>CM050412.1:4734195-5142286 GCA_027564155.1 Gymnocypris eckloni scoliostomus
TTTACTGCACTGTTAGCAGCTAATGAAGTGAAAGTCTTGTATATTTCAAAGAAAATATATCAACTCAAGATTTGTTTGGTGTAATATAATCTCATAGCTGATATTCACTTTAAATGCTAGATTCTTTTATCTAAATTAAAGGTGCTTTAAGTAAATGACTTTTAACTTCACATATAAAATGTCCCTAAAACCTGATAGATAGAGCTTCAATAGGTGTCCTGAGAAATCCCATCTGTGTGTGCGACAGCTCTGAACCTTCAGCATGGGATGCCTTCATTTCCACCACATCTCAGAGGAGCATCTTATAGCCCAGGAGATCCTCATATTGTCACAATCTCTTCTGAAGTTCTAGCCCTTGTATTAGGTTTAACATCTGGGTACGATCACTATGGTCAGTGTCAAATTTACCCTAATTTGATATCAATACAAAAGGTTTGAATTGGCATAGTAAGCAGCACTGTCACCTCACAGCAAGAAAGTCCAGGGGCCTCGTTTATAAAGTGTGCGTGTGCTCAGATTCGATCGTAGATTGTGTGTACGCTTAAATCCACGCCAGCGCTCATATTTATAAAAACGGTCTTTGACGTGGAAAAGTGTGTAGCGTCACGTCAGGGTCTGAGC
Organism: Gymnocypris eckloni scoliostomus; assembly: GCA_027564155.1. Classification (NCBI taxonomy): domain Eukaryota; kingdom Metazoa; phylum Chordata; class Actinopteri; order Cypriniformes; family Cyprinidae; genus Gymnocypris; species Gymnocypris eckloni. The sequence goes on from CM050412.1 coordinate 4,734,817, forward strand.
AGACGTACGCACTTTTTATTGTCGGAGTATTGCAGGTTTTTCTAAACTAAATTATGGTGATTGGTGATATTTGATATGTTAATGACATTAATTAGGAGTCGTTCACAAGCAGAAGGCTGAAACCATTCAAATGCGTGCAAGCTCAAGATCATTTGTGATTCATAGATTTCACATCTGAAAGAGACGCTTACGTGAGTTTTCTATTCATATGTTCATTATACTAATCACACATACGCATATTCGAGAGATGATCATAAGATCAAATTTAGGATGTTTCTGCGCAATATTTTATAAATGAGGCCCCAGAGTTCAAGTTCACAGGTTGAGCTGTGTTGCTGAGTCTAGTTGAATTGAAGACACTAAATTGTCTCTATGTATGAATGTGTCTCTCTCTGTGTGCCCTGTGATGAACTGGCCATCCATCCACAGTGGCCCTGGCCTGGGGCCTGAGATGCTAGGACAGACTCCAGATACCAGTGACCATTCAGAGGATGAGCGCTTTGGAGAATGCATGGATGCAACGATGAAAAAAGTTGAAGAAAAGCTCTTTCTCTGTTTGCTTTCATTAATCTTCAACAGTACAGCATGGTATTGGCTATTACAGATCATGGGATGAGTCCCAGTAAACTGAGCATGCATGAATTGATAAAAAAAACTTAAATTCCCAGCACATCAGCATCTTGACAATTTGTAGGCATGTTCATGACTATAAATGAAAAAACAAATTTAAAAACACATCACATGTTAACCAGTAAAAAAATGAGCATGAGAAACATGAGATCACTGTTCTGTGAAGATGCACAGATTTAAGTAAAGCATTGGTGGCAAGTGACATCTGACCTTATTAAAACAAACACAATTCTTCACAGTCTCAGTTTGTCTGCATAAAAAGATGCTTGAATTAATTAAGTGCCAAAAGCATTTGAAATACCATCACGTTGACTTTTGCTCATATGTACATTATTGGACATTACTGCATCTATTATACAAATAAATGAACTGAATGCACATCAGCGTCCCACATGATTACACACATATTGTATCTTCTACCTAGGCAAATCATAACACTAGTGAACTGCGAGTGTATATAAGTATTTCACAGCTGCACTCATTTTCCCATGTTACTTTTTCTCACCTCTCACAGCAGCAACAACGTGTTTGTCCTTCAGTGCAACTTTGAAAACACGGTTTATTAAAGTTCACAGTGACCGCAGAGCATCTGTTTCTGGAGTCACTGAGCTTGTTTTTCATTACGGTGAATTTGAGGTTCATGTAGCCCGAGAGCATGCTGTATGTTAAGAAGATCTGCTGCTTGGAGCACATTCATCCATTCAGGCATCCTTTCATCTTCCTTCATCCAGACAACGCTGGACCAGTGTCAGGGCTCTTGCACAACTCACACAAAGTGTCTCACTGTCACACTGATCCCAGTGCAATAAAAACTAAAGCATCCTGTTTACATTAAAGACAATGTAATTAAATATTAGCCATATTTACACTACTGTTCAAAAGTTTAGGGTAGGTAGATTTGAAATGTTTTTGAAAGAAGTGTTTTATACTTATGATAAAAATGTGGTCACTTTATTTTTAAGGTTCAATTCTTGCCATTAACAAACCATTAACTACGTCTTTTGCCTCAATACACTACGAATTTACGAATATTAATATTAGGTAAGTAGTTGTTCAGTTTATGTATTTGGTAGGAATGGGGATGTAGAATATGCTCATGCAGAATATGTGCTTTATAAATACTTATAAACAGAAAATATATTAATAATAGGCATGATAATAAGCAATTGTCTGCTGCGATCAACGCAGAATTTTCAGAATTGTTACTCTGTATCTGTCACGGAGCGCGAAGGAGCGAGGAGATGAGGCGTTCTTCAACATACAATATCTTTTAATAACACTATTAACATGGAATTCAACAAAGGAACACATAACAGCAGACAAAAACCAAGGGAGAACACAGGACTTATAAAGATATGCAAACCAAAGGAGCAAACGAGATGATACTAAACTCAGGTGAACAGACTGAATGATAATTAACCAATAAGAACATGAAACAAGCCAAATAAGGACAAACAGGAACTTACACGTGACCACATCAGAAACATTTCTGAAGGTCAGCATTTATTTGAAATAAATATTTTGTAGCATAAAAATAATGTATACTTTGATCAATTTAAATCATCACTGCTGAATAAAACATTACTTTCTTAAAGCATAATCTTACTGACCCCAGGCTTTTGAATGGTAGTGTAATTTGCTTGCAAAACAGTTAATTTAGTCAGAAATACTATGGTATTTCTAAATTTCAAAGAAGTAAGATTGCTTTTTACAGGCAGGTACTGTATTCTGATATTTACCGACAGGTGCTAAATAGCAAAAAAACGCTCTCACATCAACCACTGGCTTGGTTAACATCTCAACAAAATGGCTATTCTTAAAAGATATACAAACACAATAAACGCAATTATAATTTTTTTTTCTCAGAATTGTGAGATATAAACTCCTAATAATTGTGAGATAAACTCGTAATTCTGAGAACATTCTCTCTGCGAGAATTGCGAGTTTATATCTCGCAATTCTGACTTTATAAATCGTAATTCTGACTTTATAACTAGCAATTGTGAGTTTATATCTCACGATTCTGTGAAAAAAAGTCAGAATTGTGAGATAAAAAGTTGCAATAACCTTTTTCATATTATACAATACAAATTTTATTTCTATAGCACATTTAAAACAACTGCCGTTGACCAAAGTGCTTTCCAGCATCATTACATACAGTCACACAAACAAATGATTAAATAAATATTATTCAGTGTCAGACATGAAATAATAAAAAAAAAATATATATATATATATATGGGTGTTTGGCTTAGTGTCGTGTTAGAATATTTTTTATACTCATACATTTTGTTGTTTTAATATTTTGAAATGTTTTTAGCTTTATTTTTTGTTTTCATTTAAATGTTTAGTTTTGAAATGTTGTTATATGCATTTGTCATTTTATTTAATTTCTAAATTTTCTTAAATGTGTGTATAGTATTTATAGAGTTGTATATAGCTATATTAACAATTATATAGTAATTATTTTAAAGAAAATAATAGGAGGGAAATATGCTACGTTGCTTGATGATTTTGCTTTGGAATCTTCAGAAAACTTCGTACGGAACACCTGAACAAAAACTCCGGCAATTTAAGTGGTAAGTGGATTATATCTTAAACGCCTCAGATTTGCTGTTAGGCTCAAGAAATCAACAGATATGTCAGAGATTTGATACAATGCTCAACACTGCAAAAACACGTTGAAATAGAAACCGATCTACAGAGCGCAAACCATAACGCGCTGGATAGTTTGCCAAATCTGCAATAAAATGCCATTATTACAGCTTCAACTGAGGGTGCTTTTGATTTCATTTGAGGGTGCTTAGCACCCCCGTAGAACCAGGCCCGAGAGACGGTCAAAGAGAGAGGACTCAGTGCTGAATCACTCATGCTGTTTTCAGTGACTGATTTGATCTGATGATTTGAGTGAATTTATTTACTTATCTAATCTATATTGAATACATTTTTGCAGTAATTTCCCTCATTTTAAAGTTGAAAGCTGCAGGATTGAGTAGCCTAATGCGATATATGTGCAATACCCCACTGAAATTCAGGACATAATTAAAAACATGTTTTATTATACAGAGGATTGTGAAATAGATTTCCATGACTTTTCCAAAACTTTCTGGGTTTAGTTATTTTTCCAAATTGATACAGGCTTGAAATTGCTGTTTTAATTCATGACTGACACAACATGTGCGGTTATCAAATCAGACAAAAAAATATAGGTGCAGGCGATTGGCGGGTGGATAATTTATTTGAAGCTGCGGATTCGCGTGACGTTTAACTCATCCGCGCATCACTAGCGCACTGTCAGTCAATAAATGAAAAAAAGTAACTCAGATATTTTCTAGTAAATTAAAAAGTAATGCGTTACTTTACTAGTTACTTGAAAAAAGTAATATTATTACGTAACTCGCGTTACTTGTAATGCGTTACCCCCAACACTGTATATGACACTTTAAAAACAATAGCAAACCTGAAGATAGTTTAGTGAAATGAAGATCGTATGAAATGAACGTATGGTTCAGGAGGAGCCTAATCATTCAGTCCTGTCACTCATCATTATGAACCTAAGTAGCAGTCATCCCACCATTCCAGCAATAATTCTTCCAGTATCCCTCCACCTCCCAATCTTCTCTCACGGGTACTTCTGTTATTCTCCCATGTAGTTTTGCATTTGGGGATTAAACTCGAACTTGAGCCTCGGGCTTGAACCTCTGCTGAGGACAGCAAGCCAAGGTTTTTACCATTAACCTTCGGGTCTGGATGGACAGGTGAACTTGTGGAATTGAAATAAAGTGTGATCATTCAGACAGTATATGGGCACAAACACACTCAAGCAAAGAGAACATATAAGTCACAAATGCGTTTATAGACTTGTGGTTTCATAGTTATTTAGGAGGTCACAAAGATATGACTTGACACTAACAACACTAACACTTTTTCCTACCCAAATCCTTCCTTCCAGTCAACTTTGCATTTAATATGCTTTGATACAGCACTCCTTGAACAGCCACCCCTTTCAGTAATGACCCTCTGTGATCCATCCTCTTACTTTGTGGATGGTGTCGGTCAGCAGTGTTCCCCATTATTGTGGTTTCAAAGAACAAGAGATACCCGGAATTTATACTGTATGGATGGTCATTTATTGAAACTCAAAGGTAAATAATCTTATATTCGAGATACTGATTTTTGACTTTCATGATCTGTAAGCTCAATCCTCAAAATTAAAACAACTGTTTTTAAATGTTTTACTTTACATGTAATGAATCTAAAATTTATGAAAGCTTCACTTTTTTCACTTTTTGAAATTTACAAGAAAAAACCTTTTCCCGACATTCTAATTTATTGAGATGCACCTGTAAATTGCGACCTATGCGCTTAACGTCAAATGCAGAAATGTTAATTCATGCATTTATGACCTCAAGGTTAGATTATTGTAATGCTTTATTAGGTGGTGCATGTTTAATAAACAAACTACAGATGGTTCAAAATAAAGCAGCTAGAGTTCTTACTAGAACCAGGAAGTATGACCACATTAGCCCGGTTCTGTCAACACTGCACTGGCTCCTATTAAACATCGTATAGATTTACAAATCTTGTTAATTACTTATAAAGCCCTGAATGGTTTAGCTCAGTATTTGAGCGAACTCTTATCACATTATAGTCCTCCACATCCACTAAGTTTTCAAAACTCTAGCCATTTGATAAGACCTAGAATATCAAAATTAACTGCCGGCAGCAGATCCTTTTTCTATTTAGTGCCCAAACTCTGGAACAATCTACCCAACAATGTTCGGGAGGCAGACACACTCTGTCAGTTCAAATCTAGATTAAAGACCCATCTCTTCAACCTGGCGTACACATAACACACTAATACGCTTCTAATATTCAAATCCGTTAAAGGATTGTTAGGCTGTGTTACTTAGATCAACCATAACTGGGAACATTTCCCATAAAACACAATGTACTTGTTACATCGTAAGAAGAATGGCATCTACGTTAATATTTGTCTGTTTCTTTCTTATTCTGTTTCTCAGTCCGTGTCCGGATCAGATGGTGGATCGGCGCCGGGAGATGATATCTGCAGCCCTGATCGTCGGCGGAGGCCGGGACACCTGGATGAGCACCAGGAACATATACCCAGTGAAGACCTTGACTTAAAATACAATAAAACTTAAAATAAAACAAAATAACTAAAAATATAATAAAATACCTAACTATATAATACTATTAGTGTTAGAAATTATAATATAGAAATATAGAATATAGAATACATTTATACATTTTTATTAAAACAATAAGTAAACAATAATCTCCTGGCCAGAGGAGAACTGGCCCCCGACTGAGCCTGGTGTCTCCCAAGGTTTTTTCTCCATTCTGTCACAGGGGAGTTTTGGTTTCTTGCCACTGTCGCCTTGCTCAGTTGGGGACAATTAATTTCTAGCGATAATCGTCAATTTGTTTTCACAGATACTATTTAAACTAAAATAAGCTGACAATGACATCTCTGAATTCAATAATGAAATGCAATGAAAATTGAGTGTTTAATCTTATTTTTATACATTACCGACACTCTATCCTCCAATTTGATACTGTTAAGTGCTTTGACACAATCTGTATTTTTAAAAGCGATAAATATATAAAGGTGATTTGACTTGACATAGTAAATGCAGTCATTTTTAAGCGGTTGTTGACATCCTATCTAAAACATGATTTAGCCAACCTAACCCAAAAAAAACCCAATAACGTTACCACTCAAGAGCCTGATTAGCAGACAAATCAGACTTTTAATCTGTAGTAGTAGTAGTAGCCCTTTATTGTCACTTAGTCTTAGTGTTCTAGTACACCCCCAAAACAAACTCAAGACTTTGTAAAAGAGCATAATAGAACCCATTTAATTTGATGATTTGATGAGAAAAAAGGTTTTGCATGATCACTGACACAAGTCTGAAAGTAACATTTTATATCAGATTTGGTTTAAGTTTTCCATTTTGGAAAAATGTCACATGTCACATGACTAAAGGTCAGGTTTAGCCAGCTTTTTCAAATCTATTGTCACTTTTATTAAAGGGCACCTATTATGCAAAATCCACTTTTACATGGTGTTTGGACATAAATGTGTGTTAGAGTGTGTGAACACATCCACCCTACAATGATAAAATCCACCCACTCCTTATTTTTAATCCCCTTTAAACCACGTAAGTCTCACTAGTCCTGCCGTTTTGATTCTCACGCAGTGTCACGCAGTGGTTACGCTGTCCTTCATTTTCTACACGAGAAGCTGTAAACGTCAACATTGTCTCACAATCAATCCTGGTGCTCTGTATTTGGATGTAAGACTGAAAATAGAGTCTTCATTTTCTCCCAACATCTGAGCTGCTGAGGACGTGGATTAATTTCATTTTTCAAGGTAATGCACCTCAAAAATACCTAAATACGGTATCACTCCAGACTCCTTTATGAATGTCATGTCATAATAACCAGTATCAAATGACTGCAATTAATTATTGTCAAGATTTTAGAAAGGCTGTATAGCCTACAACAGCAACCTAAACCAATGTCTATATAGATATTTGGCAGTTGGGTAATAATAACGCTAACACTATTTCACAGTGTCATTACATGTACTTACTATAGTAATGAATAAGTAAATTGTGCAGAATTTTAAGCACCTACTAACCTTAAACCCTAACCCTACAGAAAGTACATGTTGCTAATTAATATTACTTATATATCAAGGACATCCCTTTGAATAACATTAATGCATAAGACCAGAGACATTTATTAATAAGGTTAGTTTCACAAATGCCTATGCTCTGTATTATTCAGTACCACTCAAATGCTAGATGAAGCTCGTTCTTCTGTCCTCCATTCTCATCTCTCTGTATGTCTCTCAATCAACTCTTTGAGCATTCGGAGGCATCATAAACCCATAAGAATTGCAATATGGGATGCAATCAAGGTCTAATCACTTCAGCATGCAGATGAGCTCAGCGCAGCCCCATAGTGTCACATTTCAGGGACTTTTGCCTTCATTTGTCTTACGAGGAAACAATTCCAGATGAGAGGAGGACATGAATGTCAGGTGTGACTCACTCCTCAGGAGACAGAGATAATGTCATCTCTTCTCAGACATGTGGATCTGCTCTTTGCTTACCAGGTTTCAATATTGTAAATACCAGATGAGAAATGTGAGAGCAATCAAGAACGCCATTAACTTCAGCTGTGACACTGTGACAACTGCCGAAATGTTCACGCATCCTTATAAATGACAAAAACAATGATTTAGGCCTATCCCAAAATCTAATTTAGACAAATCCAAAGTTCTTCAGCTAAAATGATCATATATTGCATGTGTGGAATAGCTGGCAATCTTTATTTTGGAATTATTGCTTTAATTTTTCTCCCCAAAAAACAATGAGCCAAAAGATCCAGGAAAACTTAAATACACCTGACATTTTTTAAGATAGAAAACCTGAGAAAAAGGGTTGGAGCAACATTTTCAAATCAGCATGACATACAAAACACTCTAAGCTTACAAACACCATCAAATGATGCAAACCGCCTATCAGAACTTAATTAGTCCAGATCTGGTGACACTCCACAGGACTTGTTTCAGTGTTTCATGGTCCGGTCTAAATCTAGACACTCTAGCACACTTTAATGTTCTGTTTAGTAAAAAAGGTAACTGAAAAACAAACAGAGGTGAAGCGACCTTAACAAATACAAAACATAAAAAAAGAAAACAATGCAATTCATTTGTATGTTTATTCTTTTAAATAAGAATGTGCCTCAGCACTCAATGTTCAATCAAGCTCTCATAGCAGTGTCCTTAAATAGATCATCAACAACTTCAAGAACAGAAGCCAAAGTGAGGCCAAGAGCAAAGTCTCTTCTCTTGCGGTGTGCACCAGCAGAGCTGCTGAACATTTTGGGAATAAAAAAAATATCAAACTGCTTGCATTCTGCACTGTGCTACTGCGGGATGGTGTGGTCCGCTCTCTTTGGTGGAGGCGGTGGCATGAGCTCAGAGTCGGCCGGGTGTTTGCGGGACTGCGCCTGGGCACACCGGTCCAAAAACTCAAAGAGAATTGCCTTTGTGACGGGATGCTGGATACTGTTGCACACAGCTGTCAGGACGACACGAGACAAAATGAGAACATATAATAGACAGTGGATTTTCAGCAGAGTTGGGCTGCAAGCTTAGAAAATCTCAACAGGTGAAGTTGTCAACTTGTTTATGGCTAGCTATTTTAAGAATACCATTCAGATTAATGGTGCAAACATTTTAAAGTATGGGTGGGCAAACCTGGCTGCTCACAGTACATTTACACAACAACGACTGTACTAAAAACTTTTGCATACAGATAACAATGTTTTCCCATCAACATAGACCTTCGAAAATGACTAAAATGCTGTATTATACAGGTCAGCCCCTTAGTTGGCAATGTCAATCTGTAAAGAAACGCTACGCACATTTGCATTCCTACAGACTGAACATGTAATATGCATTAAATATTCACCATTTCTACAAATTCGTTTTTGTCGTTTAGATGATAATTTCAGTTTCAAAAACTTGCACTTTGTGTTTTCAGTCCCCAAAACACTGATGGCATGTAAAACACATTTTGGGTTTTAGATGACAAGTGTTGTTTTTACTGTAGTTGAAAACAGTGTTGTGTAAACCACCCAAGATAAACATTTCTTCAAACGTTTATCTCCAACCTTAATAAAACACACCTGACCACGCTATTCAAGTCTCCAGGACTACTATAACATTGCAGGCAGGTGAGTTTGATCAGGGTTGGATTCTCAAGGGCCAGAGTTGCCCAGCCCTGTTTTAAGGTAATGTTATGCACAATGAAAAAACATAAAAATGCTTTAAGCCTAAGGAGTTTGGTTTTCATCTAGTCATCTAAACTTTAGTATATAGCACATGTGAATCCTTACCCATGGCTGTGTCATATGAGTTGGGGAAGCTCTTGTCCGTCCTCTGTCGCATGAACACCCAGGTGTTATTGACGAACGTGCACTCAATTATTTTATTATCATACTGCTTCAGGTCCTTTGTTATCTGGAGTGAAAAAGAATAATGGGCTTATCAAGCACTAGCATGAATTTAAAGAGAGAAATTACAGTTGCATCATTCAAACCGAACAGCGCTCTTGTAAACATGTACAAACCACTTTGTTGAATAGTTTTTGTATTTGGGTGATTTTTTCATGTCTTTCTATTTATAATGAAAGTATTTAGATGAAGAAAACAGATCAATATATCAGCAAAGCTGATTAAGATCACGTTGTCTGAAAACCACCAATTAACACGGATATCCAATCCTGCCCTGCAGAGTTTAGCTCCAAGCCCAATTAAACACACCTGAACCAGCTAATCAAGTTTTTCAGGGTTACTCGAATCTTTCAGGCAGGTGGTGTTGGGTTAAGTTTAGGGCTGTGTAATTAATTGCATGCGATTATCATTCGTATCTCTTCAGTAAAGCCGGTTCTGTGATTAGTAGTAAATCTCCTTCATATGCTTTCAGATGGAGCGGCATTTAATGCACAGAGCCGTAGTTCACTAACAAGCTACGCAATATCGCATTCATAACCGCAGATGAATCGCCTGCTTGTCAGTTTACTACTAACCACAGAAACGGCTTTACTGACGAGATGCGATTATAATGGCACAACCCTAGTTAAGTTTGAGATAAACTCTGTGGGATGTTGGTCCTCCATTGGAGAGATTTGACAACCTGGTGTTCGATCATTTTTGCAAATATCGAGTTAGTGTTCTGTAAAATAATTTCAGTTTATTTTCAGTATTTTTGTGTGTTTAATTTTTCATCATTGAGTTGTATTATGTCTCTCTCTTCCTTCGGCTTGCATCCCTTTATCAGGGGTCACGACAGCGGCGTGATCCGCACAACCAATTTAACACGTTTTACTCCAGATGCCCTTCCTGCCGCAACCCAGCCCTGAGAGTGCACTCATGCAATCCCGGTGCTGGAACACACTCACTCGCTCATTCACACACACTCTCTCACTACGGCCACTTTACATTGTCCAATTCACCTATACTACATGTCTTTGGATTGTGGGGGAAACTCTTTGTTAAATGTGCCTGGAGCTTGTGTGCTAACCACTAGTCTGTGGTTCAGACAAATTGTTGGTACTTTTTGTAGGTTGTAAAGTAACTGCCAGTGCGTAATGTGTAATTACAGCCACAACACAGATGCCTCAATACATGACAGTTTCACAAAGGCCTTAAGAAAACAGGAGTGTGTTTGGCCCAAGTAAGCGAGAGAAAGAAATATCTCTAATATAAAGAGACTGGATCCTTGTTAAACCATGGCAGGTTGGTGTGTGGGGGAGGAAGTGAGCTGGCAGTAAAGCCGCCCCCTTCTGGGCCATTGGCATGATGGGATGAGTAAATACCCTCACCATCCAACAGTGAAGGGCATCTGTGAGCACAGAGGGGAAGCTGAACATTTCAGGACTGACATACACACATGACAATATTCCAATGATTAATTAACCTTTGGTGGTACGGTACCTTTCCTCGCAAAAATACAACCAGAGCGTCTATACACATACAGCGTGACAGTAGCTGAGAGAACGCAAACAACAGACCACTTAACAGATTCCGGCAGATTAGAACGGCAAATATAATAGAGGCGGCAGGCCAAAGATTCTGCGCACATGCTTTTTACACCCCACACAACCACATACGCACGACCGTGGCAGAGATCCAGGGATGTTGTTCGGCTTTCGTCTGGCACGGTACATGATGCTCCTGTTAGTTTTGGATAGGACCATCATGACACTCCGGTCACCCTCTTGAAGCCCTGGCAGCCATTTACAAACACCACACGGTGCCCAAAGCAGCCAAATCCACTTCATTACAGCTAAAGCCTGCCAAACACCTTCTTAGTTTGTAATGATATCAGGGCAGTCAACAATACAAAAGTAAATCAATTTAATAAAAGTAACAATCAGGCGTATAGCAGCCCCTCCAAAAACGTTCTGGCAAATAATCATTGCATTTTAAGAGTGCAAAGAAAACACTGCAAACAGACACAAAACAGTAAGCGACAACTCTACTATGGCTGCTGCCTATTTACCAACATCCGCCTTTCAGCAAATCAGGTTGACTATCACGTGATTATTATTCATGGAGTCAAGCATTTTCAGAAGATTCATATACACCAACCAAAAACTGCAACGAGAATGTTGAAAAATAATCTCTCTGTTTAACAGGTCGATTAGTGATGTTGACCATTTTTGCATTCTGACCCATTCAGATGAAAGAGCTCGGTCTTGAATGATTTGGGAAACTCTGCATCAGACTTGACTTGGACTCATGAACAAAAGTCTCTATGTAACAAGTAGAAATGGCTATTTTCTTGAAAATCTGTTCCACAATTTGGATAAGGAGTCTTTTGTACATTTGTTTCTTTTGTAATTCAGTGGCGAGGACAGAAATCCCCAAGAGGGTGGACCTTGGTGAAATAAAGTGGACCTCTATTCTGCACCCCCTCTCAAACTTCATTATTAACTTCAAATAATGGATATTTCTTTAAAGGAATAGTTCATCCAAAAATGAAAATTCTGTCATCATTACTCACCCTCATGTTGTTCCAAACCCCTAAGACCTTTGCTCATCGAACTGATGAATAAAGTTGTTATTTTTGTCGGATTTAATCAAAAGTATCTGTGTTCCAAAGATGAACGAAGGTCTTACGGGTTTGGAACGACACAAGTAATTAATGACACAATACATTTTTTAGGTGAACTATCCCTTTAACATACATGTATAGACATTTGCTTGTATTATACAGCACAATGTATAGCTGCAGAATTAACTGTATAACAACAGCACAAATAAGTTGTGAATTCACTGGTGTTAGGACTGTTCCCAGCATGCATCGTGGCATGAATAAGTCATGCCAACTACTTTACAATGTTTTTCTGTCAATGGTGTTATTTCCACTGGTTTTGCATTTGTTGCCCCTTTCAATATTGTTAAACAAAAATGAATGCCCACACACTGAATATTATAGCTCCAAAAACATTTATTTTTCCAAGAAACAGTGCATGTTTTTGATCAGGTATGTGATAGGTCCAAACGTTGGGCTGTTTTTTGGAAGTCAATGTTTTTGGAGCTATAATTTTGTTTATCATATGTATCTTTATTTGTCCTGCGCTTGAGCCCAATTTTTGCATCCCTTTTCAGTAATGTCATGTGGTGTTGACCGCATCTCTGTCCTTAAATATTGATTGCTGAATGTCAGTCAGAGTGTGTTGGATGTCAAGGATGCCACACGCTAACTTAACATATCTTGGTCTGTTTTATTCCTCCTCATTCATTCTGCAGGGATTCTTCACCCAGAGCTCATAAGGATAAATATTCCATGAATGAAAAACAGAAAATATTACCGATGAACCCACAACTTTCCCACTAAGATTCAATTTATCGTATCTTACTGTGAGAAAGAATCACTCTAAAAGTGAGACAAGACCACTCACTATGGAACAATTATCTGTCTATAGCAACACAACCTAGCAAGCCACAACTAATCGAAACAGTGGCCATGTTTACATGCATGAAATTACAAATAAAATCACATGCATGTACATTATGTGAGCTATGATTATTCAGCAATTGTGTTTAATTTCCAGCCAGCATCTTTATTGATTGAGTGGCGCAGTGGCTCGTCACTAATGTGGTCCACTTCAGCACAATGACAACAACTGCTTTCCTGTCCGTCTATACAAACTCCATGTCTATCTGTGGAAATTAGACCACATATTCATTTGCTAAATAAACAGAATAATTTAATAAACATAGTCAGCAGCACATCATATGTGGTTTCGAGTGAAAACAAAACAATTACCAGTTACCATAGTTACCCATTAATCTACTACTGAGTGTGTGTTTCAGAAAACTAGCCGAAATGTTGTTTAGTGGGTTTCTTGCCAAAAATAAAATAAAATAAACTATTTCCAAAAGAGAAATCAGACTTGGATTCATGACAAAATAGATTTGTGAACACAGACAGCAAAGGCATGTCAGCCCTACAAAATAGTGCTCTTCATGTGAAGTGTATGAGAGACTTAACGCACAGTTGATTCCAATAGAGTTTGCATAAACATGCTGCTAAGATAATTCTGTATTTAAAAAATGCAAAATCCACAACATTTCTGCACTAATGTATTTATAATCAATGTTTCTCTCACTCCATGATCTATCTTTTTGTTAATTTATTTATTATTATTTTATTCAGGGACAATACACTCACCGGCCACTTTATTAGGTACACCTGTTCAATTGCTTGGTAACACAAATTGCTAATCAGCCAATCACATGGCAGCAACTCAATGCATTTAGGCATCTAGATGTGGTGAAGACGACTTGCTGAAGTTCAAACCGAGCATCAGAATGGGGAAGAAAGGGGATTTAAGTGACTTTGAATGTGAAATAGTTGTTGGTGCCAAAAGGTCTGGTCTGAGTATTTAAAAAACTGCTGATCTACCGGGATTTTCACACACAAACATCTCTAGGGTTCACGGAGAATGGTCTGAAAAAGAGAAAATATCCAGTGAGCAGCAGTTGTGTGGATGAAAATGCCTAGATGTCAAAGTAGAATGGGCAGACTGGTTAGAGATGATAGAAAGGCAACAATAACTCAAATAACCACTCATTACAACCAAGGTATGCAGAATACCATCTCTGAACACACAACACGTCGAACCCTGAAGCAGATGGGCTACAGCAGCAGAAGACCACACCAGGTGCCACTCCTGTCAGCTAAGAACAGGAAGCGGAGGAGTCTACAATCCGCACAGGCTCACCAAATTGGACAACAGAAGATTGTAAAAACGTTGCCTGGTCTGATGAGTCTCGATTTCTGCTGCAACATTCAGATGGTAGGGTCAGAATTTGGCGTAAAGTATTATTGCTGACCATGTCCATCTGACTACAGTGTACCCATCTTCTGGTGGCTACTTCCAGCAGGATAATGCACCATGTCACAAAGCTCAAATCATCTCAGACTGCTTTCTTGAACATGACAATAAGTTCACTTTACTCAAATGGCCTCCACATTCACCAGATCTCAATCCAATAGAGCACCTTTGGGATGTGGTGGAACGGGAGATTTGCATCATGTATGTGCAGCCAACAAATCTGCAGCAACTGCGTGATGCTATCATGTCAATATGGACCAAAATCTCTGAGAAATGTTTCCAACACCTTGTTGAGTCTATGCCTCAAGAATTAAGGCAGTTCTGAAGACAAAGGGGTCAAACCTGGTACTATCAAGGTGTACCTAATAAAGTGGCCTGTGAGTGTATACATTAATAATAAAGTATCAATGTAAAGCGTGCTAGATTTTACCAGGATAATTAAACAAGGTAATCTGTGGTTAATATATTAATGCAAAATTATTAGACTAAAATCCCTATATAATAATTTTGATTTGACAACCAAATGTTTTCATTTCTAGAGAAACCACAACGATTGATTTTTTGTTCTGTCAGGATCTAAATCAGTTATAGTCTAGTTTCCTCTTAAGGCAAATGATAACTGACTAAACCGCATTTCTCAATGGTTTGTTGCAATCACCCCTTGTTATTTGATTTATGAATACGGATGGAACGGAACTCTTAAGAATCTTAAAAACAACACTAAATCATCTGTTCCCGGTGCAAAACAAGAAAACTTTCTGGAAACTACCTGGCTTTGTGTCTAATATCTTATAGCTGATTTCAACAGGCTTAGGAATAGACTAAAGGCCCGTTCACACCAAGAATAATAACTTCCTTAATGAGTTGCTTTTATGAAATTCATGCAAGTTTGATCAGCCTGGAATTTCATTTTTGTTTTCAGTGAGGTTTTGAATATATCCCTCAGTGGGTTGATGAGTTTGGCTTTCACTGACCATTGTCACATAATTTTGCTCTCAACAAATTACACGATGTACTGTACATAAGCAAAGATTTTCAACTTGAATATTTCATTCATTGAGGTCCTAAATTTAAAGGCAGGGCATGTGATTCAAAAATATTTGTTGTTATGCTGATAGAAATGATCTTCCCATCCCGACAGCAAGTTAAGTGGTGTAAATGTGTTGATGTAGTCTGTGGAAGGGTAGGACCATAAAATGTTGGTCCAATCATATCCCTCGGTCCGAACATTATGACATGCTGTCCAACCTGTCTGTCCAATCCGATCTCAGGGCAATTCACACATATCTTACGAGGTGGCTAATTCATACAATCTCACTTGTACAAGTTTCTTAAGATTTTTGCTAAATCGTGCAATTTTTCCAAGTTCCCCAATTCGACTGAATTTGTACGAATAACCCACCCCTAACCCTGTACCAACACCGTCGCTCATGGTGCGTCTGGTTAGCCTCTGGTCGGCCTGAGCGTGGTCATGTGATTTGGAGGAGGCGTGGCTTTGGAGAGTGATTTGTAAGGAGGGTGGGATCTTATGCATTTAAAGCTAGTTTGCTATTGCTAGCCTCTCCAAAACCACCTGTCTTACCTTTAAGTGTTCCCAGCGTATAATAGCGTCCACACCAGAGGATATAATAAACATTGTTTATTATGTGTGCGCTGCAGTTATGTGGCTTGATGCTTTAAATGCTTGAGTAGAATGGATTCTCATTAGCTGTCGATGCTTTAACAGTTCATCAGCTGAAAAAAAAAACTTTTTGAAAGTGATTCCAATGACATTATTTCTCTGTGCTGTTTATGTTATAGTTGTGGTGTACACAACACGATTTTTAAAACTATATGATCTTTAACGTTATCATTATAGTTATCATCCTTGGCATCAACGGGCCTTTTCAGTTGTTTGTGTCCAAATAGTCATACATATATGTTCCATCTATAATATTTTTATGAACAGCTCCTGTAGGATTCCTCAAACTGCTGGATCTCAGAACGGAGCTCTTGTGTGACACAACGTCCACCTGTCTGACTCAATTAATTAAAAGCACATCATGTAAAGAGCACTTGACAATGACAGGACTATCTTTAGCAGCATCTGTATTTGCAGTGAATCAGACAGAAGGAAATATCAGAGATGTGAACCAATGTTTCTCTCACCTTCATTTGTGCAAAGGGCCTGTCATAGCTCCCCACGTACAGCAGACCCATCATCTGCGTGAGCAGTCTGGAGAAAGAGCGAAAATAAAGATCTAAATCAAATTTCACATCCGGACAAGCAAGCATTGTGCTATTCCCCAAGACAGCGGAGGTCAGGGAAATAATAGCAGCTCTGCTATGGAGGATGTCCTCCTATACTGCCGTGTAATTACTCTGGGCTTCATAATAAGTGCCTGGAAGACCTTCACAGTCAGGATGAGGTTCTCAAATACTTTAGAGGCGCAGACTTAAAAGAGGAACGTTCCGAAAGGAGGGTTTTTAAGGACAAGGATAGAGGATGTTTAAATCAATATTGAAATTAATTTTGAATGAGATGCTGGTAAATGAAGCACTGACCTGACTGGCTCTCTGAAATAAATGCACTAAACAGCACATAAATATACAGTATATGGATATACTTTATCGATATAACACTTTAAGAAGTATCTTATGCTTACCAAGGCTACATTTATTTGAGTAAGTACAGTAAAAATTGTAATATTGAGAAATATTATAACACATTAAAATAACTGTTTTCAGCATCATTCCTCCAGGCTTCTGTGTCACATGATCCTCCAGAAATCCTTCTAATGTGCTGATTTTACTTTTCCACAATGACTTGTGGGTCTATTAGGAATATCTGCTGACTTAAGCAATATTTGCTGCATTATATGCCAATGGTGACAGTTCAAAAACATTTAAGTCATTTAAGATTAACATATTTTTAGGCCCTATTTGGTTCATTTCCAGAGATATTAGGATCTAAGTGTTGCTCTAAGAGTAAACTTCTACATTGTACACATTTTCAGAGGCCAGAAAATAAATGTAGGTCACTTTGCATTCAGCTTATACTTTTCTTTTAAAGAGGAATGTCTGAAGAACAAATAATGTTGAACCTAGAAACATTTCTGAATCTGTCATCTTGCTAAAGTCATTTTCACCCTCCTGTAATTTGGCTCCAAATCTCAGGTAAAAAGGGTCATTATGACCCACCTCTAAAGAATATAGTAGATCACTCAGTATATACATCCATGACATGCAATATTTTGGGTTTCATCACTATTAATCTTTGTCTTTCGGTTGATTTGACATGGAAATACCCCATTATCAATATAGGATTTGTTCAAAAGAACAGCATTTATTTGAGATTGAAATCTTTTGTAACATTATAAATGTCTTTACTGTCACTTTGGATCAATTTATTGTTGTTTCTGAATGAAAGTATTAATTTCAACAAAAAAAAAAAGATTTTTTTTAAACTGTAGTAGGTGAGAATATTAACATACAGCTTTGTATATTAATAAACACTATTATATTTACTGTATATGAACAGTTTGCCTCCCTGACCCATGTCTAGCTTGGACTGGAAGATCAATTGTTTGATTTGGCATGTAATATCTTTGAATTATCTTTATTTGGGGGCTTTTCTCAGCAAATACTGCTTTACCAAAATTTTTATGAACACTTCATATTGTAATACATTTCTCTAAAACTTTAATTCTACTTTTAATGGATCACAAGCCTTAATAAAAAACAACCTGACTTGAAATTTGCAATGATCACATCACATTTGAAATCCAGTCATATTAATCTCGACTGAAAAATAAATAATCAGTGATCACTGCAAATGCTTCCTAACAGACGGATACTGTAGGATACTGTAGCCCTCTACTCTCTATGATGGTCCCAGCTGTTCACACGTACACGCCCACTCAAATGTGTTGCCATCCAAAATAGTAGTAAATCACCGGGGAGGAGACCGGATCCGAACCCTGACACTGAGGGGTAAAGAACACCCTGCCAGTCAAGCTAATGGT
Source organism: Gymnocypris eckloni scoliostomus (assembly GCA_027564155.1). NCBI lineage: Eukaryota > Metazoa > Chordata > Actinopteri > Cypriniformes > Cyprinidae > Gymnocypris > Gymnocypris eckloni. The sequence goes on from CM050412.1 coordinate 4,753,400, forward strand.
GCTGTATATTTGGAGCCTCCCGAAACACAATGACTGTGTTCAGCCTCGGTTACTGTGTGCTTGTTTTAGCACTTCCAATGCAGGTATTAAGAACATCAAGCTCAACCATCGGTCGACTGCTCAAAAATGTATTTAGGAGTATCTGGACCTCTTTATTCATTTGATGACAATGTTTGAGAGGAAATGTATTCTTGTGAAACCCTGTCGTGAACAGACTAGATGACGCCGGATGGCTACATGTCAAATGCAATCTGTGAAACCTGTGGATCAAAATCGTTAAGCCATGTTTACATCGTCAGTGATTAAATGGTTACCACGGTATCCAGCAGTATTAGCCAGCAGATCACTCTCTGCGCTGTCATTGGTAGATGCTGTAGTGTGTCCCATCTCATTTGCGTAAGAGTCAAGGACAAATAAGAGTGTTTACTCTATTCAAAAAAATGAACATAATTAAATTTAACGATTCTGAAAATGTTTTGTTTTTGAGTTTAATTTTGTAATGATGATGTTTTTCCTCATTATGATATCAAAACAGTTGCCATCTTTACAGGATGTAAATAACTAAAAAAACAATTTCTTCCTTAGTATTTTTGTCTTGTTTTCTAGTATGAATATCTACACATTCTTGAAATCAGAATGTATTTACTTGACAAGTAAAATGTCTTAAGAGATTGTCTTGTTTTTTGAATTTTTTATTTTCTTAGTTTTTGCTTAAAACAAGCAAACATACAGTATCTACCAATGGGGTAGGAAAAATAATCTTAATTCAAGGCTAAACAACATATATTTTTGATTATTTTAATAGCTTAATATAATAACATAATCTCTTAAGTAATTTTACTTGTCAAGTAAATGCATCTTGATTAAAGAATTTGTGACCTCTGCTGGCAAAATGAGTAGTAATGTACATATACACTATTTTGCCAAAAGTATTGGGTCACCCCCTTCTAATAAAAGGTTTGACTACTTTAGTCATTTCCATGAGTACAAATGTTAATGTTTAAGCATATAATTATATTCTAGAGAATTGTGTGCTTCTAATTTTATAGCAACAGTTTCAACAGGGGGAGATTCAACGTTGCTAGGTAATTTTGCTTTGGAACCTTCAGAAAACTTTAAATCAGTTTTTCTCCAAATTTACTTTGCTAATAACTCCATCGTCTTCAAACAGGTGTATCTCAGCCATTTTTTCATCCAATTCCTACAAACCATACATACGGTGGCCGAGAGAGCTCAACGCGCTGCAAATAGAAAATACACCTGCAAATTAAGTAAACACTTGCGTCAATTTGACAACGCACAATGCTGTAAATGCTCACAACACAACCCAAAAAAAAGAAACGCGCTGCGAATAGAAAAAAACACCTGCAAATTAAGAAAAAACGTTCGTCAATTTGACACCGCACACGCTGTAAATGCTCACAACACAACCAAAAAAAGAAACGCCCTGCAAATAAATTGTATTTGGTTGTGTTGTAAGCATTTGCAGTGTGTTTCTTTATTTGTTTGTGTTGTGAGCATTTGCACCATCTGCTGTCAAAATGATGAAAATGTTTTCTTGATTTGCTGGTGCTTTTTCTATTCGCATGTGTTTTCTGAAGTTGCAGCGCGTTGAGCTCTCTCGGCCACCGTACATACATCATTTTGAAGGTTTTTAATAGAAAATGTAACAATAAAAAGACCTCATTTTTGAAAATGTGCTCATTGTGACTCAATTTGACAGCACAGGTCACTAGAAAACAAGACTAAAATACTAAGGAAGAAATGTTGTTGTTTTTTTTGCGGTGAATTGCATTTTATAATAAAGCCTAAAATAAATTGCATTTTATATGTATTTTTGAATAAATAGTTGGACCTGGGCAAAAGAAAAACAGCCCAAATTACCAGGCAGAATGCAAAATGGGTACTATAATTGCCAGGTTAGCCAAAAAATCTCAAGTATGGTCTTCAACGCATCTGATTGTGTTTGTCTTGTGTTGGGAATAGGACACTTGTCAGAGAAAGGAAAAATGGAGGGTGGCCAAGCTGAAAATGGGAAGATCTTTCACCTTTTAACAAGTCCAGGAGTCCAAAGGAGAGTGTTAGAGAAGTCCAGATGTCTTGTCACAGAAAGCCTCTGGAAGACGGCAGCTGAAAATGGCTCAGTACCAAAAGTTTGAATGCTTGTGAATCAAATCATCTCTGGCCATCAAATGTGAGTAAAATCATCTCTGGTCAATGACACATGGAAAAGATAATATCCATGTTTTGCAGTGTGTGGTTTAACAGCCAGGCAGAGCTTTCTCTTCACGAGCACTCTCTCTCTCTCTCTCTCTCTCTCTCTATTGAAACTAGGAACTCGCAGCTTTTATAATGTAGGTGTTCAAGGTCAGTGGAGATGTGTCCAAACATACTCACGCCTGTGGTATGAATTCAGAAAGCTCTAATTCACAGTTTATGAGCTTTAGCTTTGTTTACACTACAGAGTCTACAGGAGGAGGTTTGATTTTTATTTGACCCTTTTAGCTTTCAAAGCAACAAATGCTTTTTACTAAAATGTTACTAGACTATTGAGAGGCATGCTGAAAGAATCCGTTACGCTGCTTTTAACACATGGAGCGTGTTTGCAGAGCAGCCTGATTCATTAAATGTTTATGTTTTCAAACATCACAAATTTGAAGTACAAATTAATTTCCTTAAAAATTGCACGAAATGAAGCCAAGGTCTTCTCATTACTGCTCTCTAACATTCAGTGTCATCTATGCAGAGAGTCAGGGCTTCTTTTATTATTTTACCCATCTCATTTCAAAGCTCTCTGCAAATAAAGAGGGCATGGTGAGAGGGAAAAACACTCCCAGATAAAGAGCGAGAGAGAGAAAGCGCTGTGTGGGAGGAGTGGAGATGTCATCTTTCTCTGTTTCCTGGCAGGGAAGTAACCCCGCTAATAACCTCAGCCTCTCGCTGACACATCTGCTGTAGAGAAGCCAGGACTCGATGATGCTTCGATGACACACTGACCATCGGCTTTCAGAAAATATATATTTAACATTATTTGCCTCATCAATTCGGGATAATTTTTTTATTTTTATTTATTTTTGCTTTACGTATACATGCGTCAGATGAACAGCTTTCCCACCACATCATGTCCTGACATTTTCCTTTCTTGAGTTTAGAAAATGGCATGTCTTGTTAAAAATAGTTCAAGTTTTGTTGCGCAGGGCATCAGTGTCAGATTTACACCAATGGTCCAATCAGAAGAGTGTGGGGGCGGGACACTCAAGTGCACTGAGAGTATACTGTAGCAACTGTGCGTTCGCCTCCGGGTTCAGATAATGCATTTTTGGTGTGTTCAAAGTAGAAACAGAATTTTAAGTCCCAGTCTCCTTTTCAAAAAGTATTTCCCTAATAAAATAAATGAAAATATGAAATAAAAGAATGCTTAATAGCATGATGTAGATCTCAGTGCATGATAACACATCATTACCAAAGCAGAGCCTTCCTTGTGCAGAATCAACCAAACTCTTTCCTTTATAATAAAAGAGCATTGATTTTTAATTGCTTTTCTATTTAAACATGGAAAACAGACACCTTGTACATCTGAGATGCATCTTGTCATTCTCTGCGTTCATTTCCTTTCCACTGTGCTGTGTCTCAAGTATTAAATGCAAGAACGAGTTCTGCATGATTGGGGGTTTCTTAATGTACTAAATGTACTTATTTGTACTAACGTACACAAATGTTCATAAAATTGAGAACAATAAGAATTTGACTTAACCTATAAACTTTTTTCCCAACCTCAAATATAGGTCCAAACCCGGCCCTTGTTCAACTGCTTATCAGAAATCTCGGCCCGAGTCACACTGGAGCCTGTCTTTTTCTCTTTTACCCATTACACAGCTGCTGTAACAGCCATTTAAATAGTTCAGTTTTGTTTTTAATGGCAAAGTGGTTATATTTATTTTCTTTATTAAGTTAATTTATAAATACGTTTGGAACATTTTTGTTTGTTAAGTAAAAAAAATAAAAATAAGTAACGACCAAGCGGCCTGTGATAGAGAGTGAGTTGATCATAGCCTAGCCTATTTTTGAACAATTTAGCCTTCTCGAATCATCACCACTTGCATAAAATAAAATCTATAGATATAAAACACGTCAAGCATATGACTGTGTTAGTTTAAACATTTAACCCACATAAATGTGTGTTTTAGATGCATATCCAATCATTTGTGCGGAGAGTGGATGCTAAAGTGCGCTCTGCAGGACATGGAGGCGTCAGCGCGATAACTTGCATTTTTGGAACAGTGGAAACAACTGAAAACACACCATAATTTTTGCTCATAAAGATGGTAATATATCATTTGGAACTGTAAAGAGTCTACTTTTATTCGTGCGTACTCACAATTTCAACAAAACGTTGCGCTTTTGTAAAATAAAGAACACAAAAAGGATTTTCTGCCGTCTCGGCCTTGAACAGGATTGCTACACAAAGATGAATCAAAACTTAGCGAATACTTGCCTCACAGACATGATGCATATATCTTATAGAAAACTTTAAATGACTACTTAAAAATGAAATAGTTCAAACAAAAACAACAATTATTTAATTATGTAATCGATAAAGATGCTAAATTTCTCTCTAAAGTCAATGATGAGATGGCAAGTCAGGATCGTCAACATTGTGACACTAACTCAGAAAAAAAATAGTTTATTAATAAGCAATTTAAATATCTCCTATGACATTCATGGTAATTACTTTTTTGTGGCTTTGTAGCAAGCTTTAGACTATTTAATGCATTTAACTTGCTGCTGCTGGTGCTGGCGGGACAATAAACAACGTCCGAGCCTGTCTTGACAGTCGCGGTAACATGGTCTCATGTTGCTTCCACCAGTGCGACAATAATTTTTCTGTCACCATAATTGATGGATGCCTAAAATATAAAAATAAGGAGAAGCCTAAAAAAGGCCCGATGCCTGGCCCGCGTTTAAGCTATGATGCAAAAATCGTCCCGAAGCCCAGCCCTAAGGGCAGAAATAAGTTGGGGCCCGTCAAGCTCAGGCTAAAATGCAGGGCTCTATCAAAATTCATCCTGTAAAACTATTTTTACAATGCCATGGAATTGGCAATTTAAATCCTTTGAGCAGCTCCTGTTTCATTATCAAACTTTTTCTAATCTTGACAAAACACATCGTTGGAAAGGTTTCTCAAAGAGTCTCAAGGTTTCATAATTGGTGAAGTAATATTTTGACAGTAATGTATACATTTGTGACAGGAGAATCTCTTTAAAAAATTCAGTGGAGTTTGGGTGTCACCATTTTCTGGTATATTTGTGATATCAACTTAAAATTTGAAACATAACTTAGACATATTACTTTGATTTTATAGCAAATTTACATTCCAAAATATTTTGTAATATATGTATATATTTTGATGTAAATATTTTTTCTAGTACAGTACATTTTATTTACAGTAAACTTAAACCAATATAATTTTTTTTACACTTGCATCTTTTAAAATACTTTACAAAATAATCCGAGCATTGATTTCTTTAAAAAGAGACCAACATTAGGTCTGTATTTCAAAGCATCCATGAATTACAACCATTTACGTTTGGTTAGTGCATTCTCACGTCAATGTTCAAAACAAGGGGGTAACAGTAATGAGGTTATGGTATTTACTTCTTTATTTTCAATGTAATGCTGCTTAGTGTAAAAACTTGTATTTGCTGTTTCCTTCTATCCACAGACAGTATTAAACCTTTTCTTTATAAATACTAAACTTAAAGTTTACACAATAGACACATTTCTATAAATAAGCTTCAAAAAAGTTGGTCTGTCAATGGCACTCGCATTATACAAAAAAAGGTTACTTACATCATGTGAGAAAAAGCTTATCATACTTATTTGTGACCCTGGAGCACAAAATAAGTCTTAAGTCGCTGGGGTGAATTTGTCGCTGGGGAGTCAACAGTACATTGTATTGGTCAAAATTATCGATTTTAAGTAAAGATCATGTTCCATGAAGATATTTAGTACATTTCTTGCAGTAAATGTATCAAAACTTAATTTTTTATTAATAATATGCATTGCTAAGAACTTCATTTGAACAACTTTAAAGGCGATTTTCTCAGTATTTAGATTTTTTTGGCAATCTCAGATTCCAGATTTTCAAATAGTTGTATCTCAGCCAAATATTGTCCAAACCATACATCAATGAAAATATGATTTATTCAGCTTTCGGATGATGCATACATCTCAATTTCGAAAAACTGAATGGTTCTGTGGTCCAGGGACACATATTTTCTTTATCTTTATCTTTGTTGTTGTTGTTTTGGAAGTGAATAGTGTTCATGACAAGAGAGGTGTGAGAAATTGGAAATAGATGGCTTGAAAATGTATTAGGGTTGACGAAAATGGATTTCGTTTCTGTTTTCTAAAACATTCTGCAAATTGTTCTGCTGTTTGTTGAGGTTTTTGTTCTTGGAGTCTCATGTCTTAATAATATCGCAATTATGTACAAATGGTGTTGAAAAGGCTGGTGAATGTCGCTATACCGTGGTGTTCTGCTCCGTTCCATTGCATGCCGTCTAGCTGCTTAGTAGGAACACATCTTGTGTGTACCTTCCCCAAGGCAGAAAATTATACACAAGGATGATCCAATACCAAACACAAACAAGCACTACAATGTATGGGTGAACCTCATGAAAACTTCCCAGTCATATTAAAAAAAGGAATTATATTTTGCACAACAACAATTAAGAAAATTTCTTCCCTAATTCTTTTTTTCCCACTGTATTGCATCCAGACGTCTTTGCTTTTAAAAATTATTGATGATAATTCTGATAATCACAAAATCAGCATAACATTAAAAGCAGTAAAATAAAATAAATCATTGCTATATACGTATAATACATAGAGGTGTAACGGTATACAAATGCTTCGCCGTTTGAACGGAGGCATTTATACAGGGATCTGTGACGCCTCATCAAAGAGTGTCAGGTTGTTTTCTGAAAAACATTATTGACATTATTTGAAAAATGAAATTTAGTTTCTTATCAAAATGAATGACACAATGAAGTTCCACTCGCGCGGTGACTAAAACAATGCTGCATTTGTTCGGTCCACGTGCATACTGAACAGAAAGTCCCATACCGAAAATGTTCTGTATATGTTTACTGTTAAAACCCCTAATAATAAAGGAGTAAGTTATGGGGGAAAAGTGCTTAGTTGTCAAGAAAATGCAAAAAAACCATCTTGCATAAAATGCTTTTTTTTTTTTTTTTTTGGGTGAAATAATAACCTGGACATGTTCTCATGTTACACACGGAAACAAAAAACAATTGCTTTATATATGAAAGTCCTTGCAGAAGGGTCAGCACTCTCGCTCTGGACCGCCTGCATTTAAAAGATAAGCCCGGCTCATTTGAGGACAGTAAAATCTCGAGTCTGGACAGAGTGGACAGATGGGTTGAGAGAGGCGTAAATGAGGACTCACACTTTATGCTTCACTGCGTTTCTTCCGAGAGAAATGTCAAGCCGCACATAATCAAAGCCACCAGTCTGTTCAGGAACGGGCCTCACGAATCACATTGTGGTGTGTTTTATGTTCCCAAAAGTAGCGGCTCGAAAAGTTGCAATTGCTGCAACCCCCTGCATGTGACTCAGAGCTGAATGTTTCATAATAGCTCACACATCAGCGCATGCATAGAGATAAAGACAGACACAGGAGAAATCCTCCAGGATGTCTCCGTCTCCGTGTGAGTTGTGGGAAGTTTGTACGGATGTGTTCTGATGTTTAGCATTGATTTGAGCGTAGTGAATGCAGTTGCCATGGAGCCGATGACTCACCCCTCCCCGCCGACTTTGGTGATCTTGAGTCTGAAATCGACCGAGTTGTGGCTGGGCGGCTTCCACTTCAGAATGTCATCACATCTGCCCGGTTTATATTTCTACAGGGACGCCACAAACACAGACACAAATCACTTTATGACATGAAGCAAGCAATGCAGGGGAAAACAATACTCCTTTATTAGCTATAAAAAAATGAATGCTATATATTATTCATAGTAATGCATCACCAATTTGTAGGGCGCTCTGAAAACAGTGAGACCCAAAAGAAGGAATTCATGTGTCAGCCTTTTTATACTGTATCTTGGCGAATCTGTCTCTGTTTCCAAACCTACTAAATTGCCTATGTACTGTCTCAACTCTTTAACCCTACTGGATCATCCTTAACCTGATCAAAACTGATGAAAATCCTGTTACACAAACCACTACATGCCTTCTGTCTCCGATTGATAGTTTTACTTTAAAGATGCTTTTTTAGAAAATAAATGGGCTTTTAGTGTAATTGTAAAAAATAACACCCTGCTGTCTTTTTGCTGTGAAGTCTTTAATGAATTTTAAAATGTGAACATAAATGTATTAGTGTTAGAAACATTTTAAGAGGAACACTTACTGGATGGACCGAAGCATCTTATGTTTACTTGACAATCCATGCATCATTTTTAGAAATATGATTTTATTTATTATCTCAATCATCCCAGTGCCATTGTTTTGCATTGCATTATACGTTTTGCCCCCCGCAATAAAACTACAGAGCATTCATTATAAAGCTCAGCATTTAAATATAATCTTAATAAGACCTATTATTAGGAGATAAAGAGTTGATATTTGTACCATAGTGATATTTACAGCATTTTATCTAAGTATTTTGTTACACAAAATGTATTTTTTGTCCATATAAGTATGTATTATGTATCAAATATGATACTTGACAAAAAAAATGTATTATTATATTTTTTTATATTTTGTCTAAAGGTTGTTACATTAATATATACATTTTGTATGACAGGCTTTACAGGTGTAGGAAAAGTCTGAAAGCACAATTCTACTGTAGGAAGTGGTAAAATGAAGATATTTTAATAGAAACCTGAGAGATTCCTGTCCCTCTACTCCTCGAGTCCATTTGAAACAACACGAGTGTTGGTAACTGATGACACACTTGTCATGCAGTCTATGATGCGGTCTATGTAGGCAGCTCTCTAGGTTTTGGAACTGAGCCATAGAATTGCTGATGGAAATAGTTATGTTATGGTGAGCAATGCAGTCCTGTCTTGAGTAGTTTTCTGTACATCTTTCTAGATTTCAGCCATTTGGTGTAAACCTGGTGGGTTAGCGCATCTAAACCAATCAGCAAACATTTGTCGGTGATGTAAATGAGATGTAAAGCAGTTAAAGTATGGCGCACTGATCGCAGTAAAGCAGCAGTTCTGTCACGAGCACGTCTTGTTATCTTGTCTACTGTGCAGGAAACTTGCATGAAATAGTGTAAACGCATACACTATTATGCATATATATATGCACACAATATTATGTCTTCCAGCATTAAATGGCTGTAGTAAGGCAAATGTAAAAATACATATAATATAACTGGCTCAAAATGACTTTATTGTTGTATGTTTGAATCAAACTGTTTAACAGAGCCCCGCAACAAAAATTTAATTCTGTGCCGTTATCAGCTACATACTATACATTTAAAGCAATATATATTTCACTCTTACTCTACAAGCTGCTTAGTGAAATAACTGTCTTTCAACAACTCAATCATCTCTTATATTCTGTCATTATAAACCTCTTTGAGGATACATTTGTTATTAAACTTAGATAAATAGCTCTTCCATTCACAAAAGACCGGTCATCAGGATGTGTTGGCTTTAATCCAACTTCCAGCACTCATTCTTATTAACAGCTACATTTACATTTAAATTAGTCATTAATTTATAGCAGACGCTTCTATCCAAAGCTACTTACAAGTGAGGGAGGCTGCAACAAGATTTTATTTTTAAATCCAGATGTTTGTTCAACTCATCTAAGAATACTTAAAAATAATAACAACAATAATACATTTTGTGTGACACAAATTATTTAATTTGGCTGGTGTGAAAATTCAGAAAATGAGGTAATGCAATCTTGAGTCAGTAAATTAAGCTTATTATAAGAAATGTGTACAAAATAAAATAAAGATAAACAAGTTCGATAAAAAGAGATACAACAAAATTGTCCTTCATAACACTAATATGTGGCATGTGACTATGAAAACATTCATTATACATTCATGTCAACATTCTGGATGTGATTAATCAAATCTGGAGAAACCAAAGTGTGGGAAGACAAAAATGAGGCAAAGTAACAGATGCGCTGCCAGGAAACGGGATTTGGTCCAGCAGGACCGTTACATGGTGGATGGTTGTACGTCTAAAAGGCTCAGTGTCTAAAAGGCTCATTCTGATACTGAAAGCTGAATTGTTGATACAAAATTCAAGACATTATAATATATAATATAGTATGTTCAGCAAATTTGAAATTCAAATTTGCTGAAGGCACTTTATAATATATAGTCATGGCCGAAAATATCAGCACCCTTGGTAAATATGATCAAAGAAGGCTGTGAAAATGAATCTGCATTGTTAATTATTTTGATCTTTTATTGAAAAAAATCACAAACATCTAACCTTTCATTGCATAATGAGAATTTAAAATGGGGGAAATATTATGAAATAAATGTTTTTCTCAAATACACATTGGACATAATTATTGGCACCCCTAGAAATTCTTATGAATAAAATATCTCTGAAGTATATTCCCATTCATATTCACAATTTTGAGCACTCCAGGGTGATTATGAACATGACACTATCCAGCCATAGCTTCCTGTTTCACAGAAATATAAATAGTAGGGGAAACAAAGCCCAAATTCCCTTAATCATCCATCACAATGAGAAAAACCAAAGAATATATTTCTGATGTGCAGCAAAAGATAATTGAGCTTCAAAAACGTGTGAAAATTCTCATTTCCAATATCAGGGCAATAATTAAGAATTTCCAATCAACATAAAATTTTACAAAACTGCCTGGAAGAGGACGTATGTCTATATCGTCCTAATGCACGGTGAGAAGGAGAGTTTGAGTGGACCACAGCTGGAGAACTTCAGAAAATAGTTGAGACTCGGGTCAGAAAACTTAAAAAAAATAAAATAGTCAAACAGCACCTACATAACCACATTGTGTTTGGGAGGATTTCAGGAAGAATTACTCTAGCTCATCCAAAAACAAACTGAAGCATATTCAGTTAACAGACACAACTGGAACTTCAAATGGGACTGGCTTCTATGGTCAGATGAAACAAAAAAACAAATAGCTTTTTATCAGCAAACACTCAAGATGGGTTTGATGAACACAGGGATAAAAAGTACCCCATGTGTACAATGAAACATACTGCTGTATTTTTGATTTTGTGGGCCTATATTTCTGCTTGAGGTCCTGGACATCTTATTTAGACACATGGCATCATGGATTCTATCAAATACCAACAGATGAAAAATCAATAAGTGACTGACTCTGTTAGAAATCTTATAATGGGCCATGTTTGGCTCTTCCAACCAAACAATTATCCAAACGCAAACCTCAAAAACAATATGGGTCACTGGGCACAAAACCTAGCTTCTGCTATGGCCATTCCAATCCTCTGACCTGAACCCTGTAGAAAATGAGTGAGGTGAACTGAAGAGAAGAAGCACCGCCATGGAGCTGTGAATCTAAAGGATCTGGAGTGATTCTGGATGAAGGAATGGTGTCTGATCTCTTGTCAGGTGTTCTCTAACCTCATCAGGCATTATAGGAGAAAATATAGAGCTGTTAAACTGGCAAATGGAGGTTTCAACAAGTATTGAATAAAAGGGTGCCGTTAATTGTGACCAATGTGTATTAGAGAAAAAACATTTATTTCATAATATTTCCCCCCATTTAAAATTTTTATTCTCCAATGAAAGGATAGATTTTTGTGAATTTTTTTAATAAAAGATCAAAAGGATTAACAATGCAGATTCATTTTCATAGCCTTCTTCAATAATATTTACTAAGGGTGCCAATATATATGGCCATGACTGTATGTCTGAAATTTTGAACATTTCACCCTCAGGCCATCCAAGATGTAGATGAGTTTGTTTCTTTATTGGAACAAATTTAGAGAAATGTATCATTGCATCACTTGTTCACCAACGGATCCTCTGCAGTGAATGGGTGCCATCAGAATGAGAGTTCAAACAGCTGATAAAAACATCACAATAATCCACAAGTGATTCATATGACTCTAGTCCATCAATTAATGTATAATAAAGAGAAAAGTTGCATGTTTGTAATAAACTAAAGTGACTTCAAACTAGTGCTGGGCAGTATATCGAGTTTGTACAATATATCGATATTTGTGTTATAAGCAGTATGAAGCAATACAGTTAATATCTATATACAGTATTTTGATATGAGCACATCTGAAAACAATATCTAGGGAGGACACTGAACTGCTGCGGAGAAAGTGCATAATACAATTTGCTTTAAACATGTGACAAGATTTATATGAAGGGCTTTAAAAAAACTCATAAGATATATAGTAGCCTATAGTTTTCTGCTTAAAGCGGCTCGCGCTCGCCCCGTCAGATGCTCTAACAGAAAGGCTGCGTGTGCCGCTGACAGAGATGCTACTCGCGCTGTTTAATGTGTTTGAGATGGGCTGTTTTCCTAAATGCATAGCTTACATTTTACAGGTATATTCTCCATCTGTAAATGTAAAAAAAAGCCATGGAAATATTTCCATTTTGCTGTAAGAAGTGTATGAATTGTTCTCTGCGATTCTCCGCTAAACTTTTTAGGCTTCATTTAAAATGAGCGCCTGTCATGCGCATGCGCGCCAAACAAACAGAGCACAATAAAATAGGAGCGCAATAACTCGACTAAAATATACATTTTGCTGAAATATTTGTAGTTGGACATTTTAAACCTACAAGTAAGTGTATGTGTATGATAGCACTAACTGTAAAGTGTAAGGTAATCAAAATAGCCTTTTTACAATTAGTCTGCTGTGCTTTTTTTTTTAAAATTATTTTTATTTTTAGTTTGGTAAATTTAACATCTACTTTAAAATTATTATTTTAGTTTTTAGATTGCAATTTTACAATATCAGAATGTAATGTGATTTTAACCCACATAATGTAATGTGATTTTTTGCACATAATATGCCTACAAAATACTGAGATATATACCGTATACTGAAAATCAGGCAAAAAATACAGAGATATTAATTTTTGCTCATATCACCCAGCCCTACTTCATACCATTGCTTCCAGTTAAAATAGGTGTCCATAATCCATAATAATGCTTGCTCCAGTGAAAATTATTGTGATGTTTTTATCAGCTGTTTGAACTCTCATTCTGATGGCACCATGCAGTTTATACACGGGTAAATTATTTGAGCATTTAAAAGCAGAAATGTGAAGCGTATATATATTGTAATTTTGTTAAGACCATTACATATTTGTTTTTGTTAAAAGTTATGTTTTGAGCTACCAAGCTGTTTATATAATTTTCTACAGATTTTTGAAGTGTATTGTTTTGTGTTGTATACTGACTTTGGAATATTCTTTTAACCAGAATTCTATTTCTTTGGCTCCAAACCACCAGAGGGCACTGCTGACAACATCATAGCCTTGATATTGTTTAATTGCTGTTAATTACAGCCAATCCATGGCTGTATCCAAAAATCTAGGCAGCTGATTTGTTGCCTCGCTGCCTTATTCAGCAATGACTTCGCAGGCAACGTTTGCACATGAAGGCACCTCACAAAATTGATTTCGGACATGCTTCTGAGGCAGTATAACGGTTTAATGCTCTACAACAAAACAGAAAGAGCTTTGGTGACTACAAAGTAAATATTTAATGACTATTTTACTGATATCTCACTAGAAATAACACCAAAAGCGCAAAAAGCATTTACACAAAACTGATCAACAATCACAACTTTCAGATGCCATCTTTATTTTTTAGCTCAATCATCACAAAATGGAACGCATGGGATTGTAGAATATTTAAAGGCAGCGAAGGATACATACTGCAGGATGTGAAGCTAACATTGGATTCAAACGTGCCTTGATGCCTTTCTGCCTTTGAATGTGTCCTCCGAAGGCAGTATTTTCCAGCTTTGGGATGCAGCCCATGTTTGTGGACACCATATCAATTATTGAGAAATGCTGTAAAATAAATCACACCTGTTGCAAAATTGCCTGTGACTTCTCTTATAAAAATATCCAAAGAAAGATCAACCCAAAACAAATAATTAATGAAAACCATCTTGAAGATTAGCAGATAGACTGTCTATTCATTAAATAAGCCTTTCCTTATAAAAGCCGTTGTTTTTCAGCATACTAAAATCCTTTCCAAAAACAGACTCTTGTCTCTGCCCCAGTGTACCTCAGCATTGCGGTTTCTTTCTTTCTTTCTTTCTTTTTTGTTAACGATTGAGTTTCGCCTTAAAGTGGCTCTGTCCACCCTCACCATTTATTTCTGAAGTAACTATGAGGACTGTGATCATCAGTCACCAAATGAAATCTAAACACAATGAACATGTTGATGCAACATGATTAATGATTCAAGTTTCAAATGTTGACAAAACAGCTGCCTCGACAAGATTGTCAGTAAAGCAGCAGGATGCGGTCGCAGTTTCACTCGAAGGTTCCCCGGACCCACTACAGGCAGTATGCATTTCACCAACACGCATTGCAATTTTATTGGCAATGGCCAATACAAAAATAAAATTATAAAACAGAAAGCCATTTACTCTCCCCCTCAGCTCAAATGGAGAAACAAAGTGCTAAGGACCGGGTGAAGCTGCATTATGCGAACGCGGTTTAATCACCATAGACTCCCAACCCGTCACTCTTACTAATGACCTCTGTCTTAATTGACAGGCCTCTACCAGTCAGGCAGAGCTGAGATGGGTGTAAATGTACCATGCCCAGTCTGAACACAGGTGTTGCTGTGGCTAAAATGCCTCCAAGACTTAACAGTCGGATATATTGGACAAGTTTGACTGGCAGCACTTGAGCTATTGTGCCTCAAATACACTGTGCTTCGACAGTGGAGAGAGAAGCTCACAAGCTGTTAGTCTAACTAAAAGAGATATACTGGATAGTTTGCAAAAGAATGACACTTGTCATGATTGAGCATTAAACCCAGATTTGTGACATGAGTTACGGAGGCATCACATTGTCAGTCAATAGCTGAGAACGGAAGCATGGGGTTTGCCTTCACGCTGCAGGGAAGCGAGAGCTGACAGCACACACCTTGTAAACAGCCCTGAAGCCAAAGGTGATCCAAAGGGGAAACTGTTTGAAATGAGAGTAAAGGGAAACTGGTCATGAAGCTGAATGGGGAGATGTAAATAGGGGTCTTTAACTGAGAGATTGTGGATTATGCCATGCCAGAGTTTCAGTTAGAGCTGCACAATTAATCAAAATCAAAATGAAATTGCGATTAATCATTCTGTTTATAGCGATTATGAAATCACGAAAGCTGTAATGTGCAGCTTGTCAGTGAGGTACGGCTCTGTGATCAGTAGTAAATGCTTGAGTAGTAAATGATCAACATGCGTCAAACATCTTTCCAAACATGAGAAGCATTTATGAACCTCTTGTCCAAAAGACAACATTTAATGAATAGTTTTTACTCCAAACTCAAGTGTTTAAAAAAAAAACCTTCTGTGAGACGGCTTCTTACACAAAATGAGGAACGTAACATATTTCATAGTTTTTTACGCAGTGATAAAGGCTGTCGATTAGCATTGCATTATAATTGTACTTTAATATAAAGAAAATACATAAGGCGGCTTGAAGAACTCAGATAATCCATATATTGTCGTAGTTGTTGAATCAATGTTTTTTGTGTGTGTATGTTTAACGCCATGTCAGCTTCTGTGGCTATTTGCATGCATTGAATGAAGTTCAATCTTCTGTTTATTCAGCTACCGTTATAAGGGATTTCCTGGAATGACGTGCAATACCATATTATGCATATTTGGCGTTTCAACGCAAGAGCATCGTCTGGCCTTCGGATGGAGATTTACTGATCACCGAACTGTGCTTCACTGAAACGCAATTCCAGTTGAACTTGCGCCGCTCTAGTTTCAGTTCCACTTCCAGAGTACATTTGAGATTCAGAATATGAGTAACAGCAGGTATTTTAACACAAGTCTAAAATGGGATGTGATGAAACGAAAGTGCGGTTGTTTCACCAGTGGGAGATACACCTAATGCAGCGGTTCCCAACCACTTACTTGGAGCCATCCCAACAATGCATATTTTGCATGTCTTCTTTGCCTGACAGACCCATTTCAGCTCTTGGAATCAGGTGTGTTTGATTAGAAAGACATGTTGGGATGACTCCAGAAATGTAGTTGTGAACCACAGCTACTCTCCTGCATATTTCAGTTTGAAACAGCAGACCTGCATGTTGTTTCAAGTAATCCTGAACACCTTGATTGGCTCAGATGTGTTGGAGCAGTGTTGGAGCTGAACTCTGCAGGACGGTAGTCTCCAGGAACAGGGTTGGCTACCTGTGCTATAATGCCTCCTGACCTGCTGATCCCAACACCTGAACAGGAGGAGCAGGCACGGCCTAGTCCTGTCTGATACATATAAGAGGATTGGACTCTCCAAACCCATGGCTTTGCTTGACATCAAACCCGAAGGTCCACAGAACTGGATCCAATTGATCTGCATTAGCTGTGTTTTGGGGAGTGAGGTATTAACCGCGAACAAAAGATGTGGAAGGGTGTTAGCGCTTTCGGAGAAAGGATGTCACAATGTTTTACATTTTAGCCCATCGGTGTGCTTGCATTCCACGTTCAGAGCTGGTCTTGATACAGAATGGAAGAAGGTGATTATTTTGCCTGACAGCAGTAGTTAGTTTCGGTTCGAAGCCTAGCCATGCATTGGTAAGGCAGCTTTTCTTGTTCTTTTTCTTGTAGTTAGTGCTTAATGTTATTGTTTGAGCATAAAAAATATCTGCAAGGTGCACTCCAAAGGAAAATATTATCTAAAAAAAAACAAAAAAACATTTCAAGACCTACAACCACTTCTTCTGTATTGTGAAGTCACAGTGTCACTAATTTACTCAATCCCCGCCCATGAGCGAGGCCTGGTTGAGCTGTGCTAGAGAAGATCACAAAGAGCAGCTGCTTTAGTAGCGTGTTGTCGCCTTGATGATGTGACACCGTTTTTTACACCCTAGTTCCAAAACACTTTTTTATGGGTTTAAAAAGAATCGGCATGATTCTTTTGTTCATAATAATAATAATTTATTACATTTTAATAGCACTTTTCTAGACACTCAAAGCACTTTACATTGTAGATCTACATTTGTAGATATTTTCAGGGTCTGAATTGGACTCAAATGGAAAAAATGATGGCAAAACTGATGTCTTTTTTTTATATATACAAATAAACTTGCGGTTATGTTAAGGGGCGTGAAAAGTGGTTCACCAATAACATCACTCTGGGCCAGCTAACCAATCGGAGCATATTTTGTCTTTCAGATGGAGGGGTATAATTAAAACAGGAGCTAAACCAAGCATTTGAGACAGAGTGGGAAGAGATGGTGCAATAATATAAAATTCCGAAAAAAATACACAAAATAAGCATTTTTGAAACAATTATATATGAAAACCTATTCTAATACACATAACAAAAAACAAAAACAAAATAAGACTTAATAGGGATAATAAGGCATAATAGGACAGCTACTGTTATTTTCTCATCTGCATCGGCTATTTTGCATCTACAGGCAAGTGTGCATGATCGACAGCGCTCAGTGATCTGTAGAAGCTTTAATATCAGAACATGGCATTAGAATGGGCTGTGAGACAGGCAATGTGTCCACCTCATTATTGTCCAAGTTAGATGACAGGCTGCATCCTCATCAAACCTCCTGAATTTATAAAAAAGCTTTCTTTTAAACTGTTGGAAGAGGGTTAGACAACGATGATTTTCTGTGGCACTGTCAAAATGAACATCTAATCCCATGAGTATGTCATCTTCCAGTGGAGTCGGGAACCGGGTTGGAAATGCAGGTACACCACAGTAGTCTTATTATTTTTTATTTCTCAATTGTTTATATGCATATATTTTCAGGTCTGCACTGGGTAGTTTGAAAAAACCTTGCTCATCCTGAATAGAGCAGTAATGCTGTCAATAGCTGGAAGCGTAGAGCCCAGACAGTAAAGTCACTATCTAACAAGCTGCAGGAATACAGAAATGCTGTCAGAATAAAAATCCTGATAGCTGCCCCCACCCCACTGCAGATACTCAGCATGAGGGAGAAGATGAAAGAGGAAGTGATGACGTGCTTACAGAGTCTATATGCGAGCCACATCATCAACACGCCAAAGGTGCCAACTTTCCTATTGGGTTTACGGCAAGAAGAGCACAAACTAATTTCCACGGCAGAATACTGCTATTATCAATTATTCACAGTTGCTAAATTAATATTCAGACAGTTATTAACAGTCATTTGCTAATGGAATGTCCTTACTGATGCTAGTAAACATCATTTGGGAATCAGGGCTGGTATAATAAACAGCATGCGCTTCAAAAGATCTGAGCGAAAAAGCACTTCATGAGCACTCTAAATGTGTATTTATGGGTCACTATTGTAAGTGCCTCCAGCCACGATTTTAAGCTATATTTTTAGCCATTTTTGCATTTACTTTGAGAAGATGGTGAGCAAGAAGCAATCGACAGAAGAGAGGGAAAGGGATCAGGAAAAGACTTCTACATTTACATTTAGCAAAAGCTTTTATCCAAAGCTACTTACACAGCATTCATGCCATTCAGGTTTTACATTTTTATTGTCAGTATGTGTGTTCCCTAGGAATTGAACCCACGACCGTTTGTGCTGCTAACGCAATGCTCTACCACTGAGCCACAGGAACACTTGTCCTTCTAGCTAGGACAAGGGTCACCCAAAGGGGAATACTGATGGAATATTGTGCATTACTTAAAAATTTAATTTAACACAATTCAAATATAATAAGATGTACAGACATGCATTAGAACAGAGTAGGGGTGTAACGATACGCGTATCGTGTATCGAACGGTTCAGGGGCATTTTCCAAATGTAAGTGATCATCCGTATCCCCTTGGAGTGGGGACTTTGGAGTGAGCAGGGCACGTGCATGTCATTATGTAGTCGTTTGGAATGCACTTGACAAAGGGAGCGATGTAATTTCCTCATTATCTTCAGCTGGGATGATCCCGTGACCATGTTACACGGTGTGCGTCCAGCAGATTAAGCTGTTTTAATGTCATAAATGTATTTTTATTCTTGTTAGCATAATTGTTGCAAGTAAGCGTACATTTTATATTTTTAAAAGTTTGTAAAATATACTAATATATAAAATCTAATATGTAGAAACTTTTTTTATATATATAAAATGCATATTTTTTTTATGCTGGTGTCCATCAGTGAATCTGCTGGCGCACACCGTGCTGCGTTGTCACAGGAACATCCCAGCTGAAGATAATGAGGAAATTACATCGCTCCCTTTGTCAAGTGCATTCCAAACGACTACATAATGACACGCACGTGCCCTGCTCACTCCAAAGTCCCCACTCCAAGGGGATAGGGATGATCACTTACATTTGGAAAATGCCCCTGAACCGTTCGATACACGATACGCGTATCGTTACACCCCTAGAACAGAGTGAACAATGTCTGACAATACGGGCAGTTGGCAATGGTTTGTGATTGGAGCGATTGGTGAATAAAGGCGGGGCATAGTGAAAGGTCAAATCGAGGTTATCATTTAGAAGTTTCGAAAATGTTCACAGTACAAACAGTCAAGCATGAAGACACATTCAGTGGAAGGTAAATCAAAAGCATTATTCAGAAAGCACTTGAGTTATGCAGAAGATTGTCAGCCTTGAAAATGTAACTCATTTTTTCTGAAAGCGAAAGGCGTCTGGAACAATAACGCTTTTATGGGGATTGAGTTACTGCTGCAGCTCAAATCTGAAGGTTTAGCATTTGAACACCGTATTGTATTAAAGCACGACAGACCAAGGTCAGCCTGTCGCTGATGCAGATCTTCTTCTGGGTTGTCAAAACATTTTGAAAGTCAGTTAGATTGTGTTCCTTAATCAAATCAAGTCATTGAGTCGCAGTTGTTCAGTCATGCGGTCTCAAAAGCAGTGCATCGTTAGTCCTTGATGGAGTCATACACAATGAACGCAGGGGGAGAAAATCAATCAAGAGTGCAACACAAACCCAAAGCATCACCATGGAAACAAGTGTGACCCTGTTAACATTCCTTCAGGCCAGACTAACCTGTTTACCTGGCGCTTTTCACTTCACTCCTAATGCATGACATTGCTGTACGCTTTTGTCTGTTAGCATCCGCATGCTTTCAACCACAGTAAACTCTTACGTCTCATTTACAAAAGCTCTTCGGTTTCATTTGCTTTTGATAATTAGAGAAAAAGGAAGGCGCCGAGCATGGCAGCCGTGTTGCGAGCTCCTACCAAACTTTGCAGTTTTTCGTGTGTTTTACTTATTATTTTGCTGTTTTTCATACTGGATGTCTACACTCTTTATTGTCTACGACAGACACACACTTTTAGAAATCGCTCCTCCATCGCACATCGGAAACCGGACTTTGAGTTCCTTAATGCCGGCGCTTTGCTTACAAACATCAAAGCCCTTTGTCTGGGCCGCGCAACAGAGGAAACGCCGACGGAAAAGAGGGAAGAGAGCTGGCTTCCTCGTCAGACTGAGACGCCATGCCTTTCGACCTCCTCTCCCAACCATTTTGCTGGCTAACGTTCAGTCACTGGACAACAAACTCTGTGAACTGCAGGCGCGCATCTCATACCAACGAGAAACCAGGGACTGCTGCGTTATTTGTCTCACAGAAACCTGGATGTCTGCAATGGTCCCAGACTCAACCATCGAGCTCATGGGGTTCTCCGTGCATCGCTCGGACAGAACAAAAGAGCTCACAGGGAAAAGCAGAGGTGGGGGCGTTTGTTGCTATATCAACAACTTGTGGTGTGATGAAAGGAACCTACACTCTATTAAATCCTTCTGCTCCCCTGATCTGGAATTTAATATGCTTCTGTGTCGACCATTCTGGCTACCGAGGGAATTTACAGCGATCATAATCATGGCTGTTTATATTCCCCCCTCAAGCCAACACAGACCAGGCACTCAAGGAACTGTATGGAATATAATTGAGCAGGAAACCGCGCACCCAGATGCAGCATTTGTTGTTATGGGGGACTTTAATAAAGCAAGAATAGAACAATAGCTCCAAAATACTTTTAACCCATCACCATCAACACGCGTGGTGATCGTGTACTGGACCACTGCTACTTTCCCTTCCGAGACGCCTACAAATCCCTCCCTCACCCACCTTTCGGCAAATCGGATCAGTCTTCCGTTCTGCTCCTGCCTGCTTATAGGCAGAAACTGAAACGTGAAGTACCCACCCTCAGGACAATCCAATGCTGGTCAGACCAATCGGACGCTAAACTCGTGAACTGGGACATGTTCCGGGCAGCGTCTGATGACGACATAGAGGCATATTCAGATTCTGTAACGTGTTTTATCAGGAAGTGTATAGAAGACGTAGTCCTGACAAAAACAGTCCGCATCTTCCCAAACCAAAACAGCGGATTAACAGCGATGTTCAATCAGCCTTGTCAGCGCAGACATCTGCTTTTAAATCCAGAAACACTGACGATCGAAAACAAGCCAGTTACGATCTCAGGAGATCCATCAAAGCCGTCAAACGACAACATAAAAAAAAAAGTTGAAGAACAATTCAACACCAACAACGCAAGAAGCACGTGGTAGGGCATCAACAACATCACAGGTTTTAAAGGGAATAAACCAGCTACTGTGAACATTGCCACCTCTCTATTGGACGAGCTTAATACTTTTTATGCTCGTTTCAAGGCTGACAACACCGCCCACACAGAGAGCGCTCCCGCGGCTGCTACAGAAGAGGTCAGTCCACTCTCCATTTCTGTCGCGGATGTAAGCCAGTCCTTAAAACGGGTGAACATCCGCAAAGCTGTTGGCCCCGTTGCTCTGACATCCATCTTCAGTAAGTGTTTTGAGAAACTCATCAGAGACTACATCTGCTCTGTGTTGCCTGCTTCACTGGACCCACTACAATTTGTATATCGCAGCAACCGTTCCACAGACGATGCTATTGCCTTCACCCTGCACGCTGCTCTCTCCCCACCTGGAAAATAATAACACCTATGTGAGAATGCTGTTCGTGGACTATAGTTCAGCTTTTAACACCATAACACTGGTTGCGACGCTCCAGACTCTGGGACAAAACAGATCTATGTGCAGCTGGATCCTGGACTTCCTGACAGGCAGAAGTCAGGTGGCACAGAATGGGCAACAATAGCTCATCTCCCCTGATCCTCAACACTGGTGCTCCTCAGGGCTGCATCCTCAGCCCACTCCTGTACTTCCTGTACACACATCACTGTACAGCCACACACAGCTCTAACGTCATCGTCAAATTTGCTGATGACACAACGGTGAGATGGGCTACAGAGAGGAGGTGAATACCCTGACTAAATGGTGTCAGGAGAACCACCTCTCACTCAACATTGACAAGACCAAGGAGCTGGTGGTGGATTTCAGGAGACAGAGCAGAGAACACACACACATCACCATCGACAAGACACCTGTGGAGCAGATAAACAGCTTTAAGTTCCTCGCCGTTCACATCACAGATGATCTCACATGGTCCGCTCACACAGATGCAGTGCACATCAGCGACTCTTCTTCCTGAGACGGCTGAGGAAGTTTGGAACGTGCCCCAGCATCCTCAGATCCTTTTTCACCTGCACTGTGGAGAGCATCTTGACCGGCTGCATCACCGCCTAGTTTGGAAACAGCACCGCTGGCAACCGCAAAACTCTGCAAAGGGTCGTGCGAACTGCCCGCCACATTGTTGGAGGTGAGCTTTCCTCCTTCCAGGACATCTACACCAGGCGGAGTATAAGGAAAGCTAGGAGGATCAACAAGGACTCCAGCCACCCGTCCCACAGTCTGCTCTCAGGAAGACGTCTCTGCAGCATCCGATCCCGCACTAGCCAAATGAGGGATAGATTTTTTACCTCAGATTATGAGGCTAATGAATAGTAAAAACTAATACACCCTACAGCACACTCCCACTTTACGATATGCCATGCACTGCACTTTAACAGTTCAACTGGACTACACGCACACACTGCACTAACACAACAACTTATCTGCTACCACTGGATACCATCCAATGCACTTCCATGACATTGCTTATCCGGATTATGTATAATCTGCTGCACCTTCGCATATTATTGTGTGTATATATGTGTACAAAATGCAGAATGTGTACATACGGTGCATAGCGTGTATTGATAACTGTAAGTATGTCTTAATAGTACACTGTGTTTACTGAGTATATGAATGTGTATTCTGCACATTGTCTTCTGTATAAGTCTAAAAGTACGTACTGTCTATATCAGTGGCGGCTGCTGATCTTTTAAAGAGGGGAAGCTCATTTTCGGCCTAAATCATAAAAATTGTCCATTTATTTATATGTAAATTCTGCCCCACGTTCCTTTTCAAGAAAATGCTCTGTAACCCTGTCGCACTAACTAGGCGTCTTTTCCAGTGACTTGACCAGTGTCCTCTCAATGGCCAGCAGAGCTAGGCTGCTTAAACGGCCTTGGCCCATTGTGTTACGGTGTAGGACTTGAGCCGCTTTAAACAGGAGAAGCTCCTTTCTACACCTGCAGATGTAGCTCCAATTGTTGCCACTAATGAGAACAGTTTGTAAAGCTGAGGCATTGCACTGTCCAACTCCATGTCTTTAAGGAACACCAAGTAATCACACAGCTTTCCCTGTTACTCTGCAAGTCCTGATCTGAATACAGGACTTGAAGTTCAGACCTCAGTCTCCCTGAATCAAAGTGATGGCCATAACTTTTCAGGACACTTTGGAAGGCCTCCTCTGGAAATGCTTGTCTCATGTCATCAAATTTCCTGGATTGACTAATTCTAAGAAAAGCATACTTTCCAAATTTGAAAACGTAGAGGAATCTGCTCCAAGATGTTATCAAGGATGGCCATGTACAGATTTCTGTAGCGCTCTTGGGGATCCTGCAATTGGGTCAGACGGCGCTTTCTCATGGGCTCATCTCTTGGGTCTGATGTGAGATCTGCTGCTTTGGCATAAACAGCTTGGAAAGCCCCCTCTGACCTCTTCTCTTTGACAAATGCAAGAAGAGACTCAATTCTTTTCTTGCAGTAAAGAACATCCATCGCTCTCTGCTGGACAATATCAAAGACCACATCAGTCTCAGAGAAGATTTGTTCATATGTGTACAACATGAACACAAACTCAAAATCCTCCAGTTTCCTCACGAAGCCTTTGGCACAATCCAGTGTATCATCATCCATTGTCGTATCTGCAATGATGTTATCAAATGTCTGCAGGAGGCCATCATAATTGTTTGCCACAGTGCTCACTATCCGTGATGTGAAATTCCATCGAGTAGGAGCGTTTCTGGGCAACCTTGAGCAGCCTGCAGACTCCAGAAAAGACGTCCTCTTTGTGGATTTTGAGAAAATGTGGCAAACCCAGAGAGTGATGCAAAAAAATTCTGCACTCAGGCAAGCATTTGGCCCCTGTGACAGCACCAGATTCAGTCTGTGTGCATAGCAATGCACAAACATTGCACTGGGGGCTATTGCTTTCACTTTGGCCTGCAGACCATTGAGAGCTGAAGCCATGACAGCAGCCCCATCATAGGTCTGTGCCACAAGCTTATCCTTAAAATTGTAGCCCTGCATGTTCTCATTTAAAACATCAAAAACGGACTGAGCATCTCGCCCCCCAGAAACATCAAAAAATCCAATAAAGCGCTCCTGAATTTTACCTGCACTATCCACATAGCGAACAATGACAGAGAGTTGGGCACGGCAGGATATATCAGTGGTTTTATCCACCTGCCATCCAAAAAAGGGAGCATCCTAAATTTCATCTCTGATCTGATCAGAAATGGTGGCTGCAAGAGCAGAGATCAAGTCATTTTGAATAGTGTGTGACATACCAGAAAACACAGTTGAGGACTCGAATTGTGTGGACAGGACAGAGTCATATTTAGCTAATGTTTCTGTGAACTCTCTGTAATTCCCCTTGTTGGATGATTCACTACTCTCATCATGTCCCCTAAATGACAGCTCCTGCCGGCCAAGCAAGGATGTCACATCAATAAGGCGGTTTAGGAAGGCCCTGTTTTGTTTAACAGTTTCATTATGTTTAGCCACTTGAATGCGAGCACCTTCATTGATTGCATGCTCAACCCTGATCCTGCCCATGCAACTTAATCTTGCACATGCACTCACATGTTCATTGCTATTTTCATGCCTTTTATATGCCCTGTCAAAGTTTGACAGATCTCCAAACCCCAATTTTGACCAAACAACACATCCATGAGATGGTTTCATCAAGAGACATGGCCAGCAGTACATTTTCTTTTCACAGCACTTCCAGTCAGCCAGCTAACTTTGTCATACCAGGAGAGCTGAAAAGACCTGTTACTTTTCCCTATCTTTTGCACTAAATCAATCTTAGGTGTTGATCTGCCCTGCTGTTTAATTCTAAGTTTCTCCTCGTAAGGAAGACTTTCTAATGGCTTTGCCAAAATCAGGTCGACAATATTAGCACTGTCTGCCATCGTGCAGTTTGCTAGCTGGCTAGTTCAGACTATATGAATTAATGAACAAACGATCTAATATATATATATATATTTAACTCAACGGGAGGAAATGTGGGAATTATGTTAAACTGAAACAATGAATGTGGTGTGAAATTGTGTGAAATATACGATGAAGGTTGCAGCAGTTTGTCTTTCGACTACACATGCAAATTCGCGATGGGACTGAGTTGGAAATGGAGACACAGAGTGATACGCGTCATAATCTGAAGACCACGCCCACGCCCACACCAACCGTCTCTTTGCATTGCGAGAAGCTGCCGCCTCCTTGTCATTTATTTATAACAAAAAAAAAAAAAATGTCTAAAAGCTGATATGTGACAATGTGTATAGCAAACAAGCTAAAAAAAAACAATAAATACGTTTTTATAAGCTGTCGACCCCAAAAAACGAGCGTTTTAGGACATAAAAGTGGATTAAAAAGAGATGACAGACCCTCCAATCATCACGCAGACGCTCGGAGTCCGGGCCAGCCCACTCCTCCATTCATCCCAGAGACGCTGAGCGTCCGTAATCGCGGCATTATCCAATGACCGTCTTGTTTCTAAGCACTGAAAAAAACTGTTTAAAGCAGCCCCATTGAAGTCAATGGACGCTGGGCTTCAACAGAGTAATGCACTGTACGCTACGGGAATGAATGAGAAGGAAATCGAGTCAGCCGACCTAAGTAGCTGATTCTGAACGAAATTGTTTTCGTTCGAGATGAACGTGTTTAACGCATTTTTAGTCAATAAAATGTTAACATAATAGTACATATATTTGACCATTCATTTTTTGACAATTATAGGGGAAGCTGAGCTTCCCTTGCAGTCTTAAAGAAATCGCGTCTGGTCTATATGTAAATTGTTTCTGCAATGTCTGGAGCACGCTCTCAAGAATTTCACTCACCATGGCACATGTGCTGTGGTGATGTGACGATAAAAGTGATTTGATTTGATTAGAAGATGGACATGGAGAAATGTGAAGGAATGTGGGAGACTGTCTAGAATAATCCCACCATCTGTCTCGGAGATGAACATTTCTGAGATCGTGCCCTTTCTTCATTTTCAGCATCAAGTAATATGCTTGTCTTTATGAAAACGGAAACTCGGCATGACATGACTCAATCGCAGCCAATAAGAGCACAGCTGATGTGTAAATTACAGTTATGCAGAGTCAAATTTTGGATGAATGAGATTTCCTGGCAGGCCACAGGTCTACAAGCCAAGTGCCTCCACAAAAAGTCCTATCGCTCATCACAGCTGGTTAGGACAGAAACTCTGATTTAACATTTTTCACTCGTTGCATTTTTGCATTGCACCTGGTTAGAACACGGTCTGAAGGTGTCTACTTCTGGTCTTAAAAGCACAAAGCCATGGCATTCACCACAGAGTCAGGTGCAAGCCGACATGACAGAATGATCCTCCCAAAACACGACAACTGATCGCAGTCATGAAAGATATTCACAGCTACAAATAGGGAACAGGACTGGGGAGTTTCTCTCAAAAGTATTGTTTTCCACAATTTATTTACGATGCTTTCAGAAAACGCAGCCCAGGACAGTTTACTGTTTAGCTTTTTGCCCCTTTTTATTAGAAGGTGTGGGCACCTCGGATCTAGATACTGACAGGGGGCATATACCATACAGTGACAAAACAATTAGCAGTGAAATGTGGCACTTCATATATTAAGATGTGAGTAAAATAACCAGGAATCATGTTCAAAATACAATAAGTATGATAAATATGATATGTCCCAACTTTTTTAACACTGGGAATCTTCAGAAGGAGCAGCAGTATGTATAGTAATTGTCTGCAATTGTCCCTTGTGGGATTAATAAAGTAGTAAATTAATCTAAACTTTGACAGGCTTAAAAACATTTAACTCAGTTCTTCTGATGTTTAGGAATAATAGCACCAACTCTACTTCTTTATTACATCTGGCAAGTTTATTTATAGAAATGTGGATGGTCTTTTGTTCATACATTCTGATGTATCTGGCATCAACGCTTTCACAGTTTCATTTCAATAAATGCTCTTTTGAACTGGTGAGGAAGTTCTGACTATGTTTTGCACAGTACAATGAAATCTCATTTCCAAAGTTCAAGAAAATTGTGCTCCACATAATATGATTTATTTAAGACAAAGTTAACAATGTAGTTTTAGTGGTTATCATAATAATAGAATAACAGAATTGCCCATAATTTAGGGCTAGCATGTTTTGAAAGCACAATGACAAAGCTTGAAGCTGGCTGGCTGTTAGCACGCTAAAACAGACTCAAGTTTCTCAAGAAGAAAACAAGCACTGCGTGGGAGAACTTCCGCAGAGGGCCTTGAATAATGCAACATTAGCAAGATTAAAAAGACCCTACATTTATCCCTTCTAATGTACTGCCACTACAGCCATCAAAGCCATTCTGCAACACGTCCATCAGCTTCTGTACAACTCTTACAATTATTGTTGACTTCAAATCATCAAAGTTTCCTTTGCTTATAATTAATATCTGTGAGGACTATAACACTTAACCAATAGCTGGGTTTCCATTAACCTGTTTTAATGTGCATTCTGAAGTATCGCATGAGAACTGTGATGAAACGAGTGATGAAAACGCCAAATTTAAAATAAAAATACCTTAATTCGTAAAATTGTTTTTACGCTTGCTTGAGCTGGTTTTTGACTTGAGCTAAAAAGGGTTAATGCGAATAATGGGAGATGAAAATACATTTAGCGAATAAATTCCTCCATGCACATCAAAAAAGTCATGTGACTTTGCACTATGAGACAGGATAATTTGACTAGCAGCGGACCGATCTCGTTCCACAGCATCTGAAATGTTGTTCTGGTCGTTCTGAAATGCCTGAGCAAAGTCTGTCATCAAAGTATTTCTGTATAATTGTCTTACACGGCACGGTGTTCCCAAACAGCAGCATCCTCCTCCGAAAGCAATGACAGCATTTATTGTGTTTCGTCTGCTCGCCCTGATGCGCAAGTAATTTTTTATATATGAAAATAATTATACTCAGTAGCTTATCCTAGTTTTCTATAGGCTATTTAGTGGCAGTTATCAGGAAGTGACGATTTCGTTATCTTTGACTCGTTGGATGGAAACGGTGCATGTTCGCAAATGTTTATGCAATATTCCAATTTTGCGCATAAGTTAAATTCGCAACTTCATTTTCTGCCAGTAGGTGGTGTTTATGCAATGGCAATATGCAATAAATATTATCCTGGTAATGCTTCTATGCAAAGCTGCACTGTTTTATTCGGAGCTAAGGGCAACAAAAATTGTCACCATTCCCTTCAGAGATATAGTCAGCACTCATATTTAAATAAATCATAACCTTTTTCGTTCACAAATGTAAGACCTCTTGAAATTATAATTAAGACTTTTCTTTCACCATTTAATACATTTAAGCATTTTTATGGCCTCAAATTAGATAAAACTGAATTTAAGGACCCACGTTTACCTTTCTATAAGTTTCGTTATTAAACAGATATGCTTAACATCCATATTCAGTCGAATGTCTATACGCGTAGGCCTGGCGTCTGGTAGAGGCTTTCTTAACACCAACTACGCCACGCCATTAGTCATTCAGACAACCCACAGACGAGTAGATCTTTGACACTGCAGTTTTGCATATCCCTATTTAGTAATTACAGAGTAATATCTGTTCATAAAGATTAAGAGATACGCTTGACCAACTCTTCTGACCTCATTCTTAATGATACACTTGGAAAACAAGAGCGTGTGAATAAATAACTGGTCACAGGCCAGCACAAAGTCAGCAGAGCCTTTACCTCCATGCAGACTGATATCAAATGCCACAGGCAAAAGGTGATATTAAGCACATCTATCTCTGTCAAAGATATTCAATTACCACAGGGCAATTTCCTTATGCACACTGGAGAACTGGCCTGTTGTCTGATCATGTAATTATGTTATTTATCTGACATACAGTTTTCATAAAACAAATGATGAGGATATGTTCATGCATTTTCATTATGAATCTAATTTGATAGTATTTTTGCTTTCTTTTTAAAAGCTCAATGTAACCTTGACCCCATGTGAAACGCTGTTTCAACAAAACGTCATGTGTCATTGTTCTCTCGATGATGATTATTACAGTCAAAAAGAGACAGCAGTCGCAAACTACGTTTCTTCCCTAATCTGACGAATAACAGGATATTCAACGACAAAACAGCATAAGGCAGGACTTGAACTTGTCCGAAGGGAACTGATGCCGATGGAGTTTTCGTTCCTTGCCGCTGTCGCCTCTGGCTTGCTTAGTTGGGGAAATCTTCATTTCCAGCAATATCATCGACTTGATTGCACAGATATTATTTAAACTGAACTGAGCTGGACAATGCCATTACTAAATTCAATAATGAAATGCATTCAGCTGATAATTGAGTGTTAAATCCTGTCATTTTACATTATTGACACAATTTGTCTATTTTAATATTGTGCAGTGCTTTGTTACAATTTGTATTGTTAAAAGCGCTATTTAAATAAAGGTGACTTGACTTGATGCCTAAATTGTTATATGAATTTTAGTCAACACTATTCATGCCTAGTTGGTGTTAGTCGAAATGGAAAGTGGTTTCACCAGATTTCATCCATTCTTCAGTCTCCTAATAAACAAGGTAATGAAAGAATTAAATCCGCTCTGAATAAATGTCTCTTGTGATCTGCACTCTTTTAGTCTGTACATGTGTGTTTCCTTTTCAGACATCAAAGATATTGTAGCACCTGATGGCTGTTGGATGTGCAGCCACATAAGCATGTGTGTATTAGAGCAGCTCAGGTGCTAAAGTAACCTGGCACACATCAAAGATAGAAAGATCAAAAACGACTTAGTTTAGCTTGTTTATCAGGGGGTGGAGAGAAAGTGTGTGTGCATCAGTGCATTTCTACAACCTAAATGTGACTCCTTGGCATTTTCCTGAAAATGTCATTAACAGCAAAAGAGATGTGTGATGGGTTGGTGTGTGGAGTTATTATAAACTCTGTAAACACAGCTGTCATTTTCCTATTGTCTCTCTCTCTCTCTGTGTGTGTGTGTGTGTGTGTGTGTGTGTTTAAAAAAGTACACAGCTTTATTCATTATAATTTGAGCGCTTTAGTTTTGACACATTGCAAACATGCCACTTTGCAAGGTCCAAAATAAATGTGTGGCCAACTGACAAAATTTGCTGGCCATGAAACTGCATTTTTCATTATTAAAAAAATAAATAAAATAAATAATTGTATCACTGTGAAAATATAATTATTTGGCTTCTTTTTTCCTATATCTTCACATGAACAGTGCAGGCAATTATGTAACTCGCCGTATCGTCTATGAGATAAGCCAGTCTCCTTCAGTAAAACTGTACCTGTCACAAAGACATTAAGATTAACACAACAGAAACTTTTCTTTGTATAAAATGAAATATGCACACCAAATAAATGGCTGTGCAGAAGATGCACATAAGAAACTTTTTATGAGCAAGGGGATAAAGCAGGATTGTTTGTGCCTGGCAAATTAAACTTGCCGTCTTTTGAGATCTGCAAGAAACAGGCTGTTCCTCCTCCTATCTCTTTGAGAAGCCCTAATATTGCCAAAACCAGAAAAAGTCAACAAAACAATATAGGAACATTCACTCTGGTGGCCTTTTTAATGTAGATACAAAGGTATAAGTTTTGTTTTGAACCCAAGTGAGCTGCTGGGTTTCTGTCCAACTAGTTTGATGCACATTTTGAAGGTGTGCATGAAATCCCGAACGGAAAAGCTTGAAATGGGAATGAACTCGCATAAAAATGTTATGCACTAAGCAGAGGTGGATTATCTAGAGTTTCACATTAGTTTAAATGTGTATTAAAGTTATGCTGCATTAAAGTTTATTCACATTCACAATGACACGTTTTTACCATTTGGCAGCTAATATGCACATTGGTCAATTTAGATGTGAAAGCTTGCTGTAACTGGATCAATAAAAGGCTCAAACACAAATATAGTGCTAGTTAGACAAAAATCTTCATCACATTTCACTCACAGCTTGCCATTAAAGTGGGTCCTCGCAATCTGCCACAGCTTCACACCCAGGTAAATGGAGGCTGGTTTCGTATGGAAATAGCCATTTGTGCCATCATGATGTCAGCTACTGCAGCTTTTCTGAAACATCTTCCTCCTGACAGCATTCAATATCAATGTATAATTGCTCAAATACAGCAAATAACCCCCCCTTTAAAGAAAATCCCCAAAACAAGGAGGCCCTTCAGCTGCTTTATCGTGACATGGTGGGCTTCCTCGAGGTAATGCACAAGACATAACGCAGGAGTGTTTCATTTAAGTTCTGGTCCATCGCGAGCAGAAAACAAAGTCAAGTAAATGTATTCCCTTGCATTACAATAAATTGCTTATCAATAATTCTAAATGTAGGTGAAAAAACCCTGAATTATTTTAATAGTCAAAGTCGTATGCATGAGACAGTAATGATTGTATTAGCTGCATTCTCCTTTGCATCCTCATTTTCTGAAAGTACAGCATTAATCTATTTTGAGGCTCACTGTGTTTCTATTTTGGTTTAGAAAATGGTGTCATCATCCATAGCTTTTGTAGCACTTTGCATCTATACCGAGAAAGAAGCAACATGCATGGAGAGCAAAGGGCTTGAATGAAGCATGTTTGGCTCTAGATAAAAATATTAGAGGATATAGCGCAGAAAGATCATTACCACAAATTGTGTGTAGTGTACAGGTCTGTAGAAATGGTAAAATGGTACTACCATTGTCATTATGTCTTACAGCCCGGTTGGGACCAAGCTGACATATGGATCCAGACCGCAGTCCACTATTAAGGACATGGGCATGCTTGATATTTTGTATTTTCAGAAAGGCCTATACCAAATGCAAAACTTTTTGAATGGAACAGAGTATAACCAGCAGTGAAATGTGTTCTCTGCTTTTACATTTACATTTATGCATTTAGCAGATGCTTTTATTCAAAGCGTCTTACACGCATTCAGACTATACATTTTTTGTCAGTATGTGTGTTCCCTGGGAATTGAACCCACAACCTTTTTAACCCATCTAAGTGCACACACTTAGGCGCCCGGGGAGCAGTCAGGGGTTCGGTGCCTTGCTCAAGGGTCTCACCTCAGTCGTGGACACTTCCTGCCAGAGCCGAGATTCGAACCCACAACCTCGGGTTACAAGGCCAACACTCTATCCATTAGGCCACGACTGCCCCCATTGGTAGAGCATAAAATAACCTTTGTGCTATTGATGGCTTACTCTATGGGATGGAAAATCATTTACTGCAGCATAGTCAGAATCAGAGGTGGAAAGTAACGAATTACATTTACTCGCGTTACTGTAATTGAGTAGCTTTTTTGTGTACTTGTACTTTAAGTAATTTTTTTAATCTGTAATTTTACTTTTACTTAAGTATATTTTGTGTGAAGTATTGTACTTCGCTACATTTTAAAACACATTCGTTACTGAGTAAAAAAAATCGCTCCGTGGAAACAACTGCAGCAAATAATGGGCAGAAGAAGAAACTGGCGCTAAAACAACAAGAAAGATGCAGACGAACAAGACAGGCGTTAATGGTGCAGACCCAGCTGAAAACCAGACCCCGTCGTACTCTGCTGAAGTTGAACTCGAAGGAATGAAGTGAACCCCTGGCCATATATTCATGCTCTATTATGCAGTGTTAGCTGTGTTTGCCTCGGGAGACCGAACTAGCAGCTTATAACATCTCGACATCGCCCTTCGCAAGCATGTAGAGGTAACGTAAGGTAAATACTTGCATCGTTGCATTGGTGGTTAAAATGAAGCTTTGACGGTTTAGCAAAAGGTTTTGCACAAATGAGCCAAAAAGACAGTGGTGCAGGGTGTGCAATATCATCTGAGATAATATAGTAATTGTTGTTTTAACGATGTGCGATTTGACATTATCAGTATTTTGCCAAAAACCAAACAAATCACTCTAAACAGTGTTCCGTGAAATCTAGTAACGTTAGATAAGACTAATCCGCGTGCATCTGGAGTGCTTTCTTTCACTGCGTGATTCGGTCTGTTAAAATGAGTTTTGAGTGATCACTAAATTGAAGATATAGAAGCAGACAATTTATATATTTATATAATTTAATATAGTAAGACAACATCACATGAATAATGGCGTTTTTCTAAAAAAAATCACCATGATTACATAGGCCTGTAGTTTTGCTTTTTACAACAGTTCAAAAAACAAGAAGTTAATTAAGAGACTTGCGTTTTTGACACCATATTGCCTGTTTTTGCTCTATTTCGACAACAAAAATAATTCCAAACACAGCCATCATACACAGTTTTGCGTCTCTGACTCTGAGCAATGACGTGTTTTGTTCCTGAATGAATTAACCATTTAAATGATTCTGTTCAATCCCAATGACACTCTTAACTGTGACTTGCTGACACCTACTGGTGGTTCTAATTTAACATTTAAAGTATCTTTTGATTTTTGTATTTCAAATGACTATTTAACATTTGTGACCCTGGCCTGGAGCACAAAACCAGTCTTAAGTCGCTGGAGTATATTTGTAGCAATAGCCAACAATACATTGTATGGGTTAAAATTATACATTTTTCTTTTATGCCAAAAAATCATTAGCATATTAAGTAAAGATCATGTTCCATTAATATATTTTGTAAATTTCCTACTGTAAATATATCAAAACTAAGAGCTTAATTTGAATAACTTTAAAGGAGATTTTCTCAATATTTGGATTGTTTGCTCCCTCAGATTCCAGATTTTAAAATATTGTCCGATCATAACAAACCATACATCAATGGAAATATTATTTATTCAGCTTTCAGATGATGTATAAATCGCAATTTAGGAAAATGGACCCTTATGGTTTTGTGGTTCAGGGTCACATTTTATGTCTTATTTATCAAAACATTATTTCTGCATTTGTAACTGCAGGCTAAATGCATTCAATGTCAGTGTAAATACATATATGCCACTTCAGATGAAGCTTCTGCGTTTCCTCTGCATTGCAAAGATTAATTTTGTTGATACTGATTTAATTTCCCTGGTAACAGCCCAAATGTCGTATTATTCTAAATAACTGATTCCTTTAATTAAAAACATCTGTCAAACACTGGAGGGTGTTACTGGAGGGCCACAGCCCTAAAGAGTTTAGTTCCAACCCTGCTCCAACACACACACCATGTAGTTTTCAAATAAGCCTAAATGATTAGTTTAGCTGTATCAGATGTGTTTAATTAGGGTAATATCTACACTGTGTAGGGCTGTGGCCCCCCAGGTACTGAGTTTGACATCTTTGGTCGATCCCATTTTTTCCTCCCTCTCATTGTTAAAATGTAACTAAGTAATTTTTACTCTGAGTAAATTTTAAATGAGCTACTTTTTACTTTTACTTGAGTATATTTTTAGACTGGTACTTTTACTTGCACTTAAGTAAAATTTCAGTAATGTAATGGTACTTTTACTTGAGTAGAATATTTTTGTACTCTTTACACCTCTGGTCAGAATCTAATGTAAAATGGACATTTACATTTATCCAAAGCATCACTTGCACTTAAAGTACACATTTTGCCATTTTATGTATGATCCCTGGGGATCAAACTCATGGCTTTGCTGTTGCTAGCGCCATGCTCTATCAGCACTGTAACAGGTGAGCAAACAGATATTGACTCATTTCTGTGGTTATACTTATGCAAAAAGCTCACTGGATTTCAAATCAGATGAACATAATTTTGATTTGTCCTTCTTTGAGTTCTTTATTCATTGAGATCACTGCAACAAATTGTAAGATTGCATTCACTACGAAGGATAAATACAGTGCTGCATTATAATTTGGCAAAATAAAGGTGTCTTTGGAGGCATCAAAGTTAAGTTGCCTTTTGCTTTGTACCAAAACTCAAGAAAAAGCTCTCTAGGTTGCAGAAGAGTCTCTGTGTAGAGACTCAGCGAATGACCAGATGGACTGGATATTGTTCAGCATCAAAGAGGGATGTCTGACACGGCTCTGCTATCAGCGGATGCACACAAGGGCTTTAGAAAGGGTTGGATGGGCCAATCTTTTTGAAATGCTGACGAGATCTGGATTTGGTGCAATGGCTTGTTCTATAAAAATCCTATAGCTGCCAGGCTAATCAACAACATGGTGTCAAAGTCGCTTAACATTTCCAGAGGCATAGCTCCTCTGTCCTCTGTATAATTGCCACAAAACCTTTTGTAGAGCATAAAATAACCTTTGTGCTATTGATGTCTTACTCTATCTAAACTGCCCTGACACATTTAATCATGCTTTACTAAGTCTTATTGACACATTTAGGAAGACATTAGGCTGCAAGATTCATAAGATGCATGATTCTTCATTACTCGTACAGAATTATTATTCTGAAAATGAACCTTGTAATAACACATATGGACTTGTGGATTTGAACATCTTAAAATTAAAAAATTCTGCTCTCTGCACAACACAGAAACATAAATCCTCAAACACCTTCCTCTGTGGCAAGACATAGTAAGAATGATGTAAAATCAAGACAAAATTGATATTCCTGGAATCTACACTACTGTGCAAAAGCCTTTGAATTTTCACCAACAAAAAATACATTGATTCTATCGTTTGCTGAAGTTTGTCAGTAGGAAATATCAGTTTACATTCCCAAAAATTCATTTTGCCATTAATTGTAATAATCTGGTGAGATTGTTGTTGATCTGATCTGATCATCATCATCAGTCTGTCTGGAACGACACGAAGAAACAGAACTAACTGAGACAGACTCAATCCAGAAGAACTGTGGCTTCTCAAAATGACACACTACAGCAAAGAACTAACTCATAGCCCTTTTTTGTTAGTGAAAATACTGGTGGACTAAGACTATTGCACAGTAGTTTAATTTATGTTATTTTGTCCACTATTTGGTGGTCTGAGACAAATTTTGAAAACCCTAAAAGATTCCTATAATCCTCGGCTAAAATCTGTAGTCTTTGATCGCTGGTTTGACATGTTCACTGACAGCTGATTAATGGCTGTTTTCCAGCGCACCCTTTTTTAACGCGTCTTGTCTGTCGTACAGTCTGACATTAATGACAACTGAGATCCCACAGTATGACATGATCGTACAGTCTGACAAGTACAATCCTAAAGGATTTTAAAAAACAATCGCACAGTGTAAGCCCCGCTTAAGTCTTCTGTTTCCATCTTCCTGTCTCATTTCCTAGTTTGTCTCCTTGGTTACTCATTAGTCTACTGATTATCCCACCTGTTCCATGTTTCGTTGATTATCATCGCTGTATATGTGCCCTCAGTTTCCTCAGTTCTTTAATGTATGTATTCCCTGTCTCCTGTGTAGCTCAATTGATTTCAGTTTCTGAATTTATTATTACAGGTTGTTTGAAGAGCATAACTTCTGTGTGTTACTTGCCACACAATATGTGACAATGTACTTATATGATATAAATAATTAATTTGTCTTAGTTAACAATTAAGCATATTTCTCTGCCAAATCTGCACTGCAGTAAAGTAAGATAATACAGAATGCAAAGAGATAGGCTGTTATTTAAAATGTAAGTCCTGCTATAAGTGTGCAATCCTCCAATATATTTGATCTGTTAATATTTATGTGTGTAATGTGTCCTGTGAGTGTTTATGGGATTCCTCTAGTAAAGGCCTATTTTCATCCCTTCACTTTAAATACTCAGCCCAGATTGACAACAGGCCAGTATTTATATAATAATCACAGAATTTGCCACACTGCAATTTTAATTCAATTAATTCTGCAGCCAATTAACAGCTACAAGTTAAAATAATTAAATAAAGATATCCCACAAAGCACTCTTGTCAAGTGTGTATAAGAACAATGCTTCATTCTCTCTGGAAAAGGTCATCTGTAATGACTGTCGGTGCAGATTTCATTGTTGTACATTACACTGGTTTCAGGGTCACAGGAATCCTCTTCAGGCCGGAGGACATGTGGAAATGAGGATAGCAGCACATGTGAGGGACGCTCAGATGCCTAAACCGAACACAAGACTGAAACGATTAAATATACCTGGCTAATGGTCACACCAGCAATGCAAAATTATCACAACATTCTGGAGTTCGGTGTGTAATGTACGAAGTTCAGAGGTTCTGCGTCACTGCATTGCATTACAGTGAAAACAGTCGATATATGAGCAGCTACGAGAGATGTTGAAAGAAAGCCAGCAGAGAACATACATTATGCTGTTTAAACCGAGGACACTTACTTTAATACATTTTTAAACATATCGATGTGATTGATCGCTTGTCATGCAGGAACGTGGTGTGTATGATCTTTACCTTGCATTTGCAGAAACTGGAAATGTTGTTTTTTTTGCCAAATAAACCGATGGGTATTTTTATGATTTCTGCAGCTTTAATGATGCAATTGTAAGCGCCTGTCTCTTCAGGTTTGTCTCTAATCAGTCAATGGCACATTGACGCCCAGCTTGTGTTTTCAATCCGGCACACCTGCGGACGGAGAACCTCTCGTGTGTTTATCCTCCTGGGACCTGCTTTGCTCTCTATAGAGGATTGTTTTGTGTGTGTGTGAATTTGTGTATGACCATATATGCCACATTTTTATAGCCACATGCCTGGTGCATTCTGAGCTTTTAGAGAAAACAACTGTTGGGGGTTTAGCTGTGTGAACTGAATTTTTAATGGATGCACAGCCCGCTTCTGCAGGTTTTATGAAGGTCGATTTAAGACTTTTTAAGACCAAGTAAATAAAATTGAAGGCATTAAATTGAACGGAACACAAGACATTTACATGGTCTCTGAAGCTATGTTTAGCAAGGCTTGTGTTTTCCAGTTCAAGTGTCTGAAGATTAATAAATCATGATACATTTATTTGAGAAGCAACATGACAGTCTTTATGAATAAAAAATGAACAAATCTCTGTCAATGGGCTCAGAAAAAATTGACTACATTTAAAAGGAATACACGTTATCATCTCTCATCAGCAGATATCTGCTCTCGTTTTAAGCATAAACTCATTTTATTTGTTCAATCTTTAAAATCTGTCTTGATTTAAAGATGTTTAAGATATTTGTAAAGCAAAAGGGAAATAATACAATAGAAATCATTGTTTATTCAGAACTAAATGAACTAGCGTGCATACAGGACATACAATATTTTTTATTTATGGGACAAAAGTGAAATTTAGTGCAGTTAGGGATATTTCCATGATGTAATATGCAATTTAAAAATGTTTATGATAGTATATACAGTATATATTATTGTGGGGGAAAAACGTATAATGCAATGCAACACGATAATTGAGAGGTCAACAAATAAACCTTCCTCAAAAAATCTCCCTGATGATCATATTTGATACTCAACATTTTGTATCATGTTGATAATTTAGAGAAATCAAATATAACACAGTAGGCTTTACAGGGATAATAACTCAGTCCTTGTGTCCTCTACAGAGGCATATAATAAAGATAAAATGTTATTATACGATAATAAAATGATGTAATACATTTGTTTTCCTTTAGATCTTATTACAAATATACTTTTTTTTGTAGCTTAGCAGTTACAGTATGTATATGATATTTGTGCATAATTCATTCAAAAAAAAAAAGTCTGTTATTGGCTGAGAGCTTTGTCTAGATTTGAGCTGCTAGATGGCTCATAATGACTCAATGACAGTTTAGTTTGCAGCTCGAGAGCATTTGTGTGCATACACACCATATAATTCCACATTGACCATGGATTATTACTGCCATAAACTGAAAATCTTATGAGGAAGCCTGAATGAACCTAAAACAAACCCTCTTATTTACTCTTCCGCTCACTGCAGGTCATTCTTCTGTGGCAACGTTACATCCAGCCTCAATTTCCCCACACCTTGCATTTGCAGTCCGAGTGTATTTCTCTTCTAGCAGCTTGTGTTTGTGTCAGACTCACCCCTATAGGCTGGAAGATCAGACCATCGACTTCATGGCTGACCTGCGAGGTGAAACTGCCCTCCAGGAGCTGTGAACAAAGCAAAAGACACTGAGAATATATAATGTGTATATAGCACAAAGAACATGTAGCATTTAGGCAGAGGCGCTCTCCGGGAAAGGGCAAGACAGCTGAAAATCAGTTTCTCGTTAAACTTTGAAGAAACAATGACTTCCAAACAAAGTTTCCAAAGCAGATTTCCCAAACACTCTCTCCATCTGCCTACGTTTGAAAAAAAGGTAGCACAGTCCCAAAACTCAAGCCACTGAGCCAGTTGTCATGTCAGACTGCTTCCACAAACACAGTCGTTTCAAAAGAACCAGTCTTTAGCCTTTTAGAGGAAACCAACATATGAACGGCTCACTGCTTGCACATTAAACTGGGATTTGTGAAAATATATAAATATATAAAAAAAAGCATTAGCATGCATGCATTATTGTCTGGCTAAACTCATCATAAAACCATGAGGAGTGCAAATACTGTGGCACTATCATAACATTGAGCTGTTTGTTTGAGTAAGGGTGAGGCTGGGGCTGTCTGATCAACCAATGGCAAAGCCTCAGCGCCTTAAAGGAATAGTCCACCCAAAAATGTCAGTTTAATCCAAGTCTCCTGAAGAGACACAATTACTTTATGCCCCATTCACACGGGGCGACAGTATCAACGCTTGATGGAGGGCATGTCTGAAGCTTGGTGCTGAAGCGACCATCATAGTGATAAACAGCCAATCACATACTTTTCTGCTGTTGCATGAATGGGATTGGCTAGCGTCTGCGCTACGGTATTTGCATAAGGCGATCTGATTGGCTGACGCCTGCGTCGGTGCTTGAAAAGTTGAAAAGTTTTCAACTTCTGCCACAAGCAACGCCAGTGAAGCGACGCGTCGGACCCACAATTAATTTCGGCAACACGATGTCACTCCATTCAAAGTAAACGAGAGGCGTTGACGCCGATGCCCCATGTTAATGGGGCGTTATATAATTAAGAGATTTTATTTAGACACAAGTAAATAAACAGAGCACTAGAGTTGTGAAGGTGAGGACATTTTCCCACTGGTTAATCGATGTCTGACAACACCGGTAATATCAGGATCAACGTGGTTTGGTGGTGTTCGTGGGGGTAGAGTTTTCCCTCTTTTCCTCACTTTTAAATAGCTTGTAAATGCCCATGCGCATTTTACTTTCACTTTCGAATTAACGTCAATTCGACGTCAATTGATTGAATGGACAACAAAACAATACAACAAACTCACTTATATTAAACACAAAATGTTTCATTTACTAACAAAACAAATACAAATATACTATGATAATAGGCCTAATATAAAATAACTAATAATTTACACAGTTTAAATATAAAAAAGACATATCAGCAAACACGGTGGAACCAAATAAATAAGAAACTAATGCTTAAAAAAAACGTCCATAATCACCTTAGATAAACGGCAAAAGTCAACAGGCTGTGCAAATACCTTTTTTTTTTTATTAAATATGCACTTTTGCATTTTTTTTCAAAACAAAATCTTCCGCAATCGTCTTGTCTGTCTTGCCTCACTCTCCTTACATGATGAATGAAATCTGACTCCTGCTGCTGATCTGTGATGCGACACGCTGCATTGAGCAGCCACGTTCAGTTTTTAATTGTAGTGTCTGTTCTTAATATAAAGAACACTAAACATCGTTGGGGGGGGGGGGGGGGGGCGCAGTGGGCATATGATGCAACCAGTGTTGTGGCTTAACACCATCAACACCGACTATCGCAGCAAGCCTACAGAGCACATCTAATATGGCGAATGGAAACTTAAAACAATAGGTTTGTTTTTGCATGTCACAAAAGCACTTCAGGTTCAGGCACCAATCAGGTCATGACATTTGAATTTAATTTTGTATTTGCTATATGTATGTGCATTGATCCATGTTTGTATGGGGGGAAAGCCTAGTCTGTTCATTATATAAAATTGCTGTTTATGATCTCTTAATTAACTTTTGAAATGTCAAAGTTTTGGGTGAATGGATGGAAAACTCTCAGGTTTCATCAAAAATATGTTCTTTTTTGTTTTGAGAAAGAGCAGAAGTTATATGTGTTTGGAACAACATGAAGTTGACCAACCGATGACATTTTTTTTTTTTTGGTGAAATGGCCCTTTAAATGCTCATGAATAATTTAAGTTTACATGAAATGTCACTTGCAACACATTTTGCTTCCATAATATGATGCATTTTCAAGAGATACTGGATATTCAATGAAAAAAAATGAGTAACACTTTAGATTTGGGCACTAATATTCACTATTAACTACATAGTTTGCTTATTGATAGTAAGTTATTGTAGCAATTACAGTGGTGGCCAAAATTATTAGAGTATTTTCACCAGCTAAAAAATTTTTTTAAGTCAGCTATTTCTATCGTTAGTAGGAAATATCAGTTTACTGACTTAAAACCATTTTTAGCTGGTGAAAATACGAGTGCTCTAATAATTTTGGCCAGCACTGTATGTTTAGGTATTGGTTAGGAATAAGATCTAGAATATGATTCGGAATAAGGCATTAATATGTGCTTTAGAATTACTAATAAACAGGCAATATTCTCATAATATGCATGCCAATAAGCAACTAGTAGAGACAAAAAGGTGGTTTCAGAGGTGAAGCAAGCAATTACACATTTAATTAAAGATACAAAGACAAAAACATAATTTTAAACATTGAAATAACATGCACGGATGAATCAACAATGGCACTAGAAACACATAAGAAAGTAAACCAGCTCAGTTTTGATTTCACTTTGACTTTGCAGAACATCTTTGAGAGATAGCTACCAATGTCAGATGTAAACAATACGTTATTATAGTGAAGTGTACAGAAATCAAAAATGCATATCTCAAACAACAGACTGAGTTTGAACGAGAGGCGATGGGGCTCTTATGTTTGCATTAGCGCAGCTGCTGTAAATGAATTCCTTTCTAATAAATGTTTCAAGACCTTGAGACCTGCTTGCGTTTAAACAGATCTCTGCCGTCAATGTTCACTACACGACTCGGACGAGGTCTCCCACCCTGATACCCAGCTCAATAGAAAGACTCTCGACTTCTTTCATTAGTGATAATCTGTCCTCAGCTGAACGTGGCACTCTTCAACCTTACCCACGATGCACAGGGACTGATTTATATTAGCGCAGCACACGGGGCTACAGCGGCAGAGTCTTAACAGAGATTTCCTTTCCATGATTCTAATGAAACACAACCCTCCACTCTACATTAGCTGCCTTATTTTTTCATTTAATCTCTCAGAAGCATGCCTGCGCTGCTGCCGAGAGAGCCTTGGATGCTGTATTAAAATTCCAGTCAGTGAGGCAGTCTGCTGCAAACAGCATCTGTCATCCCCTCAAAACCCTCTCCATACGAGCCTGTACCTGCTCAATTCACTCTGCTCAGAGAGGTGGCTAGTTAAAGGTGCCTTTCCATATCCATTTCCGTTTAATGAGGACATTACGGCTTGATGAGTTCATTAACTCCCGTTAAACTCTTTCAAAGTGGCGTATGAGATGAAACGATGCAAGCGTGTGGGGAAGAGTCTAGACCGAGGAACATGTTCATGTGGAAACCACCGCCGTTGATTCAAATCCCCCTCATCGGTCTTTTGTTCTCCTTCATTTGGTTTCTTATTTCTTTAGTTATTTTTTTTTATTCACTCACTTTATTTTAGATTTATCTTTTTTATTGTGTTATCTCTTTCATTCACTTGTTCTTACTGTATGCCTTCTCTCATTCATTATATTTTTGCTTGTCCATTCTCTTCCTCTAATATCTTTTTCTTTTCAAATTTTTCTTATTTTATTCACTCTTTTTTCTGTCATTCCCTTTTATGGTGTCATTTTGTTTTGGTTTTCATTGATTTCTTTTTTCTCATTCATCCCTGA
Source organism: Gymnocypris eckloni scoliostomus (assembly GCA_027564155.1). Lineage (NCBI taxonomy): Eukaryota > Metazoa > Chordata > Actinopteri > Cypriniformes > Cyprinidae > Gymnocypris > Gymnocypris eckloni. The sequence goes on from CM050412.1 coordinate 4,796,912, forward strand.
ACCCTTTTCAAGGTCGGATCAATTCTGTTTGTTCTCATTCTTGCATTCAAGACTCAAGTCTTTCTTTTAGTCATTTGCAATCTTTTCTTCTTATGTCTTGCTCATTTATTTGGATGTTCTGTTCTTTCTCTTTTGTGTATCTTGATTTCTTTCAATAGTTCCTTCTTCTCATTAGTATTTGTATTATTTAATTTGTTTATTAGTACTTTCTATTGTTCTGTCCCTTGCCATTTTTAAATTGTATTTATTTATTTTGTGTTCTTTTTCTTGTCAGTTTTATTGAGCCCATTTCATTTGTTCTTTCAAAGCAGAATTGGTCACTTGCGTGATATCTACAGAACAGAGAGCCTGAGAGTTTCATTACTGACAATCATGTGTGTGATTACAGCAACGGCCAATCAGGACACTGACAACACTGAGATTCTGCATTATTCATGAGCGCTGAAGATTTTTATAGACCACGAAAACAACAAGGATTCTATTTCCAAGTAAATACACTGTAAAAAGTGATAAGTTGACTTAGCTTAAAAAAAATGAGGAAATCCATTACCTTAAACCTATTAAGTAAATAACAATAATAAAAAAGAACATTAAGTGAATTGTCAAGTTCACTTAACTTTTTTAAATTGTATTATTATTTACTTAAGTCTGTGTAAAGTCCATATTAAATGTGTGTACTGAATTTGTCACACCACAGAAAAATTTGTTATTAACCACCCAGCCAAATTTGAATGCTAAAAAAACCTGCCAAGTAAATAAAAAAGGTATCAAAATATTGAAAAAACAAGCCGTATTCTCTGCTCTCAAACGCTGGGGCGTGTCCACTGGCGGCACTGAAACCACGCCCACTCGCGGGAAAGCTGCCATCTCTCTCAACGGTCTTCTTCTAGCAGCAGCTTAATTTAAATAAGGAGACCGAAATCAGTTGTTTTGTAAATTATCGCAACCAGCTATTAACGTGATGAAGGCATAGCTGGCTAGCAAACTGTAGGCTGTAGTAACTAACGGTAATGAAAGTAACTCGCGATTAAGCGACAGATGACTGATGCTAATGTGCTCTAGTTATTATGTGTGTTCATCTTGAAGCAGCGCTACATAGAAATACTAAGAGAGCGATTCGAAAGCATAAGGAGCGTCTGCTCTCTATAGTTCTCACTGTATTTTGATGTCACACACCGGTCAGTCTGCAGAGCTGCTTCAAGACGAACACAATCTATAGTGTTGGGAAAGAGGCCATGCTCGGTGGCTCGATTGGGTCATCGGGTTATGATTTAGCCCCGCCCAAAAAATCCTGATCACGAAAATGCTGAAAAACTGTTTAACGGTATAGTCCGGTAGTATAACGGTATAACTCCACAGTATAGTACTACGCAGTTCACAGTTTTGTAACATGTTTCAGCAATGCATTTCTAACATTTATAATGTGTTTACAAACAATTCTCAGAATTGACTTTAAACAGACTTTAAATTATTATTTACTTAATTTTAAGGCAACAGGTTTCCTAAATAGTTTTAAGTTAAGTCAACTTATCACTTTTTACAGTGCATATAACATTATTTTTGAAGATATACACAATACTACATACAAAGCAACATTAAACTGGATTTTGACTACAGTTAAGTTGTATTAAAAAAAAATCCCTAAAGTGACTGTTTTAAAGGGCAGTTATTCAGAATAGTTATGTTATTATAAAAATTAGGGCTTGGTAAAAAATATAGATATCTCGAAATTAATCAATTCTCATTTTTACGGAACGATGTCAATTGTAAAATCCCAAGAATTGATTACTCTAGCCTGTTTTCAGGTACAGGACGGACCGTTGAAGGGAACTTCCCATCCAATATGTCACAATAAGCATTGTGCTTTGGTACTTTTAATATGAAACAAAGTCTCAGATTTCAAATTCTGTCCGTTGTATTTCGGTATTCAAACAATAAATGCCATTTTGTGCATCGTATCAGCCAATCACATGGCAGCAACTCAATGCATTTAGGCATCTAGATGTGGTGAAGACGACTTGCTGAAGTTCAAACTGAGCATCAGAATGGGGAAGAAAGGGGATTTAAGTGACTTTGAACGTGGAATGGTTGTTGGTGCGAGACGGGCTGGTCTGAGTATTTCAAAAACTGCTGATCTACTGGGATTTTCACACACAACCATCTCTAGGGTTTACAGAGAATGGTCTGAAAAAGAGAAAATATTCAGTGAGCGGCAGTTGTGTGGACGAAAATACCTTGATGCCAGAGGTCAGAGGAGAATGGTTAGATATGATAGAAAGGCAACAGTAACTCAAATAACCACTCGTTACAACCAAGGTATGCAGAATACCATCTCTGAACACACAACACATCTAACCCCTGAAGCTTATAGGCTACAGCAGCAGAAGACCACACCGGGTGCCGCTCCTGTCAGCTAAGAACAGGAAACGGAGGCTACAATTCACACAGGCTCAACAAAATTGGACAATAGAAGATTGGAAAAACGTTGCCTGGTCTGATGAGTCTCGATTTCTGCTGCAACATTCAGATGGGTCAGAATTTGTCGTAAAGAACATGAAAGCATGGATCCATCCTGCCTTGTCTCAACGGTTCAGGCTGCTGCTGGTGGTGTAATGGTGTGGGAGATATTTTTGTGGCCCACATTGGGCCCCTTAGTACCAATTGAGCATCGTTTAAACACCACAGCCTACCTGAGTATTGTTGTTGACCAAGTCCATCCCTTTATGACTACAGTGTACCCATCTTCTGATAGCTACTTCCAGCAGGATAATGCACCATGTCACAAAGCTCAAATAATCTCAGACTGGTTTCTTGAACATGACAATGAGTTCACTTTACTCAAATGGCCTCCACATTCACCAGATCTCAATCCAATAGAGCACCATTGGGATGTGGTGGAACGGGAGATTCACATCATGGATGTGCAGCTGACAAATCTGCAGCAACTGCGTGATGCTATCTTGTCAATATGGACCAAAATCTCTGAGGAATGTTTCCAACACCTTGTTGAATCTATGCCAAGAAGAATTAAGGCAGTTCTGAAGGCAAACGGGGGTCCAACCCGATACTAGCAAGGTGTACCTAATAAAGTGGCCAGTGATATATATATATATATATATATGGCAATGTTTTGCCCTGAAACACTGAAATTAGTCTATTGTGCCATCTTCCTGAGCTGTATGCAAAACAAACACACCCTGCATCACAATTTGCATAACCATCTTCTCTCAGTTCACAGCTCTGGAAACAGTAAGTCTTCAGAGCTGGCAGACTGGGGTACGAGAGCGATGCTGCTTCATAAATGTCACATAACTTTAACGGTTGAGAATAAAACTTCTTAATTTTAATGTGGATAATGTCAGAAGGAAGGAAGAACTGTATATTATCTGAATAATAATAACAAGAAGTATAGAGAAAATGAATTGAGAAGCATCAGAATATTAATGCTGACAGGATGATTGACAGGCCAGTTTATGGTGAGATGCATGTAATTATAACGCATTTAGAGACTGGATATTTATGTCTAACTCACAGATTAGTTTTGTTGTAATAACTGGCATTTTAATGTAAAATATTGTTTGTGCTGCCTGGGCTTTTAATGCAAAGAACACAATGGCTGAAAAATGTCAACACCACACAAAAGGCATGCATTTGTATTAATCAGGCACCTGAATATATGATAAATACCACAAATCAATTCACTAATGCACAAATAATTAGCAAACAAACATGCCATTTTGTATCTGTAACATGTCACAATGCACAAATAAATGCACAGCAGTTTGCATTTCTGTTCAAATTCCACTCTTAATAAATATATATATATATATATTTTTTTTTATAATTTTTTGTTTGTTTGTTTTGATTTTATTTACACGTTCAATCACTCATTTACTTCTATTTGTTATTTGTTTTATTTCTCTCCTTTTTGTTATTTCCCTTTTGTGTATTTAGTTTTCTTTAATTGTACCTTTTAATTTTGTTCTCTCTAAATATAGAGCCATTTTCATCTAAACTCTGTTTAAATTTGCCTCAAGCTTTTAAAAGAGTGCATTTCATACATTCATCATATATTTATATCACATTGACCACAGCGGATTATCATTCACAAGCTGCCATTTATGACCTAGATATCGGCATAAATGAAACGTGTCCTGCATATTACTGTCCAGTACATGCTTTGAGAGGCTGAGGACTCCGCTGAAGGATTTTCAAGAGGGACGAAGACAAGAAGTGTCACCGCGGCACATGTTAGCTGGTGGAGGCAGGATTCATATCTGATGGAATCGTGAGAGACCCAATGAACTCCTAGACAATAGTTCTTTGATCCTGACTGTAGTCTGCAGTTGAGATGTCATTCTCTACCGATTACTGATGGGAATATTTATCAGCTCCTCTATTTTCCACTTCCTGTCTGCACATCAGATGGCTGGAGACCTCAACAATGACACCCTCTCAGTTCTCAACAGCCTGTTATTATGACTTCATTCTCAAAGATTTCATGCTCAGATCAGACCCCGAACAAACAAAGCCGAGATGCACACACAAACACACACACACACACGCATATCCAGCACATGAGCTTGGAGGTTCAGGGCACAGAGGAACCAGACTAGAGGAAAACAGACTTATTCATGGTGAACAATGAACAGAGAACCAAAAGCGGTTATAAAACAGCTACTGCGGACAAGGGGTGAAACTCTTCTTGCTGGAAATTTATCAGAAACCATTGAGCATGTTAATTTCACAGAAAATGATCCCACTTATCGTTCATAGACATGGAGCAGAAGAGCACAGCTCATTGGCCGATATTGAACTGTAAGGGTCTTTGTATGAGAGAAGGAAAACGGTCTTATTGTGGGGGTTCATATAGTATCTGTAAATTACAGTTCTGAACAGCAATTTCTAATTAAACCACACAGAAATGGTCCTGATATTTTGCATGACATTTATTTAATATTACTTGATGAAAACATGTTTATAAAAATAAATGAGCTCTGTAAAATAAGGTATATTTTATTTCAGGAATTCCTGTTAATGTATGCATTCATATGTCTGTCTGTCTGTCTGTCTGTCTGTCTGCCTGTCTGCCTGCCTGTCTGCCTGCCTGCCTGCCTGTCTGTCTGTCTGTCTATCCATCCATCAATAGTTTTCTGTTTATTTTTTTTGAATTATGTTTCATAATTTAAAGAGGTCATCAGATGCCCATTTTCTACAAGTTGATGCTGTATCACACTTCCTTCCACTATAGAGAAGTGAAGCCAAATTATCTCAGTATTGCTGCTGTCATCTTGAGTAAATGACGTCATTTGGAGCCTGAGACTGCGCAGTAGAGATTCGTTTGGAGCTCGAGTCTGCGCAGTAGAGATTCGTTTGGAGCCCGAGTCTGCGCAGTAGAGATTAGTTTGGAGCCCGAGACTGTGCAGTAGAGATTTGTTTGGAGCCCGAGTCTACACATTAGAGATTCGTTTGGAGCCCGAGTCTACACAGTACAGATTAATTTGGAGCCCGAGTCTGTGCAGTAGATATTCATTTGGAGCCCAAGTCTGTGCAGTAAAAATTTGTTTGGAGCCTGAGTCTACACAGTAGAGATTCATTTGGAGTAGAGATTAGTTAGAGTCTTTGCAGTAGCCTGAGAGCCTGAGTCTGCGCAGTAGAGATTCATTTGTAGTCTGAGTCTGCGCAGTAGAGATTCGTTTGGAGCCAGAGACTGTGCAGTAGAGATTTGTTTGGAGCTCAATTCTGCACACTAGAGATTCATTTGGAGCCCAAGTCTACACAGTACAGATTAATTTGGAGCCCGAGTCTGTGCAGTAGATATTCATTTGGAGCCCAAGTCTGTGCAGTAGAGATTAATTTGGAGCCCGAGTCTGCACAGTAAAAATTAGTTTGGAGCCTGAGTCTACACAGTAGAGATTAATTTGGAGTAGAGATTAGTTAGAGTCTGTGCAGTAGCCTGAGAGCCTGAGTCTGCGCAGTAAAGATTCATTTGGAGCCCGAGTCTACACAGTAGAGATTCGTTTGGAGTCTGAGTCTGCGCAGTAGAGATTTGTTTGGAGCCCGAGTCTACACATTAGAGATTCGTTTGGAGCCCGAGTCTACACAGTACAGATTAATTTGGAGCCCGAGTCTGTGCAGTAGATATTCATTTGGAGCCGAAGTCTGTGCAGTAAAAATTTGTTTGGAGCCTGAGTCTACACAGTAGAGATTCATTTGGAGTAGAGATTAGTTAGAGTCTTTGCAGTAGCCTGAGAGCCCGAGTCTACACAGTAGAGATTCGTTTGGAGTCTGAGTCTGCGCAGTAGAGATTTGTTTGGAGCCCGAGTCCACACAGTAGAGATTAATTTGGAGCCCGAGTCTGTGCAGTAGAGATTCGTTTGGAGCCAGAGTCTGCGCATTAGAGATTCATTTGGAGTCAGAGTCTACACAGTACAGATTAGTTTGGAACCCGAGTCTGCGTAGTAGAGATTGGTTTGGTGCTCGAGTCTGCGCAGTAGAGATTAATTTGGAGTCTCAGTCTGCGCAGTAGAGATTCATTTGGAGCCTGAGTCTGCACAGTAGAGATTAATTTGGAGTCTCAGTCTGTGCAGTAGAGATTAATTTGGAGTCTCAGTCTGTGCAGTAGAGATTCATTTGGAGCCTGAGTCTGCACAGTAGAGATTAATTTGGAGTCTCAGTCTGCGCAGTAGAGGATTCATTTGGAGCCTGAGTCTACACAGTAGAGATTCGTTTGGTGCTCGAGTCTGCGCAGTAGAGATTCATTTGGAGCCCGAGTCTACACAGAAGAGATTTGTTTGGTGCTCGAGTCTGCGCAGTAGAGATTCATTTGGAGCCTGAGTCTACACAGTCGAGATTTGTTTGGAGTTTGAGTCTGCGCAGTAGAGATTAATTTGGAGCCTGAGTCTGCGCAGTAGAGATTAATTTGGAGTCTCAGTCTGCACAGTAGAGATTCACTTGGAGCCTGAGTCTACACAGTACAGATTCGTTTGGAGCCCGAGTCTGCACAGTAGAGATTAATTTGGAGATTTGTGATTTCTCGATCTGATGAAATGACATTCAGAGCAGCTCTGGAGATCACGTTTCATGTGTTCATGTCCTCATATAGTTAGACAGCAGACGCTGAACACACCACGAGCGTCATGTTTGCTTGAATGCGTGTAGTCAACAAAACTGTGTCAATCATTCACACAGAAAATGATAACTTTTTACCCGCACTCACCTGAGCGTCTAGATGTAAATATAAAAATTTACTCAAAATGTTATTATTGATGTCGCAGATTAATTTTTCCGACAAATATCAATAACAATTAAATCGCCCATTAGCAACGTGCCCTAGTATTGGGGACAAACGTGTGTGTGTTAAATGAGCTGAATCTTTTTTCCTGGGAAATGAAGCTAGAAATGTTCAATAGTTTTTGAAGCCACAGCTACGTCAATTAGAGCTGATGTCAAGATCAGACCCAGATCAATAAAAATCCCTTAAGACCATTAACAAAGCTAAACTCCTTACGGCTTAAATACAGAACCAGACCAAGAACTGTCGGTCCAAATACAAGGACGTCCATTTTAATGAACTGAAATGGACACAATATAGAATAGAAAGTCAATACCTAGAACATATTTGTCAATTGTCTGGAACCTGTGAACTGTCTGTCTATGGTGAAAACAGTCTAATGCTTGGTGTAATTATCTTCAGCACGTTGGAAATAGACTGACTAGCATTCGTTCCCTAGCTTAAATACAGCCTGTGGAATAACCAGACAACTGTTTTCATGCTTTACAGAAGCTGGATTCATTTGTTTCTTTTGTGTTTCCTGAGCTGCAACCTTCACATTTTCAGATAACTTCTGAAAGAGCATCAGAGAGACGCTTTCATTGAACAACACCTTTGCAATTCTACAGTGCGTTTTACCTCACATATAGATTGAAAGCAGCTTCACAGAAAATACAGTTTTACAAAGGGACTGTAGCAGTGGAGGACTGCAGGAGATGTGTAGATAGGATTACTAGTGGTTGCTAGTTTAAAGAGGTTACTGATGTGAATAAACATTGCAAATTATATGTTTTCAATCAATTTACCTGGCCTTTAAATTGGCATTTACATGTCCTTTTACAACACACGGCCACAGACGTTTACAGATAAATACCTTGCGCGCAACGTGGATGTCGAAGAAAGGCTTGTTCCTGATGCTAAAGGGCTCCTTAGATTTATCAATCTGGCCCAGCTTCATTTTCTCGAATCGTGGGGAGATGATCTCCTTCTCGATACACAGCAGACGTCTGTTAAAGTCACACTGACCCACAGGCTGACCCTGCAAAACAAACCACACAGCCACAATTCACACACACATCTTAGATTCAACATGACTAGATCCACACCTCTAATAAATCAATTACTCCAGTTTGTATTTTCCAGCTGTCATTTGCAATGCTGGAAGATAACAAGATGTACTGTAAGTTTTGTATGCACATTGCTTGTGATTTTACATCAGCATGTCAGTCTTTCACACTTTGTGTTTGAATAATTACTTGTCTATTTGATGATTTATATTTAAATGAGTTTTATTGTACCATTTTTCTCTAACAAAATAGAAATAGTAGCAGAAATAAATATTTAATGACCTTTTAAACTCTTTTTGTTTCTGTACAACATCAATAAGATGTCTGACATGTGAATGGTCTTCATTATAACTGGCAAAGCACTGCGTGTAGTTTACAGTGTTATTCATCATGTTCATACTGAGCAAGTCCTGATGTGTAAATGTGGTTGAGATGATGCATTTTAGATGTTTTTTGCAGCCTTCATCATGTTCTAAACAGGCATGAGATCTTACTCAGCCACGACAGAGGCAAGTAACAAATAAAGCAAGTAAAGTCATTGGTCTTTTAGATTTTATTACTGTCACCCACGGTGAAATTTTATTTCAGAGCCGGATTCCCAAAACATTGACAAGAATAAAATTATTTACTACTGTTTTCATTAGTAACAAACATTTTTCATGATCAAAACAACTGTACAAATATTCATTTCTTCTGTTTTAAGATTTTAAATTCTCAAAGAAATTGTCTTAAAAACCCACAGTAAAAACAATTCTGTAAAACATATGGTAACAACAGTTCAGGTTTTACAGTTTTAACTTAAATTTACAGTTAAATACCGTAATTTCATTTAACTGATATAATGTTAATATACTAACCTATTGAAGTACTGAAATCTGTGTTGTACCTTTGTAATACACTGATAACCACCAAATGCAGGTGGTGACGAGAAAGTCACATGATGAGCCAAAGCCCATCACAAGCCGCTTTTAAATAATTACTTATATAGAAGGTGCATAATGTCATTCACACAAACACTAAACACCATCATGGTGAGACTCATTAAACTGAAATATGCAATAAACATTCATTTAAAAACATTAGATGTAACATACAACCCTAATAAACATAACTGAGAAGAAACAATGTTATTTCAAAGAAAAAACATCAAATGTTCGATATAATGTTTATGCGCCAAAATCGGAACGAAACCACACAATTTGAATTTGAATCACGTCACATGGACAGTTTATCTGCTCAGATCACAGTTCAAACTGCTGCGCGGCACGAGCTCACTAGAGCAGATGCGTTTCCTCGGTCACATGAACACTAAGCAGCACTGTGAGATCCAGTCAGTGTGAAACGCTTGAATTCAAGCCGAACAGGAGAAACACTGTGTGCAACGAGACAGTCAGGTGACTTTTCAATCTACATATCGCCATTATTTACCATGGATTTACTGTAACGTTAGTAACACTCACCTCACCATGGTATTACGGCAGAAATGTGGGATATTCACATTGAATTATATTACAGCAGTAATGGTATATAATTATAGTATGTGTGGTTAAAGCAGCTATAGCATGTGTTGGCATTTATACTGCTAAATGCTAAATGACTAAATGTAAATGTATACTGAATGGTTTTAGACTACTGTTTTTCATATAAATCGGCAGCCTAAAAACCATACAGTTATATTTTGACCATGTTATTGAGGTGCTATATGTGTGGTTTTAACTGTTTATCATGATTTACATGTATGCTTCTATGGGGGACAAATGCTTAATAAAAAAATACAAATACAATTAAAACCTTGGTCAGAATACATTATACCATATAAAACTGAGGTTGCTACAGATGTTACTGATTTTGATAATGAACAAAAATGTAACTCTGCATCCTAACTCAAGCTACTATCAAATGTGCATTTCTAAGAGAAAAAAAGGGATATTATTATTATTATTAATATTATGACCCAAACCTGTTTCTTGATTTGAAACAATATCACTCATTAGAACATGAAGAAACTAAGAAATAAATTGTTCTATTTAGATATTTGTTCAGGAAAATGAATTGTTGTCTACAACTTTCTCTTTGGAGCAAAAATCTGGCTTTACATTTGAAATGCAACACAGGGAATTCTGGGAACGTCAGTTTAACTTACCTTTAACCATTTAACAGGTTTTTACTGTAGCATGTTCACAGTTTTTTACCGTTAAAATCACGGTCATTTTTTACAGTGCATGGTAAAAAGATATATAAAAGATATATAAAAATATATACATATACAGTGGGTACGGAAAGTATTCAGACCCCCTTAAATTTTTCACTCTTTGTTATATTGCAACCATTTGCTAAAATCATTTAAGTTCATTTTTTTTCCTCATTAATGTACACACAGCACCCCATATTGACAGAAAAACACAGAATTGTTGACATTTTTGCAGATTTATTAAAAAAGAAAAATTGAAATATCACATGGTCCTAAGTATTCAGACCCTTTGCTCAGTATTTAGTAGAAGCACCCTTTTGATTTAATACAGCTATGAGTCTTTTTGGGAAAGATGTAACAAGTTTTTCACACCTGGATTTGGGGATCCTCTGCCATTCCGCCTTGCAGATTCTCTCCAGTTCTGTCAGGTTGGATGGTAAACGTTGGTGGACAGCCATTTTTAGGTCTCTCCAGAGATGCTCAATTGGGTTTAAGTCAGGGCTCTGGCTGGGCCATTCAAGAACAGTCACGGAGTTGTTGTGAAGCCACTCCTTTGTTATTTTAGCTGTGTGCTTAGGGTCATTGTCTTGTTGGAAGGTAAACCCTCGGCCCAGTCTGAGGTCCTGAGCACTCTGGAGAAGGTTTTCGTCAGGATATCCCTGTACTTGGCAGCATTCATCTTTCCCTCGATTGCAACCAGTCGTCCTGTCCCTGCAGCTGAAAAACACCCCCACAGCATGATGCTGCCACCACCATGCTTCACTGTTGGGACTGTATTGGACAGGTGATGAGCAGTGCCTGGTTTTCTCCACATACCGCAATTAAGGCCAAAAGTTCTATCTTGGTCTCATCAGACCAGAGGATCTTATTTGTCACCATCTTGGAGTCCTTCAGGTGTTTTTTAGCAAACTCCATGCGGGCTTTCATGTGTCTTGCACTGAGGAGAGGCTTCCGTCGGGCCACTCTGCCATAAAGCCCTGACTGGTGGAGGGCTGCAGTGATGGTTGACTTTATACAAATTTCTCCCATCTCTCGAATGCATCTCTGGAGCTCAGCCACAGTGATCTTTGGGTTCTTCTTTACCTCTCTCACCAAGGCTCTTCTCCCCCGATAGCTCAGTTTGGCCAGGCGGCCAGCTCTAGGAAGGGTTCTGGTCATCCCAAACGTCTTCCATTTAAGGATTATGGAGGCCACTGTGCTCTTAGGAACCTTAAGTGAAGCAGAAATGTTTTTGTAACCTTGGCCAGATCTGTGCCTTGCCACAATTCTGTCTCTGAGCTCTTCAGGCAGTTCCTTTGACCTCATGATTGTCATTTGCTCTGACATGCACTGTGAGCTGTAAGGTCTTATATAGACAGGTGTGTGGCTTTCCTAATCAAGTCCAATCAGTATAATCAAACACAGCTGGACTCAAATGAAGGTGTAGAACCATCTCAAGGATGATCAGAAGAAATGGACAGCACCTGAGTTAAATATATGAGTATCACAGCAAAGGGTCTGAATACTTAGGACCATGTGATATTTCAGTTTTCTTTTTAATAAATCTGCAAAATGTCAACAATTCTGTGTTTTTCTGTCAATATGGGGTGCTGTGTGTACATTAATGAGGGAAAAAAATGAACTTAAATTATTTTAGCAAATGGCTGCAATATAACAAAGAGTGAAAATTTTAAGGGGGTCTGAATACTTTCCGTACCCACTGTATATATGTATATATATATTAGGGGTGTAAAAAAATATCGATACATGTGAGTATCGTGATATTTTGTTTGGCAATACTGTATAGATTCTCAAAAACAGAATATCGATATAAAACAAAAATATACAAAAATCATACAGGATTCATGGCAGTTGTTTCGTTTTGAGTTCATATCCTGACCGCTAGAGAGCTGTCTTCATCTCTGAACGTAAACAGTGACCAGATATAATAGCATTAGGGCACGCCACTAATGTTAGCTTTAGTATAATTCGCTGCGAGTAATGGAGGATGAAAGAATTTTCTAGCTCTCGTTTTGGTGTACAAAGCTGATGTGTGGCGTCATTTGGGCTTTGGTGGTAATGTCCGCCCTGGGACCGCAACGTGGGTGCCACCTCGGTCCCGCGACTTGCCGTGTCCTGTGTGAAAAGCCTTCATGCGGGCACATTTACAAAAATGTGAGGGGTGTACTCACTTCTGTGAGATACTGTACATGGTTTTACATTGTACTGAATGTATTTAAAAATACCGAAAAATACAATTTCTGTACATACATCTATAATTAAATAGTAAATAGAAAATAGTGGGCATGCCTATTATGATTAGCCCCAGAATTCCACTGTGCATAACTGTGTATTAAACACGAAATAGAGACTCACTTTGCAGAGTATTTTTCACCGTCAGGATGCACAAACATTTTACAATGATGCCGGTTCTAAGACGACGCCTTAAGAAACTTAATCTGGACTTGATGCAGCAAATTCAGCGATTTCAATTTCAAGCCTGTGGAAAAGGTGAAGTCCAATTAGATGAGAACTTCTGCATCAACAGACTCTGGAATGAACATCTGTTGACCAACGACAACTTCACAATTTGTAATAGAATTAGCTGTATTCTCACTTCATTTAAACTGACCCGTCTCTTACCAGACACTCATAACTGATTTCCCCTATTTCTATCCATCAAATTCAAATGTCAAGATGTCTCTGGTATGCAGGTCTCTGGGTGGACTGGGTTGTTTAAACACTAGAATATATGTCTATACTGCACAAAAACCTCGTATTTAAAAAGATCAGGCAAAATGTGATTAATCTTGATTTGTTTTCCGAGGTGAGGGAACGTGTTGAAGGAACCGACGCGGCATGTATACGTGCATCAGAGCGTCTGCGAGGAGCTCAGGAAATAATCCACCTCACTCTCTCTCCATCACGACCGCAGCAGCGTCTCCATGGTAACATCTCCACATCACGCTCGCCGGCCTCGGATATATGGCAGCGCTCCGATGGGACAGCCAATCCACGTCACTACAACCGAATCAAAGCTTCACCTCCTCACTTAACGCCTCAGAAAAGGCTGTGACTCGCTTAACAAAATGGATTTGAAGCGATCTATAGAAGACATCTCCAGTGGAGCCACACATCGGACGAGTTAAACACAATCCACTGCAGCTCTCCGTGGCCCTGAAGCACTGCTTCCCGCTCCGAAGGGGCCTGTTCCTGAAACCATTCATCCTCATGTAGACCGAAGACACGTGTATTACACCATGACAACACTCATTTCTCTTTAGGAAGCTCCTCTCGGGTCGCTTCTGTCTGTACTGGAACGAGTGTCTCGTTTGATGCACCACAGTCTGTATTTCTACCTATAAATAAATGAACTCCAGCTATTGATGTGTTTATGTGCATGCATGTCTTATGACGCTATGGTGTACCAACATTAAAAGTGACAAGTGTGTCTGGGAGCTGGTTAATTTCATCACTACCAGTAAATGCTTACTCATATATTATATCAAAATCAAATCAAAATCGTGGAGAAATCTTTTGCCCTCACACTAAATTCACAACTGCGTGGATTCCTATGGAAATGACTGGACATCGTTCTGTGAAAATGTATTATTTCAGAAACATCTAAGATATTCAATAAGCTGTTTACACTTAAAATCCTGGGTTTAATGAACAAGGGCTAAAACCCGTATGCAATGTTTAGAAATATACATTAGCGCTCAAAGAGTTTTCAAAGGTGAGTTATTGAGGCAGAGATGAGAGGCACCTCAGAAAGAGATACATTTAACAGCAGGCATCTTCCAAAACCAACCTCTATAAATTTTACATCTTATTTGCAATTTTCCAATTTCCCAGTTTCCTATCGCACGAGCAGACACAACGGCAGCCCCACTCTCTGCGGGCAACTTTCAAGCGCAAATTGAGGAATAAAACACTCATCTATATTTAAGAGACTCTCCAGACTTACAGATTCCATATCAAAAAGCAATGAAAGCTTCTATAAATCCAGGGCCTGATAGAATTGTGGAAACATTACTTGGAATGGGAATTTAACATAATAAGATTCATAGGTGAATCCTATTAGATAAGCAGAAAGGGTCAGCATTAAAGACAGCCTGCACTTTCATTTCCCATCTGCTCTGTTTCCAATGACAATGTTACTGATTGTGTTACTACATAAAAGCAAATGCCAATTTTAATAATTAATTAACATGGTATTTGCAAAAGAAAATAAAGTATTTTACACAGATAAGGAAAGTGACTGCAACAGATACGCAGAATTACAAATATAAAAAGGTGTTTGTACTCTGCATGTTGTAAGGGATTAAGCAATCTAGTTTTGTTCTACATCAGTGTGTGCTGACTGGGCTATTTTCGATGATTATAAACTACATGTATTATGTATTATCCAATCCACTGGTTCAGCTTTGCCATCACATGAATACATTACTAGCGCTGCCCCGAGCTGATCTCAAGGATCGGGGCTGATCATGCATTTTTTTAACTGATCGTATCGTATGAGGATCGGGCTCGCCTGACCCCGATCCTTATTTTATGTCAGCTGTCATGCTGGTGACATGCAGTAGGTGGCGGTATTCACTTTTCAGTATATTTTTCAATCGTCATTAAAAGGAAAATAACCGATCAAACGTGCGTATTCAGCCACCATTAAAACCAAAAGAAGAAAAAAATTCTGTTCTAGTGCCTCACACACACGTTTGAGCTTCGGTGTTCAGTGTATTTAATGCACACTTTTGTAACAATCACTCATTCATTCACTGTGTACTTCTATCTGCCGTCAGACGTCCTTGCCATAATGTGCTATCTAACAATATTATCTCCACATGTTTACCTTTATGCTGCAATTATTTTGCATATTGTACATATGAAATACAATGTTTACATCAGTTGTCCCCTTTTCGAACAATGTCTTTATACAGTATGTGCAAATACATACATAGAGAGTGTATATCTTATAAATGTATGAACACGCAAACACACACACATTACTTTTGCTCTGTATACACTGGATTGATTTGAATAACATTAATGTACCTGAATTGTGCATCAAGCACTAGGAACATACAAGTATCGGATCGGTACTCCGTATCGGCAGATACTCAATATTCAATGACTCCAAAAAAAAAAAAAAATTTGGGACATCCCCATAAATTACATTAAAAAAAATATTCAAATAGAAAACAGCTGTTTTATATTGTAATAATATTTCACACTATTACTGTTTTTACTGTATTTTTGATGAAATAAATCCAAAATAAATCCAGACTTTGAGTAGCAGTGATGGGGGATATGCATTACAAGTAACTTAAGTTATGTAATCAGATTACTTTTTTCAAGTAACGTATAAAGTAACACATTATTTTTAATTTACAAAAAAATATCAAAATGTATTTTGTTATTTTCCCCCATGTATTTACAGACAGCTCTATTGTCCCCATGTTGAGAGAAATCAGGAGTAAATGCAGAGGCATTGTGAGCGCTGTCTAAACATGATGCTTGCTGTAGTTCTAGACTTAATGTGAACATGCACTCATCTTACTTGCATTTTTTATATATTAAAAACCTAGGCCCAGCCCAGATGAGCAAAAGTAATGCAGACGTGTTGTAATGCATTATTTCAGCAAGTAACGTAATATTGTAATGCATTACCTTTAAATGTAACTTTCCCTAACACTGACCAGTATTGTATGCCAGATGTGGCAAACTGTGGTCAGACGTTAAGCCTGCCTTTAGCGAATGACGTACAGAGATATGCTAAATGTAAAAATAATAATAATAAAACCTCCATAAGTCAATCAACACCTCTGTGACAAACAAGCCTTAAGCTTCATGAAGCCAAAATCTGCAGCAGAGCTTTGATATAGACATAAGTCAGCATTCAAGGACATATCCTGGTTTGAAGTGAACAGAGTTTGGAGAAATCAAAGGATGTTTTCAACCCATCAGATTTACAGACTAGAAATCTCCTCAAAGTCTTTGCATCGGCATGATATCCTGTATTTTTATGTTATTTTTACATGATGTTCTGTTTTATATGCCCTTCAGTGTACTAGATTTGTTTCTGAACAAATATCTTTGTTCAATTCAAAGCAGTTGGAATTGAAATGGCCATGCTATAGTGGTTCGGCCAGATTTCAGAGAATGACAGAGGCTCTGACTCACTGGTATTTGGTCTGTTTGGAGTCTGGCCAGAACTCTGGAGCGCCATATTGAACATCCAACACACAGACACACAACAGACAACAGAAAACATTTCCTTCAATAGCAGGGAAAATTAACAGGCAATTTTGACTTTTGTTTTTTAAATAAATAGTGGTGCTTGTCCATGACAATGCAAAAGCTGTGTGGTTACTAAGGTGCTGTTTTGAGTGGTTGCTAGGTGGATACTTTTTGGCTCAGTGGTGTTCAGGTCTCTGGATGTGGCCCAGTTCTGCAGTGTCTGAAATCAAGGGTATTTTTCGCCCATGTTCCAATCTGGCAGGTCGAAAAAAATTCAAATTGCTTGGAAAAGTAATAGCACAAATCTCTCTACAAATGGACGATTGAAAGTGTGATTCAAGTTCACTGAGCCAGTTCTACAGGGGTGATTGAGGCAATAAATGAAGCAGCATAATGCAGATGCAAAATAAATCAAACACACAGAGACGCTATAATGGTAAACTATTTCTGTAAAAGAATAAAATATCTTTGACATACATTAACATTAAAAGATTTGGGGTCTATAAGATTGTAACCCTGAGTCTATAAGTGGGTCTATATGATTGTAAAAAGAGTAGGGGTGTAACTCCGGTGTCCTGGCCAAATTCCCA
The DNA here is from genome assembly GCA_027564155.1 of Gymnocypris eckloni scoliostomus. Lineage (NCBI taxonomy): Eukaryota > Metazoa > Chordata > Actinopteri > Cypriniformes > Cyprinidae > Gymnocypris > Gymnocypris eckloni. The sequence continues at coordinate 4,814,252 of CM050412.1, forward strand.
CCACTAGCGCTTGTCAATCATGGCCTTCTAATAATTCCCATCCACTTGATTGGCTCTATGACACTCTCTCCTCTCCACCTGTAGCTGGTGTGTGTATACACTTGATTGGTTCTATGACTCTCTCTCTTCTCCACCTGTAGCTGGTGTGTGGTGAGCGCATCCACTTGATTGGTTCTATGACTCTCTCTCTTCTCCACCTGTAGCTGGTGTGTGGTGAGCGCATTCACTTGATTGGCTCTATGACTCTCTCTCCTCTCCACCTGTAGCTGGTGTGTGGTGAGCGCATCCCACTTGATTGTCTCTTTGACTCTCTCTCCTCTCCACCTGTAGCTGGTGTGTGGTGAGCACATCCACTTGATTGGTTCTATGACTCTCTCTCTTCTCCACCTGTAGCCGGTGTGTGGTGAGAGCATCCACTTGATTGTCTCTATGTCTCTCTCTCCTCTCCACCTGTAGCTGGTGTGTGGTGAGCGCATACACTTGATTGTCTATATGTCTCTCTCTCCTCTCCACCTGTAGCTGGTGTGTGGTGAGCGCATACACTTGATTGTCTCTATGACTCTCTCTCCTCTCCACCTGTAGCTGGTGTGTGGTGAGCGCATCCACTTGATTGGCTCTATGACTCTCAGTCCTCTCCACCTGTAGCTGGTGTGTGGTGAGCGCACTGGCGTCGTTGTCCTGTGGCAGCCGTCGCATCATCCAAGTGGATGCTACACACTGGTGGTGGTTGAGGAGAGACTTTACTTTCTGTAAAGTATTTACAAGTGTAAAACCCAACCCAAAAACATCCAAAGAAACAGTCAAATCCTGTGTAATATGTTCAGTGATTTGGCATTGTTTATAATGACTGAACATACACTGAAATATTTTATGTACTAAAAACTCAACCTCTTCCTACTCCACACTAATAGTCACAGTACTGTTTTAGATGAATGACCCACGGCGAGTTACCCTGTTTAATACATAAGGTTGGTTATAGCAATCAGTCATATAATAGTTATAGCAATGCTTGAAGCATAAAGTACATTTAAATGAGCAATAAAGTTAAATAATCAATAACCTGAAAGTGCTATTTTCCTCTTTAATTGGTTGTAAACAGCAGTAGGCAGCAGTAAAAGCAGGTTTCAGATGTCTTATTATCTGATGATAGCACTGCAGAACCAAGCAAACCCATCTGTCATGAACAACTCCATTCTGACACCGCAGAGACCATCTAATAGAGGAGCATTTTACTGCAAACATACTGACATCTGACTTGTCCACACATGATCTCACACCTTCTGAGGTACAGCTGAACCGAAAGCCTCACAGAAACTGTCTGGCAAGTTAGTCTGCTGCATCCTCCACAACCTAGTACTCCGAATCCACCAGCAAGATGTGTTGTGCAATTTATTTTCAGCATTAATTTCTTGGGCGTGTTTGCACTGTTGCTTCATTTGCATATTTCCTTTAATGAACCAGGAGCTAAAACAACTCCAACAGTGCGTGAAAATAATGCTAACAGCAGGCACAATCCATCCTTTAGAGTTAAATGAAAAATAAAAGACAGGACTACCAACTTTCATTTCTTCTTCACCACAGAGGCCACAAATCATCACTACAGGAGAAGCATGTAAGAACCGGTACTAGGAAACATTGAGCCTACATCACAAAGTGCTTGAGCACTTTAAAATAAGTGCTTTTTATTTGGTTCTGCTGGGAGCCTCCAAAGCCTCATGTTGCATGGCCCAAGACTGCCAAATGAAGCAGAACACCAGCACCTCCGCAGTACAAGAGGACCGCTTGGGCCCCTGGAGCCTTGGCGCATTTTGAGCATGCTGACCAATGACGCATTGAGCACACTTACAACAAGAGACCCCATTACTATTTTCAGACATCTGTGCCTCCCAAATCAGCTTTTCCTCAATTTCTTCTTCTAAAGCCCATGACTTAACATACAGTAGGATGAGGGGTGTTCAGTGCCATGTAGTGTGTTTGCAGGCAGAGACGTCGTGTTTGAACACCAGAATGGAAAGCATCCCTGAGCTTTACAAGATTAGATGCCAGATGGCAAATCACGGCCAAAACTGATGCTATATCTCTGCCTTGCTAGCTGTCCAAAAAGATCCATGTGAGGTAAAATTCTCAACTTCAGAAGGTGATAGTGCTGGAAGACTCTTGTCCAGCCCAAAACATCAAGGGATGCTGAGGTGCTCAGTAGCAAGTACATTAGAAATCCATAAACGCTGTATACTGTGTGCTTTACTTTCTAAACATGTCTGTAAAATCATCAATTTCATTGTTGCACATCAGTCTGTTATTGCAGTTTTATTAATGTCAGATTAATCCATCCCTAAAAGTCAAAAAGCAAACTGTGGTTGGTTGAGTTACATGTCAACTACGTCTTCCTGTCTAACTGGGCAGTCATCAGACTGAATGAGCTACAAAATACAAGAAGGTGGTCGAGTTTGAGTCAAGGCAGAGTGCAAAAGAGGCTCAAGATAGAGTCAAAACCAAGACCAGAAAAAGGTTGAATCCAAGTCAAGAAAAAGACAAGAAAATAAACCAGTCAAGACATAGACCAGAAGAGGGTCAAGCCCAAGTCAAGCTACATACAGTAATCTAATTTTTCAAGACTGGTCAGAATGTCAGATTGGCCTAATTTAAATCTGAAACAAATAAGTCTAAGTGCCCCTTGTTTATTTACTAGTTGGACGAGTCCGAGTTAAGGCTGAGAACAGCGGAAAGTTGAGTCCTAATCGAGACCGAGACCAAGACCAAAAGAGGGTGAAGTCCAAGTCAAGAAAGAGACCAGAAGAGAGGCTATTCTGAGTCAAGACTGAGAACAACAGAACGTTGAGTCCTAATCAATACCAAGACCAGAAGAGGGTCAAGACTCAGTCATGAGACCAGAAGTGTCTCTAGTCCAAGTTAGGACCAATATCCAGAAAAGGTTCAAATCAGAGTCAAGACAGAGACCAGAAGAGGGTCTAGTCCAAGTCAAAACAGAGACCAGAAAAGGGCTGCATCTAATATAATACATATTAAATTGTAGTCTTTAATCACTCACACATATGCACAAATGCATACTTTCATTTGAAATCAATACATTTTCTACAGTATGTGTAAGTAGCTTACAGCAATGATAACATGGACAGATACAAGGAAAATATATGAAATTAAAATTGACAGCTCAGGCCTGAAAATAAAATGACTTGTTTTCTAGGCCTAACCTTGTGTTAATCTTCACTTTCAGGCAGCTATTTAAAGATAGAGAGCATGTAACCGGTTTTCATCTTTAATGTCAGAGTCATAGTTGGATTAATATTTCCCAATTAACAGTTTTGTATATTTATGTAAATATCGCCTGTGAGGAGTACATTTCTATGTTTTTATTTTTACTCCAATATTATAATTAAAGCAGCAAAAAACTGTATTAGATGGTCTAGAATATGTAATGGATGTGCTCCCATAGGCAACATCAATGTTTAACACATAAATCAAATTAAGCAGCATGTATTAAAGAGTTAGTCTGTGTGTCCAACGTGCATTTTTATTCTATAATCTGCAGTGTTTGAGATCAACAACAGGATGCTATGTTAAAGATTGGGAATACTGTTAGTGCTTAGTAGCTTAATTCATCTGGAATTGTCCCATCTCCAACAGTGACCCAGTGCTACAGTAATTGTTTGTACCAGGCCAGAAAACCCATCAAATAAATTAGCAAGAGCACACATTGTTACTTGTGCTAAGATGAACAAATGGTTTCCAAAAGCTGCAAAATGTTGCTTTGTTTGTTAAAAACGATTCTTTTCACTATTCCAATATCTCCTATTTATTCAACGGTTCAAGTTTAGCATCAATATGAAGCTGTCTGAGAAGACGGCATGAAACTGATTAAAACCAGAGACCGATAACAACGGACTATTTAAAATCAATTCTGTTCTTCAAAAAAATCCTCGTCATCCTCAACTGTGCTAATATTAAGCACCACAGTACCAAATTACCATATTTTAATGATTCCTTAAGGGTGAGATGATACACCGTTTTCCTAAGAGACTTAAAAGTGTAGCGGCTGCTACATATGATGCTTCGCTGTCAAAGGGAAAGACTGGATTATAAAAGAGTATTTTAAACAATAATAATCATTTTTTTCTTTCAGCAGTATATTTCAGTAAAAAGAAGATATCAATATCCTTCAAATATCTTGAGTCTTGAGACGTTCACACAGAATGTGTTTTAGTATTTCACTGCTGTTGCATTGTTTTCTATGTAAAGCACTAGGCAGACACCTCTGATTGTTACGCTTATGTCTCACATTTCTGCATTTTTAGAACGCAAGGAACAAGGTTTTTATTCCATTTAACTTCCCTGCGTCTCACGGTTTTTTAATGATTTGTTTGAATGGCTCTTAAGTATTTCTATAGGCACAACCCATCGTTTTTGTGGTAGTGCACATACTCTGATGCTCTGCGTGATGTTGTTTATGTGCAGATCCGACCCGTGTCCTTTCTCAACCCACCCCCGATGTTTCCTGACACTTCACCCTTGTCCTATCTTATAAAAAGTTCAAAGCCTATAAATGAACACACTTATCACTTAGAGTTTATAAAGGCCCTCCTATACAACATATGAGTGAAATATGTGTCTTATAATGAATTTTCATTAATTATTTGAGGTCAGTAAGATTTTCTGAATTAAATATGTTATGCTTATCAAGACAAATACAGTAAATACAGTAATCCTGTGAATTATTATTTCCCCCCAAAAAAGAAAAGAAAAATCGAATTTCATATATTTTAAAATATCATTTATTCCTGTGATGCAAAGCTGAATTTCCTGCATCATTACTCTAGTTTTTAGTGTCATAAAAACAAACTAATATTGTGAAATATGATAAATTCTATACATATGCTATTTTAAAAGATTATCGTAATATATCTTAAAACGTCATTTATTGCTGTGATCACATTTTCAGCATCATTACTCAAGTCTTCAGTGTCACATGATGTTCAGAAATAATTATAATATGCCGATTTGCTGCTCAAGAAACATTTCTGATTATTATCAATTTTGAAAACAGCTGTGCAGCTTCATATTTTTGTGGAAACTTATACATTTGATGAAGTGTTCAAAATTTCAAAAGAACAGCATGTGAAATAGAATTATAAATCATTTTAGTGTCTCTTTTGAATAAAAATACTAATATTAAAAATTTAAAATATTCGTCAAGGAGAAAATGACTGGCCACAGCTTTCATTTGAACTGAGCTGAGTGCTCTAAAACATGTACATTTTAGGGGTTGCACTGACTAGTCGACTTCAGTGCTCTGCATGACGTTTTACGCTTGAAGTCGACTAGTCGCTGGTCCTATAGAGGGCACAATAGGATAATAAATCCACATTTACGCTCCGTTTCCAAACTGTTAAAATTACAAACTAATTCATACTCTGAATGTGCTCCACAAGACATGCATGGTTATATTACTGGATGCTGGAAATTGAACGTCAGAATGCAGGTTTTAAACAGCTTATTGTACAGGTAAGTTAATCTCGTTCTAATCTAATGCGCTGCTGCACTGTAACGCACACACATAGCTACAGACAGTAGCGCGTACAATACATCACGCACAGATTGCACACACATAGCTACAGACAGTAGTGCGTACAATACATTACGCGCACGGAATCATTCAACGTGGAAATGTACTGTCAACACTGTTCTGTGATTTCTCAGTAAAATAGCTTAGAAACTGAAAAGTTCAAGCATATATTTCTTAATAACTAAATCCCACAGCTTCACTACTAGTAGAGACGCTGCCAGGTAGAATGAATTCACACACGCAACCGTTCTCACTAATGCATTCATTCATATGAATGAAATCTTTACTGTACTACTTATCTGTATCTGATTTAGAACGAGCAGGAATCTGTGAGAAATATAACCACCCAAAGACTAAAGAACTGATCAAAATAAGCTGTTATAGGTGCAATAGTCATGTGCGCAGTGCTGTGTCATATTTCATAGCTGTGCACAAGGTGTTTGTCTGTTTTCATCTTTTATCACATAAAAGTTGACTTAAAAAAAATCAGAAGTCATTCAACCCCAAGTATATTTTGATTCAGACGTGACTGAAAGCAGTCATTTCTGATTATTTAAAGCTTTCCATTAATTTCAAAAAATGTGTTTAGTTTGACCCATTCAGGATGACAGAATGACAGAGCCTTCAGCCAATCACAGCAGAGTCATTTCAGTTATAGGACCTCAGTGAGAACGCAATGAGCATATGAGAGGAAAATTAGATGCTGCCTCTCTCTGAAACTTTATCTGCTGGTGAAAAATGACTACTTAACACTATTTGATCTCTTATTTGTTATATTTGTTTTTTTTGTAGTGTCAATTCTTTTCTCATTTGAATTTTCCTCTGCTTCCTCTGAGAAAACAGCCCTACTCAGAAGGCAGCATAATTGTGCTGCTCAGCTTTCGGAACAGGCTTTGTGTCACATGATTGCGAAGCCTTAAAATGCCGTTTAGGGAAGCAGCTCACTACGTTTCAGAAAAGAGTCAAATCTGCATAGAAATGCCAGTTCTGTCAAGGTATACATTACAAGACTATCGAGAAGATGTGTAAGAACAAATGCGATATCAAATACATTATCCCTAAAGATAAAGCAAAGCAAGATGCAACTATCATTTTGGAAAGACTGATTCATGAGGAAGCCGTGGTGAGGCAGTGCCTGCCAAGCCCAACAGGACAGATCTACAACAGGCCAGAAAACAGCAGGGGCATCCCGGGATCTACAGGACGTCTTGGCCAAGGAAAGAGGAAAGTGACAATCCTTTGTTTTCATACCATATGCCACACAGGTCCAAGAATGCAAGCTCTGCACACTACAGGAAGGGTTCTCTTTAAAACCTATATTGATCAGTGACAGCAAAGTGACTAAAGATTTCAAAAACTGCTGTTCTTTTGAACTTTCTATTCATCAAATGGTCTTAAAAAAAAAATCACTCAATTTCAACAAAAATAGGACACATCGCAACTGTTTTCAACATTGATAATAATCAGAAATGCTTCGAGAGCATCAAATCAGTATATTATAATGATTTCTGAAGATCAAGTGACACGGAAGACTGGAGTAATGAAGCTGAAAATACAGCAATATTGATCACAGAAATAAATTATATTTTCAAAATATAATCAAATAGAGTCATTTTAAATCGTAATAATATTCTACAGTATTACTAATTTGACTGCATATTTGATCAAATAAATGCAGCATTGGTGAGCAGATATATAAATATATATATATTAGTGGTGGGCCGTTATCGGCGTTAACGTGCTGCGTTAACGTGAGACTCTTATCGGCGATAAAAAATATCGCCGTTAATCTATTCTCAAAGTTGGGTTGGGAGCTGGGTCTATACTACAAGCTATGATGACTTTCACCCTGATATTTTAGCGGATGTATACCTAGCCGAATTGCACTGTAGGGGCGAACGAGTCTTGAACTAGAGGCTCGCAGTCCGTGATGGACAGATTGTTAACGGCTGGTCTATGTGGTAATACAATCGAGCAGGACATCCAAACCAGAGGCGATTCTAGGGTGAGTGGATATCCGGGGCTAAGCCCAAAGATCCAAGATCTGCTATTACTTCATATCGATGATTGGCCAGTTTATATGAAGTTTATTATCAAGTGTATATGTCAGTCAGAAGTACGAGCTTCCGTGGGCGGTTCCTGACGGGAGTAAACTGCGGTTCATCATTTTAATGCAGTGATGATGATGCGTACAGGGCATGGTCATAAAAACATTCGGGCTTTTCTGAAAACATTTCAGAATGTTTCAGCCCTTAGCCCACCCTAGCGCCGCCCCTGATCCAAACGCTCATTCATCAACCTCAAATATGGCTTTTCATCTGAAAGATGTATGTAGTAGCAACTTTACATGGCCGCTCAATATGATGTTAACCTAGAGAAATGTGCGCTATTGAAGTGTTTGTGTGGAGAGTGGAAGCGCGTTTGCTGCAGGACAGGCTCCGGTGCGCTCACTTGCTCTTAAAATCTCCGTCATTTTGGTCATACAGATAAAAGTAGCCTAATACATCTTCGAATCTGTAAAGACTCTACGCTTTATTTGTGTGCACTCAGAATAACAACGAAACGTTGCGCTTTTAAGCAAACAGGATGCGCTTTAGGTCTCATGTGAACTTGAGCGAGAAACTTCGAAACTCGAATATATCTAAAAATACAGTAACGTTACATAGAAAAATATATCTATAGAGAGTGAAATGTCAAAAAAAAAATAGAAGACGTGTGTGTTAGCATGGATGATTTACATGAAATTTAATCTGTGCAACACTGTGCATAATAAGATGGCTTTCAGTTCAATATAATAACAAAAAACGACATTTGGGTTTTTATTCAACTAATAAGGTGGGCACGCTGTGATCTGTACTATATTTTTACTGTAATTGACAGTTATCGCAAAAAAAAAAAAACAACACGGGAGTGGGAGGGAATGGGAGTCATTCTTCCGGGAGTGGAACGGATTTTCCTCCAGTTTTTGTGGGATTGGGACGGAAGAGATTAAAGTTTGTGATGCATTTTGGAAACAGGAGATGAGCCCCTGGTCTATCGCCACCTGGCTTGAGAAACCCGTTCTCAAAGACTTACTTTAGTCATTATTTGGGTAGCACACATATTCTGAATGCCTTCGGCAGAATTCAAATGAGCCATTTTAATCTAGATTAATCTAGATTAATTCCAAAATTAATCTAGATTAATCTAGATTAAAAATTAATCTATGCCCACCTCTAATATATATATATATATATATATATATATATATATATATATACATACACATACATATACAGTTGAAGTCAAAGTTTACACACCTTGCAGAATCTGCAAAATGTTGATTACTTTACTAAGTAAGAGGGATCATACAAAATGCATGTTATTGTGTATTTAGTACTGACCTGAATATGATATTTCACACAAAAGATGTTTACATGTAAAATAGTTGAATTTATAAAAATGACCCGATCAAAAGTTTACATATGGTTCATTCTTAATACTGTGTTGTTACCTGAATGATCCACAGCTGTTTTATTGTTAGTGAAAGTTGTTCATGAGTCCCTTGTTTGTCCTGAACAGTTCAACTGTCTGCTGTTCTTCAGAAAAATCCTTTAGCTCCCACAAATTCTTTGGTTTTCCAGCATTTTTGTATATTTGAAACCTTTCCAACAATGACTGTATCATTTTGAGATCCATCTTTTCACACCGATGATAACTGAGGGACAAAAAAAGTTTTTCCGTTGCATAGGAGGAGTAAGAGAAGAGCATGAGGAGGGACACAGGTCACTTCTAGTTTACAAATCGATTCACAACACACTCCGAACAAGGACGGGCCGCATTACCAATGCTGTGAGCAGATAAACACAGCAAACTCAAGGATCTCCCACATGCTGTTTGTCAATGAGAACTCCAGCTGTGCTCCACAAAACAGCACATCTGCGTTAGTCTCTAATATACTCATATTTTAAATAAAAATGTCAGAAATACACAACCAAAGTGCATATGCCAGCACTATAACTGAACTGAATATCAGTCTTTCGACACATCATTGGAAAAGCTCAATTAATGTGCCGTATATATTTACACACTGCTTGCCCACGGCATCAATCGTAAAAATGACGGATCAGAGCTGCATTTTAGGTAAAAAAATCCTTTCAGTACGGCAACCAAGCAAGACAAATCCAAGCGTCCCGTCTCAAATGCAGACTGTGCACCATGTGACTGCATGGATTTATTTGATGGATACTGCACTTCAAGAAGCAGAAAATGATGCAACAAAACTAAAAAACTTACTAAGATGGATGTGTGTTATGACTTAAAAAATGAGCTCAACGTAAAACATCAATGTAAAATCAAAGCTGACCCTATTTTGTCCTAATACACATTCCTTATTGAATGATTCAACACTGCACGTAATAATAATAATATAATTAAAGCAATTTCTATATCTGTATTGTATAATTACAATTTCTAATGTATTGTAAAAAAGTGCGATACAAAACAAATTTTCTTTAACTGATTTTGGATGATGTCACCAAGTAGTTTGTTGATTGTATCTCCTTGCACAAGGACATATGTTAAATTATTATAGAGGTCAAATGGGACCTATATGACTTGCTTTCTTCTGTGCACAAACAAAAATAGAAATATTTATGCAGAACTTGGATAGTGACTTATATTGACACATTTTAGAAAGGATAAAATATGCACCTGATTTATGTGATATACTCCACATATTCTGAAAAAAATATTCAAAGGGAGATTATTAATTAATCCAATCGTACTGTGTCTAAAAATGCCTTTTTCTGTAACATTTGTGAATTAAATCTGAGAGCTGCAATGAAGGGGAAGAGGAGTCGAAGAGGGAGTAAAGCAGTCATATTAGCTACTTTTATTATATTTTTATGCTTCCTTTTTGTTCTTTCTGGGGCTGACAGTATCTGACACTAAACATTTCCTTTTGTGACTCACAAAAGATAGTCGGAGAGATCTAAAGAGATATGATGGATAATAAAAGATGGCATGATTTTAAATGTTGGCTGAAACACCAGGTAATTTACCATGTGCTAATGCCAAAAGTAATTATGAATTCAATAAAGAGCAAACAGGAGTGTGTTTTTGTAATTGTTACTGAAAGGCACTCACGTTAAATTTAATGATGTCATAGATGAGGTATCGCGGGACGGGCTGCCCGTTCACTTTGTCGATAATCATCTCCTGCAAAACAAGAAGGTGACGATAAGAAATACAGATATATTGCCCATAAATCAAGCCTATAAACACCAACATGATATAACAATGTAATTAAAACATCTAAATAAGATATTTAGCGTTAAAGCTCAAGCAACATGTCTGAGATCAATGAAATCTGTAATGATTTTCATTTAAATTTGTGTATTAAAAGAATTATGATTTTGACTAAGGCTGCAGAGATCTGTGAGCTGTACCTTTACACTGATGAAAAGTAAATTTTTATGGAAAAAAAGCCCTTTATTAATGCAGTGGGAACATGGATCGCTCTTATGTTTAATAATGAAAGTGATACCCTTGTTTCTGTGCTGCTTACAGTCACACAACAGAGCAGCTAAAGGTGTGTTTGGGCATCCATTGTCCCAGCATTAATTCGTTTTTCATTCAGTCCATCAAATATTCGTTTTGTTCTCGAGGTGGACACATAATTCACCTGCTGCTTTGAAATCACTGTTAGGACTTAAATAAGCACCCATAATTCATCGAAGAGTCACATAATTTCTATTAAAATCAGTTCAACAAAATCAAGGACCTTCAACATTTTCAGTCATTTCAAGTTTAAATTTAGCGGTTTGGCATATTTACAACCAAACTACTCTCATGGTGGCCTGCACCAATAAAGATTGATCTTAAACATATCTAATATTATCTAATAATTACAATATTTATCGAATAATTACAAAATAATCAGGATCATTTTAAACCCCTCATTTTTTACAATAAATCTAAATTTACTTTAAATTGATTAAACTTAATGAACACCAAACACCATTGACTTGTACATTCATTATATGGAAGAGAAGAGAAAAGGGCACTTTCAAACTATGACAACAAAGAAATTAATGTACTTAAACATTGTATTTCCACCTCTGTAGCAACAGTTTTGAAGTGTATGAAATGACTGCATCTCATATGTACAAGTCCTTGGTGTTCGGTGATGAGTTTTTGACTTATTTAAAGTCACACCAGAGGTGTTCAGCTGCTTTCTGCAGACCAGTCAAGTTCTTCCACACTGACTGAATCATAATTTCTCTTTGATCCTTGTCTTATACACAGAGACACTGTCATGTTAGTATAGAAAAGGGTACTGTCCAAACTGTTGCTATAAAATTAGAAGCACACAATTCACTAGAATATCATTATATGCTTAAACATTAAGATTTGTACTCATGGAAATGACTAAAGTAGACAAACCTTTCATTAGAAGCGGGTGACCCAATACTTTTGGCAATATAGTGTATCTTATAGTGTAACTGTTTTTAACATTGATAACAATTAGAAATGTTTCTTGAGCAGCAAATCAGTATGTTATAATGATTTCTGAAGGATCTTGTGACACTGAAGACTGGAGGAATGATGCTGAAAATACAGCTTTGATAAATTACATTTTAATAGATATTCACACAGAAAACAGTTATTTTAAATTGTTTTAATATTTCACCATATTTTCATCAAATAAATGCAGCCCTGGTGAGCAGAAGATCTGACCAACCCCAAACTTTTAAACGGCAGTATACATTATTATGATTGCTTAACCCAATTATAGACACTCATTAATCCATCATGTCAATCACAATCATACATTTTCATTTAAATAAAAAAATAAAAAATTAAGCGGTGCAGCACAACATAAATCCAAGTAAAACCTGGACCAAAACTGCTTAATTAAACCTTTAATTTAAGAAACCCAGCCTTACTATTTCTGCATTTCCACCCATGACGAGTGAGCTGATAAATGATCTCAGAGCAAGATCCTCTTTAACATTTTATTAAAAATACATTAGCTCACAACACACCTTATTTTTGACCATCTCATGAAAACCAAACCTGTGAGCATCCATTAAGTGTAGGAATAGAGCGCATCCTCTCTATCTAACCTGATTAACAGGCTTTCAAACCATGAAATAACTCACCCCATCCAGAAGCGTGTTGGAAAGATGGATGCGAAGATCCTTCCGGAAAGGAAACTCCAGGCTGGCTATGTGAAATACCGAATTGTCTCTGTCAATCATATAGACATCGTCTTTTCCATCTATCAACATCATGTACCTGTAAAAACACAAGCGACACAGTGAGGTGATTCAGTTTAATTTACCCCTACCCAAAGTATATGTATAAGTGTGTGTTCCTGTTTGTGGCTGTCCTTGTTAAAGGTTGTATAACGGTTAAGTTGGAACGGAGGCAAAAATTGTTTGCATGGTACTTTCTGTGTGACTTTGTATTACTAATTTAGTTAAAAACTGTACAATATTTACTGTAGAAGTCAAACTTTGGATTGACGATTATGCAAATAGGTTGACATAGTATGGACCCCTTGAGGATCCTAACAAAGACCACCAAAAACAAAGAGTTAAGCAATAAGGAACACAATGTTACAGGTAAACGATGGAAGGTCACTGGAAAAGTTTGTGGCTACAAAACGAGAAGGAACCAGACGTAAACAAGTCTGGCCTGATTTAACACCTTTTGGCTGTTAATGAGCAGAAATTAGCAGCTGAAGGGAAATGCACTGATTGAGAACATACGTCCCGGCGGCATGGACACGGCAGGAACTGATGAGCAGCAATGCCTCGAATCATGTGGTGCACTTCCATCAGAAAAAATAAGATAAACACCTTCATAATGGGTATAATTAAACAAAGAAAAAATTAATCAGGTGAGGTTTAGTCTAGTTAAATTTAGCGACCACTCCAGAGGCGTTCACTTCAGTCATGTTTCCAGCATAGACAATAAACTGAAGACGATCAACTCTAAAACTAGAATACAGTGGCATGCGAAAGTTTGGGAACCCCTTGCAGAATCTGTGAATCATTTTTACAAAATAAGATATGAGAGATCATACAAAATGCATGTTATTTTTTATTTAGTACTGTCCTGTGTAAGAAATTTCACATAAAATATGTTTACATATAGTCAGTTCACAAGACAAAAAAAAAAACAGCTGACATTATTAAAATAACCCCCTTCAAAAGTTTGTGAACCCTTGGTTCTTAACACTGTGTGTGGTTTCCTGGCTGATCCACAGTTTTTTTGTTTTTTTTTGCGATGGTTGTTCATGAGTCCCTTGTTTGTTCTGAACAGTTAAACTGAGCTCTGTTCTTCAGAAAAATCCTCCATGTCCTGCAGATGCTTCAGTTTCCCAGCATCTTTTGCATATTTGAACCTTTTCCAGCAGTGACTGTATGATTTGGAGATCTATATTTTCACACCGATTGAGGGACTCAAACAGAACTATTAAAAAAAGATTCAAACATTCACTGATGCTCCAGAAGGAAACACGATGCATGGGGGTGAAAACTTTTGTAATTTGATGATCAAGGTAAATTGTACTTAATTTGTCTTCCGGGAAACATGCAAGTATCTTCTGTTGCTTCCGAAGGGCAGTACTAAATGGAAAAATATATATATTTCTACAAAATAAGAAAAATCTCCATCCTGTTCCAACGTTTTCTGCAAGGGGTTCCCGAACTTTTGCATGCCACTGTACAAAAAGGACTCAATGCAAAAGGAGGCTCTGAGACAACAGGTAGCTGAAAGAGAGAGGAATATAAGCTGCATTCGGATGTAAAATAACTTTAGATGCATCCAGAGCAAACTGAATGCATCACCGATATACCAATAGAGAGTAAACGTCATTAGTGCTTGGATGAAGCCGCAGTGGAGAGGTTTGTACGACAAAACCCTTATTTCCAAAGTTTATATAGGCTCAAAAGGAGGCTTGCACATGTACGATGACAGCACTATTGACAGGCGCAGGGCAAAAAGAGTGCATTGTCTGTTGTCGATAGTGATGTATGAAGCACAGTTCACACAGAAGTCACATTCAAACCAAGCAGCTTACGGTTAATGCTGCAAATCTGCACTTCCAACTATGACACAAAACCTTTCGACCTCAAGCTAAAGTCCTCACTGCATGGATTCCTATTGAAATGACTCAATTTTGAAAATGTACTTAACACTGGGAATAATTATTGAAAAAAATTGTAATACTTTTTTTTTTTTTTTAAACAATGTCCAACAATTTGGATTACACCATTATAACACAAATTAATAAACTTAATGTGATTCATATGTGTCAGTCATGCATAAATTAAATGCATAAGAAACGGCAAAAAGTCTACGCTTAAAAAAATCATAGCATAATTTATTATTTACTATTTGCATTAATTAGCATTTAAATCATATTTCCAAAATACATGTATTTAAATTCTTCAGAATCAGCATATATCTGTTAACGGAGAAGACAATGACATTTATTCAGTTAAAAGCATGCACACGGTAGCATGCACAGCTAGCTGTGGAACAAGATGGTTGAAATGAGGTTGGAACAAACTACATTTATTGATGGTTGATATATAAACCAACACATTCAGTTTATTAGTACCATAAGAGAAATGCCCACGAGACTCAGCACTACCCGAGCGCCCATGAGAATCAGCGCTTCCAGAGCGGCCCCGAGGCTCGCCTGCTGCGCTTCCCGAGCACCCCAGAGACTCAGCACTACCCGAGTGCCCACGAGAGTCAGCGCTTCCAGAGCGCCCCCAAGAGTTGGTCCTCTCCAGCCCACCTGTGCCTCCGCTGGCTCCGTCCAGCTCTCCAGTGGCCTTGCTGGGTCCGTCGGGCTCTCCAGTGCCCCTGCTGGTTCCGTCCGGCTCCCCAGAGCCCCTGCTGGTTCCGTCCGGCTCCCCAGAGCCCCTGCTGGTTCCGTCCGGCTCCCCAGAGCCCCGGCTGGTTCCGTCCGGCTCCCCAGAGCCCCTAGCGACCACGCCTCCAGAGAGCCCCCCAGAGATGAAGAGTTTCCCCAATAAAATTTTGGGGGGGGGCTACCCGCCATGGAGGCCTCCCAAGCTCCCCGATCCGCCATGGCCGCCCGAGCTCCCTTCTCCGCCATGGCCGCCCGAGCTCCATGATCCGCCATGGCCTCCTGAGTCCCCAGATCCGCCGTGGCCGCCGGAGTCCCCGGATCCGCCATGGGTCCCGGAACGGGCACCGCCCTGGAGGCCACCTGTCCGGTCTCCAAGTCCCTTGAGGCCTCCAGAGCGCCCACCCCGTTATACGGCGCGGGACGCGCCTATTGGAAGGGGGGGGGTAATGTCAGACTTTGTCTTCCTCTGCCTTTGTTTCCTCACCCTTATACGGTCCTTCCTGTTCCCCATTATTAGTTAATTAGTCTCCGTCTGAGTCTTGATTATGTCCCAGGTGTTTCTAGTTATGTCTCCCTATATATAGTCTGTTCTGCCCCATGTTTCCTGTAGATTATTGTTAATGTCTAAAGCCTGTATGGATGTCCTTACCTGTGTTCCTGTGTCTCCTCCGTCTGTTCTACATTAAATACCCTGTTTGTTATACTCCTCGTCTCCTCGTTCCTGGATCCCCCGTGTGTAACGTGACAGATGCATTATGTTAAACTGTTTTAAATAACTTTTTTCCACATCAATCTACACCAAAACACCATATTGACAAAGCAAGAACAGAATTGTCACAACTTGAGTACAAAAAAACTGAAATAAGTACATTGCATAAGTATTCATATTCAATATTAATAACTCAATATTTATATTGAGTTATTAATATTGAATATTAATATTAATAACTCAATATTTAGCTGAAGCACCTTCAAGCTTTTCTCATCAACATTTGGCAATTATCTGCTATTCTTCTCCTCACCTCTTCATCTCTCAAGCTCTGTCAGGTTGGATGGGGGCAAATGCACATTTTCAGATTTGTCTAGAAATATTTGATTGGGTTCAAGCTCAGGCTCTGGCTGGCCCACTCAAGGACATTCACAGAGTTGTCTATAACCCACTCTTGCTGTGTGTTTAGGTCCATTGCCCTGTTGGAAGGTGAATCTTCTGCCCATCTGAGGTTCTGAATGCTCTGGACTGGGTTTTCATTAAGTATATCTCTATATTTTGGGGCATTGAGCTTTTATTCTAATTTGATGAGTCCCTCAGTCCCTGGTGCTGAAAAACAGCCCCACAGCTACAGCACACTTTACGTTTGGGACGGTACTCTGCATGTGATGAGCAGAGCTGGTTCCCTTCAATCATGATGCTTAGAATTGAGGTTCATCAGATCAGAGAATCTTGTTTCTCAGAGTTTGAGGTTTCTCCTATCTCCACATATGATCATGGAGCTCAACTAGAGTGACCATCAGGTTCTTGGACACCACTCTAACCAAAGCCCTTCTCCATCAATTGGTCAGTTTGGCCAGGAGGCTAGCTCTAAGAAGAATCCTGGTTGTTTCAAACTTCTTCCATTAAGGGTAACAGAGACTACATGCTTCTGTGACCCTTCAATGAAGCAGCATTTTTTTCTGAACACTTCCCCAGATGTGTGGCTTGATGCAAACCTGTTTCTGAGCTCTACAGACTGTTCTTTTGACCCCAGGGGTTGGTTTTTGCTCTGATATACATTATCAGCTGTTGGACCTTTTATTAAGACATGTGCCTTTCCAAATCATACCCATTAAATTCAAAATCATACCCATTCAATTTACATCTAAACGCTCCTGAACTAAATTTCAATAGTCCCAGATAAGGGTATGAATACTTATGCAATACTTATGTAAAAAACAGTTTTTTTGCTTTACCGTTATGGTGTATGCTTGATTGATGTGGGAAAAAAATATTTAAAGCAGTTTAACATAAGGCAGATACATAAGCCGTGAAAATAATTATGTATGAATACTTTTTCAAGGCCCTGTACATGATGCTGTTTTGTTTCTAATTGTTTAAGCAAATGTATTAATTATATATTGCCAGTAGCCATATCACCCGGTTGCCCACTGAAGCTAAGCAGGGTTGAGCCTGGTTAGTACCTGGATGGGAGACCTCCTGGGAAAACTAGGTTGTTGCTGGAAGAGGTGTTAGTGAGACCAGCAGGAGGTGCTCACCCTGTGGTCTGTGTGGTTCGTAATACCCCAGTATAGTGATGGGGACACTATACTGTAAAAAAGTGCCGTCCTTCGGATGAGACGTTAAACCGAGGTCCTGACTCTCTGTGGTCATTAAAAATCCCAGGATATCCTGGGACATCCATGTACTGACAAAAAAAATATATATATTTCCTGAATATCGCTTCAGTAAGCGATCGTAAGCAATCGTAAGTCGCTTTGGATAAAAGCATCTGCTAAATGCATAAATGTAAATGAATAAGAGTAGGGGTGTAACTGGCCAAATTTGCCCACTGGCTTCTGACCATCATGGCCTTTTAATAATCCCCATACACTGATTGGCTGCATCACTCTGTCTCCTCTCCACCAGTAAGCTGGTGTGTGGTGGGCGTTGTGGCGCAATATGGCTGCCGTCGCATCATCCAGGTGGATGCTGCACACTGGTGGTGGTTCAGCATTTATAAGAAATGTCAAACGACGGAAAACACATCAACTGGAGCGAGGAGGAGATGGTGTTATTTTTACAGTTATGGTCAAAGAAGTCTGTTCAAGACAAATTTGATGGCACAGTCAGAAACAACAATATTTAAGGAACTGACAGATAAATTAGCGGAGGCTGGATATCAACAAACTCTTTTAACTGACAGGATAACTGACGCCAGAAAAAATTTGAAAACATTGTCCTTTCAGTGACGCCGACAAACATAAGACTTTAACCTGGGGTTTAAGAATGTGCAGTGTGAAACATCAGCAAATAATTCACCAGGATTAACATTTAACCCTGGGTAACGTATGAGCAGCGTGAAATGTGACGCAAGACAACCCAGGGGTTAGAATGAGCCAGGGTTAACTCTTTCACTTGTGAAAAGCCTGAGATATTCTACATAGACAGATTATTTAATTTATTTAAAGAATTACAAATTATAATTTAATTACTCATTAGCCAGGCTGCAAAATAAACCCACAACGAGCATTAATTCAGAGTAAGTTGGCTGTCAAGACAAGAACTCATCATCTGGCTGCTTACTTGATAAGTACCTTTAACATTACATATTTACATCAAACGGTCAGAATGCCAGTCTGTCTCGCACTGACGTAAATGACACAAATAATGCGTATCTATAATGACTCACACTTATTTGGAAAATGATCAGAAGGTTTTTTT
Source organism: Gymnocypris eckloni scoliostomus (assembly GCA_027564155.1). Lineage (NCBI taxonomy): Eukaryota > Metazoa > Chordata > Actinopteri > Cypriniformes > Cyprinidae > Gymnocypris > Gymnocypris eckloni. Next base: position 4,833,125 of record CM050412.1, read on the forward strand.
CTCTCTCAAGCTTGTTGTGATACATTTACATGAATCCATTATATATGTTCATCATATAAAGCGATTGAGACTCTTTAGAAAAATTGCACTAAACTGCTAAAGCAAATGTTTTGAAGTTGCAAAACTGTAGTTGCATAGACAGTCAATGGAGGACAGAACTATCTCAGATTTAATACAAATATCTTAATTTGTGTTCTGAAGATAAACAAAAGTCTCAAAGGTTTGGAAAAACATGAGGGTGAACAAATTATGTTTTTAATTAAATAATAACATCATAAAATAACAACAACTGAATTTTCATATAACAAATTAAATATATCAAATACAGTCTCATGGACAATTTATGATTAGTACATGTGATCACACTTTATTTTAAGGTCCAATTCTCACCAATAACAAACCATTAACTACGACTTTGCCTAAAAAAACTGAAAATTTGCTGCTTATTAATAGTCAGTAAGGTAGTTGTTAAGTTTAGGTATTGGGTAGGATTAGGCATGTAGAATATGCTCATGCAGTATATGTGCTTTATGAATACTAATAAACAGCGGACAGCCTATATGTTAATAATAGGCACGCTAAAAGCAACTAGTTAATAGTGAAAGTTGGTCCCTTTACTACAATTCACCACATATAAAAAACTGGTGTGATATCAGAGCCCCCAAAAAAATTGTCCCACAAAAAAGAAACCCATCAGTCCTTGTCTTTGCTTTAAGCTCCTTTAATTCCCTGCCGTTTGGTCATTATTACAGAGCGCTCTCCTGGATGTCCCCCGAGCAAACACATCACACAGAGAATCTCTGTAAGCCCCGAGTGGCCAAAGCACAGGATAATGGGCTTGTTAGAGCAGCTCTCCAGTTAAAGAGATCAGCCACGTCTTTTTAACGTTCCTCTGTCAGAGATCCGTGGCTGTTCTGCTCAACTTTCAACTGAGTTTGGATCAAAGTGACAGTCCAAATCCGCTCATTCACTTCTGCCAAGCCATAGAACATGCTGCAAGGTGCCAACTGTGGTGCGCTTCTGAGCAGATCTGTCTTATGGATGAGTGTTTAATGATGTTCACGCAGACGTTTGATTCTGGTTTGAGCACATGAGCCAGCAGGAGCGCAGAGAGACGGTTCACATCATTACAGCAGACAAGCTCATGCAGAGCTGCCATAAAATGACCTGGACCATCTTTAAATGGCCCTCTATGAGAGCTAGACTCCGACGTTATAGAAACAGCACAAGAAAATTACACTGAAGATCATCAAAAGCATCATTTAAAAAGAAAACAGCCAAAAAGAAAACAAATAATTGGACCAGTTCTAGATGGTCAGATTGAATTAATCTCATATAAGTCTGACTTTTGGCTTCCAGTGCAGAAAAGTGTCTGAATAAACACACTGCTTAAAAAGGCACTGTAAGAAACCTGAAAGGCACATGGAGATCGCTGGTATGTGGCATTAAGGCTTGTAAATGTAATACATGTAAAGTGTTTACAGCATATAAAAGTGTAGCCATCTACATGAAACGGTCCACATCTTTAGTTGATCCAAACAAAAACCTTCAAATAAGAATAAAATGAATAATAATAAAAGTTGATCACTCCAAACCTTAAGTTTCATCAAGTTCAACAAGGCTGCATTTATTTAAATCAAAAATACAGTATAAAAAAATAAATATTGTGAAATTATTTGTACAATTTAAAATACCCGTTTTCTAATTTACTTTAGTTTTAAAATGTAATTTATTCCTGTGATACAAATCCTTCAAATATAATTCTAATATGCTGAAATTCAGTTTAGAAAACTGCAATATTTTTTGTGGAAACTGTGCTCCATTTTTCCAGGATGAATAGAAAGTTCCAAAAAAACATATATATTTTTTTTAAATAAGAATCTTTTGTAACATTATACACTTCTTTAATATCACATTTGATTAATTTAATGCGCCCTTGTTGAAAAAATTTATCAAAAAAAAAAATATGTAATAATTGTGACTAAAAACACCCTCCCCAGATGAAAACATTAGTTAATCCAAGCTGCAAAAACAATTTAAACTTTAAATTATACTTAACAACACAACCATGATCTCATTACCATATGACCTCTTACATTTACATATCTATTCAGTAATCAGCAAATTCATGCACTTCGTTTGCACATTGAAAAGAACAACAGCAAAAATAGCCTGTTTAATTATAAAGCCACCTTTCCACTATCTCCGACGAATGACAAGCGTCAGACCGGAAGTCATTCATTTCCAATGGAGAGTAGTGCGGGAGTTCTGATCATATGAGTATGTGGAACATTCAGATCCGGTTTGAGCTGCGGATGCGTTCAAATATATGAACTTCTGCGGCTAGACCGTATGATGTGATGTATTCTATTAAAATACGTGTAATAGAGTGTAATGTTAGAATTACCAATATTTTGTTCACTTTAACATTATTTTTTAAACACTATTTCTCAGAGGTGGAAAGTAACAAATTACATTTACTCGCGTTACTGTAATTGAGTAGCTTTTTTGTGTACTTGTACTTTTTTAAGTAATTTTTTTAATCTGTAATTTTACTTTTACTTAAGTATATTTTGTGTGAAGTATTGTACTTCGCTACATTTTAAAACACATGAATTACTGAGTAAAAAAAAATCGCTCAGTGGAAACAACTGCAGCAAATAATGGGCAGAAGAAGAAACTGGTGCTAAAAATCACAAGAAAGATGCAGACGAACAAGACAGGCGTTAATGGTGCAGACCCAGCTGAAAACCACACCCCGTCGTATTCTGCTGAAGTTGAACTCGAAGGAAATGAAGTGAATCCCTGGCCATATATTCATGCTCTATTATGCAGTGTAAACTGTGTTTGCCTCGGGAGACCGAACTAGCAGCTTATAAAATCTCGACATCAACCCTTCGCAAGCATGTAGAGGTAACGTAAGGTAAATACTTGCATCGTTGCATTGGTGGTTAAAATGAAGCTTTAACAGTTTAACAAAAGGTTTTGCACAAATAAGCCAAAAAGACAGTGGCGCAGGATGTGCACTATCATCTGAGATAATATAGTAATTGATGTTTTAACGATGTGCGATTTGACATTATCAGTATTTTGCTAAAAACCAAACAAAACCCTCTAAACAGTGTGCCGTGAAATCTAGTAACGTTAGATTAGACTAATCCGCGTGCATCTGGAGTGCTTTCTTTCACTGCGGATTCAGTCTGTTAAAATGCGTTTAGAATGATCACAAAATGTAGAATGATACCAAACACAGCCACCATACACAGTTTTGCGTCTCTGACTCTGAGCAATGACGTGTTTTGTTCCTGAATGAATTAACCGTTTAAATGATTCTGTTCAATCGCAATGACTCACTTATGAGTGACTTGCTGACACCTACTGGTGGTTCTAATTTAACATTTAAAGTATATTTTTATTTATTTATTTTTTAATTTCAAATGACTATTTAACATTTGAGACCCTGGCCTGGAGCACAAAACCAGTCTTAAGTCGCTGGGTATATTTGTAGCAATAGCCAACAATACATTGTATGGGTTAAAATTATACATTTTTCTTTTATGCCAAAAATCATTAGCATATTAAGTAAAGATCATGTTCCATTAATATATTTTGTAAATTTCCTACTGTAAATATATCAAAACTAAGAGCTTAATTTGAACAACTTTAAAGGAGATTTTCTCAATATTTGGATTGTTTGCACCCTCAGATTCCAGATTTTCAAATATTGTCCGATCATAACAAACCATACATCAATGGAAATATGATTTATTCAGCTTTCAGATGATGTATAAATATAATTAGGAAAATGGACCCTTATGGTTTTGTGGTTCAGGGTCACATTTATGTCTTATTTATCAAAACATTATTTCTGCATTTGTAACTGCAGGCTAAATGCATTCATGTCAGTGTGTAATACATCTATGCCACTTCAGATGAAGCTTCTGCGTTTCCTCTGCATTGCAAAGATTAATTTTGTTGATACTGATTTAATTTGCCTGGTAACAGCCCAAATGTCTTATTATTCTAAATAACTGATTCCTTTAATTAAAAACAACTAGTTTGAGATTTATAGGCATATCCCAGGTGTGTCAAACTCAGTTCCTGGAGGGCCACAGCCCTAAAGAGTTTAGTTCCAACCCTGCTCCAACACACACCATGTAGTTTTCAAATAAGCCTAAATGATTAGTTTAGCTGGATCAGATGTGTTTAATTAGGGTAATATCTACACTGTAGGGCTGTGGCCCTCCAGGTACTGAGTTTGACACCTTTGGTCTATCCCATTTTTTCCTCCCTCCCATTGTTAAAATGTAACTAAGTAATTTTTACTCTGAGTAAATTTTAAATGAGCTACTTTTTACTTTTACTTGAGTATATTTTTAGACTGGTACTTTTACTTGTACTTAAGTAAAATTTCAGTAATGTAATGGTACTTTTACTTGAGTAGAATATTTTTGTACTCTTTCCACCTCTGCTATTTCTGTAAAATGATGCTTTAGAATAATTATGGCAGAAATAATTATTAAATCATAACGTACGTTGATTAGCCCCATAAACCTACTATGTTATTATTTTGGGGGTCATTTGTTTTGTGATGATACATTCATACATTAATTATATTAATTCAAATCATTAATTTGACCATGGTGAATATGCCGAGGTAACAGTTTCTGAGCGACCAGACTGTCACTAGGGGGAGAAATGCGACAGTCGTGTCTGAATGTCATGGGCAGTGGAAAGACGGCTTAAGAGTTTGAGAGGAGGTGGACAACAAGGAAAATCGTGAATTTTATTTTTCTTTAGGAAATCTCTTAAGGACATTGGGAGAGTGTAATATGGTTATAAAAATGAAAATCGTTATAATTTTAAGATCCTTTTTAAGTGATCTTTCTTTGTTTTATGCCACAGTGTTTTGGACATGTGTAGCTCCTAGCGGGAAGCGCTTGTGTTGGTGTTTTAGCGTAGCGTGTGAACGGCGCAGTACTTCAGTCGCTGGACTCACCGCGTGCCGTCTGCTTTCCAGCTGACTTTATAAAGGTTCTGCTCCAACAGACGAATGTTCCTGCGGTCCATCGATACGGGCTGAGCACCAGGAAACCCTGATCTGACAGACAGGCACAGAAAAATAAACACATGGGATTATGGGACACATTGCTGGGGGGGGGTTTAATTGCTCTCCACTCATCAATGAAAGTAATCACGGCTGCGGTTTCATCAGGACGATAACTGACGGCAGACTTCAGCACTTTCCATTAATAGGGTACAAAATGTTTTCTATTATTTATTAGGCACTTAAAGGCACAAATACCACGTTCTTCATTATATCATAGAAATTCACCATATCTATTTTCAAAAGCACGTTATTGATTGACAGCACATCCATGCATGTGCTTCTTTTCTTCTTCTTTAAGTGCCCCTATGATGGATTTTTGTAAATGATCTTTCATGCAGTGTGTAACACAGCTCTAGGTGAATGAAAATATACTGTAAAGTTTGAAATCTGAAAGTGCACCGTGTATAAAGTTATTGTCTCTCAAAAGAAAGAGTCGACTCTGAATCATTGAAACGAGTCGTTTTTAAAACGAATCCCAAGCCGTTTCATGTTTACATTAGTCTCAGCCTCAGACGCTAAACGCTAGATGCAAAAAAAATCCAATTACTGAGATAATCGCCTTTAAAGTTGTCCAAATGATGTTCTTAGCAATGCATTTTACTAATCAAAAATTGGCATAATCATTTTATGATTTTTGGCATAAAAGAAAAATCTATAATTTTGACCCATACGTTGTATTTTTGGCTATTGCTACAAATATACCCCAGCAACTTAAAACTGCTTTTGTGCTCCAGGGTCACAAATGTGACGGCGAACGCTTATCAGGGTAGATTGAATGAATAAAGAATAGAATCTTTAAAATACATCCGAGAGTTTCACACACCGGTTTGTTATTTTGGCGACAATTCTACACCCCGAAACGTGACGCTGAACGAAACGAACTGTGATTGGTTGTTTGACATGTCGGTCAAACGGCCTCATGGGCAGGCCTTGACCAATGAAACCTATAGATTACAGAGCTTCAGCCATCAGTCTGAAGGTCTGGCTACGCGAGACTATGTTTACATTAACATGAAACATTAGCATATTTTCCACCCACTTGTTACCACTAGGTGCTGCTCTTGGAGGTTAAAAGTTTCCCTGGTAACGGCTGTACACAAAGCAGAACTGCGCTCCGCTTTAAATTAAATTGACCAACCGGACCAATCACCGCAGATTAACGTCATGCAAAAGGAGGGATTTAGAAAAAAAAAATTGTTCAGCGAATCGCTTGGAAGTCGTTGAGCAAGTAAGGTAAAAATAAATGCATATTATGAGAAAATTAAAGTGTTTTTTGACCTTGCATGCATGTCAACCTGTTGTTGGGGACTCCCAAAACCAAAATATGAACCTTTCATAACCCATAATAGGTGCACTTTAAGATTTATTTGCCTTCATTTAGACAGGATAGTGAAGAGTAGACAGTAAGTGAAGTGGGGTGGGATCGGGAAAGGTCCTTGAGCCGGGATTTGAATTACGTGTTATACACAAGTGCACTTCCCACTCGGCTATCAACGCCGAAAACATCAGAAACTTTGATCTAAAAATATCACTATCTTCCAGAGAAATTACAGATTTCTCTCCGATCACATACAGTATGCTGACTTCTCCAATCACTGGTCACTTAACCCCGCCCCATTCTTGCCTCCAGCGAACTAATGGACACAACATGTCCTTATCCTATTTAATACCTATTACTTATGTGTTCATTTAAATGTAATACATTACATTGATTTATAAATTTTTCATATAATCAGTTTGACTATTTAGTATGTCAGAATACACAAGAAAAGGTCAGTTTCATCACATGTTTCAATAAATATCCAACCAAAAATAAACCTAGCATGAAAAGCAGGCTGTTTAGGGTGAATTACCCCTTTCCCTTAGTTTTGCATGTTCACGTGAGAGTAAGGGCTGTCCAAATTCTCGTTTTGATTGAGGGGTAGGGCTAAGGGGAAGGGGTAGATACCCCCTTAAAACAAAGCATTTTCGCAAGCTTAATTGAAATCAAGGGGTACCCAGAACACACTGCGGCCAGATCATCCAGAGAGTATTTTCGGCTTAAATAATTTATTTAAAATTACGACAGTCTTGTTTTGTGCTCTACACAGTCGTGTAACTTACATATATATATATATTTGCAACCATGTTCTTAATTGAAACATTTAAAAAAAAAATCGCTAGTTTTCCACGTTAACATTACATTGATGATTTGCACAACAGTCCCGCATTTCTGTGACTAGAGAAAACATCACTAAAACCCACGCAATCGACATACACAGGCTTGCAGACGGCAAGTTTGTGACCAACACTTGTCACCTCTGGTGACGTAGCAGCCAGCTAGCAACGATGTATGATGACGTAACAGTAACCAAGTGGTGTCTCATTTCATAGGGGTATGTTTTCACCCCTAGCGCTCACCACTCGGTTTCGAGGGACAAGGGCTAAGGGTAAGACGAAGGGGAAGGGGTAAGACAGAGAAATGGGATTCACCCTTAATATATTGTATTAATACATTTACGGTAGTAAACATTTATTATTTTACATCAGTAATTTAAGCTAAATCACTCAACAGTTACCAAAGCAATGATATAAAATCAAATATTCTCTCACGCATGGGAAGTTTTATCAGCAATTACAAAAACGTTGTCAATAACATTCAAGCCCAAACCAGCAAGCACCTGATGATATGATATCTTACTTTAGGCTAAAATATGCAACCCTGTTACCTATTCCGGTGTATTTTTATATGATTTTTTTTTTCCTTTAGTTGTTTTTTCCTTTTTGACATTTTAATAATATTTGTATTTAATTTAGAGTATGTTTATTTAAGGCTTATTGCTAGGAAAACTTAACATTTGGCAACAGGTTTGCAAACATTTCTAGCCATAAATAAAATAAATAAAAACGCTCATAATATTTATTTGACATAATATGACATCCTGAGGTTGAAAAGCAGCATTTCCTGAAGGTTAAGCACTTTATTTCATTAAGCTGTTTTTCCAAGTAAAAAATAGCCTTATTTTGTTCCCTATTTGTGCCCCACACACATTTACAGTCCTCACAGTCTGAATGGTTTCCATTACTAGACATATCAGTCACACGGGCTCAGAGCTGGAACCCATCTGTGGGGTTAAACACACACACACACACACACACACACACACACATGCGAACTCACTTGTCCCACTCAGAGAACTCCTGACACTTCTTCTGGATCAGGCCGAGCTTGGGCTGTGACGTGACTTGAGTGACTCCTTTGACAGAAACCCCCTCCAGAAACACAGCATGCTGAGACACACACAAACAAACAAATACTCCTCACATCTGCACACTAATATTTCAGAAGGAAGGGAAGTTGATACCCGGGACACTAAACAGAACAATCTAGGTTATATCGAGCTGATACACTGTCAGAGATGGGCCTTATATTAATGAGCTGTGCCGTATTAAACCAGGGTTTTTGAGAATGAGCTGAAATGAGTTTCTCTCACCAGGTTTATCCTTTCTTTCCTCTTCTTGCTCTGACTGGAGTGAGAGGAGCTGGGATCGGAGCCCTGAGCGATGGCATTCCCGTCATCATCCACATCTTCATCCTCCTCCTCGTCGAAGCACCATTCGGGGAGAGCAGGGGCAGGCGGCGCGTCCTCCACGTCCCCGTAGCGGCGGAAGAGCTCCTTAAGATAGTCGGCTTTATAGATGCCCGGCGGCCGAGCCTGAGCGAACGCTGCCACTGCGGCCTCGACACTGTCACGACAAAACACACAACACACACTCATGCTGTGAATTCAAGATGCACTGCGCGCTGTCAGAAAGATCTATTAGTTAAAATAACTCCAACCCTGAGTGCTGCTTAAAAATACATTCAAATAGTGATTTATGTGTATCTTATTTCTTGATTGATTCAATAAAAATGTAATTAAAACCTAAAGAAATTAAAACTATTAGCTTTTTTCATGTTTGATAATTAAAAAATATTTAATATTTAAAATATTTGTATTTATTTTAAAGGGGCGGTTGGCTGTGTTTTCTAGGCTTGATTGTGTTTATGGGGTGCAGTCTAACGTGTTAATGCTTTGTTAAAAAAAAAAAACGCATTATTTTTCACATGGCTCTGTCCCTTCTCCTATAAACGCACTGATGATTTCCTGGTTTTATGAAGCCCCTCCTGAAAATATCTGTCTGTCTATGCACATAACGTGTATAATTGGAACAGTTCATTGTAGGAGCTGAGAGAGAGAGAGAGAGAGAGAGCGAGAGATAGAGAGCGAGAGCTAGAGAGAGAGAGAGAGAGCGATAGAGAGAGACAGAGAGAGAGATGAAGAGCAGGCGACGTGAGGAACAGGATTAAGAACCGCTGCTTTAGAACACTGATTTTGAAACTTGAGAATCCATTAGAATCGTTAGAAGACAGAATCGTGATTTAATATTTAAAAAAGATTTTTTCGTGCACCCCTGTAGGCATTTGTAGGCATTAAACTGCCATAATTTTAAAAGACGATATCTTTGAATTAGCATTAAACTTAGAATTGAACTTTCAGCTTTGTGAATTTGCAGATATTATTTATGCTCAGCAATCAACCACCCCTTAAAACCACTTTGTCTTATTTTATTTTGTAAACTAAATTACATATTTCTGTAGTTCATGAGTACTTATTTTTTATTACTTACACTAAGTTTTGGGTCAGTAATTTTTAATACTTGTATTCAGCAAAGACGCATTCAATTGATCAAGTGACCATTTATACAAAATAAATAGATATTTGTTTTACAATCCTAAAAAGTGCATCATGTTTTTCACAAAAATATTCAGCAGCACAACTGTATTCAACATTGATTATAATCAGAAATGTTTCTTGAGCAGCAGATCAGCATATTAAAATGATTTCTGAAGATCATGAGACACTGAAGATTAGAGTAATGATGCTGAAAATTCAGCTTTGAATATATAACAATATTAAAAGAGCTTTAATATTGTAATAAATCACAGTAATAAACTAAATTTTACAGCATTTTTAAATAATATTCAAGAGGTTATATTAAATTGTAATTATTGTTTTTACTGTATTTTTGATCAAATCAATTATTATGCTCAAAAATTGGTAAGCATAAGAGACATCTTCGAAAAAAAATCACAAAATAACTTAACTTTAGTTGTGTTGTGTATATTGTTAATTATACATTATTTAATTTAAGAAAATACAAAATTCCTTTAAATGTTGTACAAGGAAAATCAAATATTCAAGATAAAATTGTAAAGATGTGCACTTTTATGCAGAGATAAATATCAGTAAGCTCTGAAATACATTGAAGAAAAACAGTAAAATGGGACCAAAAAAAAAAGATCCAAAGAAAGAAGTGTTTAAATCTCAACAAAATTTTAGACATTTCATCTTTATACAAGTTATTCCAGAATCACCCCAGCTCAAAGTCTACTGAATAAACATGATTAATGCATCAGTGACTATGAGATAAGACAGTAAACTGGCTGTCAGATATCATGTTTATATTGATGGCATCACCTGAAAAGAGCAAGAATCGGCTTCTGTCTTGTATAATATGATATAATACGCCCTAGCAAAGAAACACTAAAAATGACAGATTAATTTCTTTAAGCTACAGCAGTACGTCTTCACAAACCTGGAGGAAAACAATTACATGGCATCAAAATACAACAGTCTCGTACTGTATCGCGTCCCTTGTCAGTGTCGGGCGCTTGCTTGCCCATTTATTGTGATTAACAGGAAATTGTGTTTAATCGCCAGCAGAAGATAGAAGTGTAAAGTAATACTCTTTGAGAGAAGCAGTCTATCAGCGGAAGTTAAAAACAACTAGTAAGTGTATTTACTTGTCTCATTAGTGTTTAGAGCAGTTGTTGTTGCTAGGAAACGCTTGTTTTGTTTATTGTGTGGAGACGTGCTAAAATCGCGTTTGGTCTCGTACTGTATCGCGTCCCTTGTCAGTGTTGGGCGCTTGCTTGCCCATTTATTGTGATTAACAGGAAATTGTGTTCAGCTGAATTGGAGTAGTATTTTGTTAGATGGGAATAAAAATCTTAGTTTACAGCGGCAGCCGTTGTGTGAAGCCCTCCTCGCATGAAGACCGACGAGTGTAAGGACCATCGACTCTACCGTGCGACTCCACCGGGCAGGGACACTGTCAAAGGATATAAGTATCGCTTTTTATTTATCTTCTTTCTTACTGCTTGTTTCACTTCTGTTTTAGTTTGTATAACAAATTCTTACTATGTGTAAGTTTGTTGTTGTTTGTTAGCATGTGTGTTTGGCAGTGTTCTTTTTTTAGAATTACTGATAAACTACTGCCGTTTGATTTGTTATCTATTTTAATTTTAGATAAATTATGTATGAATTTATTATGTCTTTATAGGTATTTTCTTTAGTTTAGTAAATTTTATTTATTTTAGTAACGTTACTTCAACGTACTACATAGAAATGAAATAACATATATATATATATATATATATATATATATATGGGTGTTTGGCTTAGTGTCATGTTAGAATAATTTTTATACTCATACCTTTTGTTGTTTTAATATTTTGAAATGTTTTTAGCTTTATTTTTATTTTTTTTATCTGCTAAATGACTAAAAATTACAAAAAAAAGTACAAAAATAAAAACCAAAGAATAAAGAAAGATTTACAATAAATGAATTAAAACTTCTCCTCACTTTTCTAACATGCTTAGCTGAACAGAATTAAGTATCGATAGACAGATTTACAAGCTCAAGGGTAACTCTTACAGATCAACTGCTACCAAAATATAGATCCAGTGGCCCCCCAAAACAGTACCGTTACTGATCATCATACAAAAGTCAAATAAAAATGTCCTGAAACTCGAACACTGTTAATATTCCCATGCATTACATTAATATGACACAAGGTTGAATAGCAGAAAGCCAGCCTAACGTATTCTAAATTATGTTTCCTTTGCATGGTTTTGTTCATGATGTTTGAGGATGATTTGAAGATTTGTTTTGCTATATCCTAATATTGCCGTTAGGCTAGTTGTATTTTATTATTGGCATTTAGCATATCTTCAGTGCTGTCCACAACCCAGTCAAACAGACCTGTGATGAGATGCACTCAGAACCAATCAAATCCACTGTATTTCAGCTTCACACAGACGCATTAAAGCTCCAGTGAGAAAGTCTGAGCAGACAGCAGGAACAACAAACAGTGATATCGAATGCACTGCAAACACAACCAAGACTCATTTAGAGCAGAAGCCTGAGGCCTGAAACATGACCTTAACATGCTAACCTTCACACATCTGATAAAACTAGCTTTTTTTTTGTTTTAAGATGATATAATCTTTATATACACTATCACAAGTTTATGGGTTGGTAAGATTATTTGAAAGAAGTCTGTTCTTCATCAAGGCTTCATTTATTTTACCAAAGATACAGTGAAAACTGATCAGTGCTGAAAAAACAAACTGTCATATTGTGAAATATTATCAATTCTATAAATATAATTTTTTTAAATTATCGTAATATATCTTAAAATGTAATTTATTGCTGTGATCACATTTTCAGCATCGTTACTCCAGTCTTCAGTGTCACATGATCCTTCAGAAATAATTATAATATGCTGTTCAAGACACATTTATGATTATTATCAATGTTGAAAACTGTCCAATGTTTCTGTGGAAACCATGAATGTATTTTTTCAGAATTCTTTGATAAATAGAAGCTTCAAAACAACAGGGTTTATTTGTATGTTTATATTTCAATTATCTTTTTTTTTATTTTTATATATATAAAGAGTTACTTTTGATTTATTTAATGCATCCTTGCTTGATGAAAGTATTCATTTCTTACTGACCCTGAGCTCTTGAACAGTAGTGCATTTGGAATAGAAATGAAGAGCTTGTTTTTCTCTCTCAGCAACAGATTCATGTCTGCTGCCCGTCACACTGCTCTTCAGAAGTCATACAAGCACTAACACATGTACTACTGTGAGTGACCTTCTTAGTTATCAAGGTTCAAGGTTTTTTTATTCGTCACATACTCAATTATACAGGATATAATCCGTAGTGAAATGTAAGAAACTGCAGAGCGAGCCAGCCAGGAGTCGAACCTAGAATCTTCTGATCCGTAGTCAGGCACGTTATCCATTGTCTCCTATATTTCAGCATTTTACTGACTGGGGCAGACCATATTAGCAAAGAGGCAAAATATACTTTGTGTACATGATATACAATTACCTAATTCTGTCTAATTCGAATTATGTGTTTGGCTAGCAACAATACAATTCACTCAAATAAAACGAGCGCTGCATTGAATGCCTTGCTTTGTTATTTTGATGATGAAAATACATGATTTATGTCAATTGTGTTTTTAAATGATTAACCTTATTTGTGACCCTGGAGCACAGAAGCAGTCTTAAGTCGCTGGGGTATATTTGTAGCAATAGCCAACAATACAGTGTATGAGTCAAAATTATAGATTTTTAATTTATGCCAAAAATCATTAGGATATTAAGTAAAGATCATGTTAAAAGAAGATTATTTTGTAAATGTCCTACTCTAAATGTATCAAAACTTAATTTTTGATTAGTAATATGCATTGCTAAGAACTTAATTTGGGCAACTTTAGAATGGATTTTCTCAATATTTTGATTGGTTTGCACCCTCAGATTCCAGATTTTCAAATAGTTGTGTCTCTGCCAAATATTGTCCTATCATAACAAACCATACATCAATGGAAATATTATTTATTCAGCTTTCAGATTATGTATACATCTCTGTTTCCAAAAATTGACCCTTATGACTGGTTTTGTGGTCAGGCAGGGTCACATTTAATAAAAATGTAGTTAAATATACATATTTGAAGACTTAAATGGCATAGCTTTCAAATACTTTCCAGTTTCCTCTCTCATCAATATTAAATGATCGGTTAGCAAGCTTCCCAGAGCATCTAGTTTGGTCACAAGAAATTAATATTCATGTCACAAGCCTTCTTTCCAAATCCTACCTATCTTAATCAAGCAGGCCTACAGAGCAAACAATTAATATTCATGCGCCAAGCCTTCGTCGTGGCAGCATACATGAACTCACACCCATGTACCAAACCCAGTCTGTACAGAAGAGAAAAACTTACATTTAATCTGCTTTCTGTTTTGATATTAACCTTATACTGTTTCATTGACCTCTCTAGTTATAGATTAGAGGAAGATTTGGATGTCTATCAGTTGAAAATGCTCTTACACTATGTCAGTCAGTATTGGCTAGCACTGTTTTATATTCTGCTCTGCTGTCCTCTCAGGATTTTCTCCATGTCCCTCTGACTGTACAATCACGAACACTGACCGTAGATGATAAACGTAAAGCCTTCTCTTCTAAGCATGTTTTTTTAATGCGCTCTCATTGAAATTTCAGCAGATGGCTCCGAGGAAGACCTACTACTGTTCCAAGCCTTTCCATTTATAGATTACAATGTGAAGTTTGCTGGAGACTCAGAGACTTAGAAATGACTTTTAACTTCTTCCAAAGTGAAAGACGTTAGCAGCGTTTTTCTGATCTCTTCTGAATAAAGAAGACTTTTTTGCTGTAAGAGTGATTCTGGTTGTCATATTTCTTTCTTCATTTATGGGCAAAGACAGGTAACACTTGATCACTGGAACAACAACACAATATGTGATGTTTTACATATTTGTATTTTTATTTAGTGCATTATCGTGTTGCCACAGAGAATGATGGGTAAATTATTCACATTTATGTTTGACATCGTACATTCCTCACAGTTGGACACTGCTGTGATTTAGTTCAGCAACGCATATATAACTTAATACATATCAAATTATCTGTAATAACAGACAAAGCAATAGTGACCACGTAATAAAAACAGTTGCTCACACTAGTGTTGCTAACATGACTGTCGGATCCAATATAGTCAGCACAGCATCATCTGTTAGTTTCAATCGTTCTGAAAATCCTGTCAAATTGAGTCTTGTTTGTAAACAAACCCACAGTAAAATGAACAAAGCACCAAGTTCCTACTGAGTGGGCTGGAACTTCATCCAAAATAAAGATCATCAAATTAAGTTTATCGTTTGGTTTCTGCGTAGACCTGCGTTTGGCGCCCTTTTCATTTAACTTCTATGTGTGCGACTCGGTGGGTGAGGCTAAACAGGCAGCGATGTGGAGGCAGTGGGCGGGGCTAAACAGCCAACGATGTAGAATCAGTGGGCGGGGCTAAACAGGCGGCAATGTAGAATCTGTGGACGGGGCTAAACAGGCAGCGATGTAGAATCGGTTGGCGGGGCTAAACAAGCAGCGATGTAGAATCGGTTGACGGGGCTAAACAGGCAGCGATTTAGAATCGGTATGCGGTGCTAAACATGCAGCGATGCAGAATCGGTAGGCGGGGCTAAACAGGCAGCGGTGTAGAATCGGTGGGCGGGGCTAAACAGGCAGTGGTGTATAATCGGTTGGCAGGGCTAAACAGGCAACGATGTAGAATCGGTATGCGGGGCTAAACAGGCGGCAATGTAGAATCGGTGGGCGGGGCTAAACAGGCAGCGGTGTAGAATCGGTGGGCGGGGCTAAACAGACGGCAATGTAGAATCTGTGGACGGGGCTAAACAGGCAGCGATGTAGAATCGGTTGGTGGGGCTAAACAGGCAGCGGTGTAGAATCGGTTGACGGGGCTAAACAGGCAGCGGTGTAGAATCGGTTGACGGGGCTAAACAGGCAGCGATGTAGAATCGGTGGGCGGGGCTAAACAGGCGGCAATGTAGAATCGGTGGGCGGGGCTAAACAGGCAGCGGTGTAGAATCGGTGGGCGGGCTAAACAGCAGCGATGTAGAATCGGTTGGCGGGCTAAACAGGCAGCGATGTAGAATCGGTATGCGGGCTAAACAGGCGGCAATGTAGAATCTGTGGACGGGCTAAACAGGCAGCGATGTAGAATCGGTGGGCGGGCTAAACAGGCAGCGTGTGTAGAATCGGTGGGCGGGCTAAACAGGCAGCGATGTAGAATCGGTTGGCGGGGCTAAACAGGCAGCGTGTAGAATCGGTTGTCGGAAACAGGCAGCGTGTAGAATCGGTTGGCGGGCTAAACAGGCAGCGTGTGTAGAATCGGTTGGCGGGCTAAACAGGCAGCGATGTAGAATCGGTATGCGGGGCTAAACAGGCAGCGATGTAGAATCGGTATGCGGGGCTAAACAGGCGGCAATGTAGAATCTGTGGACGGGGCTAAACAGGCAGCGATGTAGAATCGGTGGGCGGGGCTAAACAGGCAGCGATGTAGAATCGGTTGGCGGGGCTAAACAGGCAGCGGTGTAGAATCGGTTGTCGGGACTAAACAGGCAGCGGTGTAGAATCGGTTGGCGGGGCTAAACAGGCAGCGGTGTAGAATCGGTTGATGGGCTAAACAGGCAGAGATGTAGAATCGGTGGTTGGGGCTAAACAGGCAGTGATGTAGAATCGGTGGGCGGGGCTAAACAGGCAACGATGTAGAATCGTTTGGCGGGGCTAAACAGGCAGCGGTGTAGAATTGGTTGTCGGGACTAAACAGGCAGCGGTGTAGAATCGGTTGGCGGGGCTAAACAGGCAGCGGTGTAGAATCGGTTGATGGGCTAAACAGGCAGAGATGTAGAATCGGTGGTTGGGGCTAAACAGGCAGTGATGTAGAATCGGTGGGCGGGGCTAAACAGGCAACGATGTAGAATCGTTTGGCGGGGCTAAACAGGCAGCGGTGTAGAATTGGTGGGCGGGGCTAAACAGGCAACGGTGTAGAATCGGTGGGCGGGGCTAAACAGGCAGCGGTGTAGAATCGGTTGGCGGGCCTAAACAGGCAACGGTGTAGAATCAGTGGGCGGGGCTAAACGGGCAGTAATGTAGAAGCAGGCATTAATCTTCTGTGGAGTTGGTGATCCCTTTAAAAGGTGATGAACATTTCAATAATCTAAATAACTTTTTTTCCACTGTAAATAACATTTTTTGTCCAATGGAAAGGTCTTGCGAATGTTAAAATGCAAAAAAAAAAATTTAAAATAAAACTTTGTTATTATAACAATGCTGAAAATACAGCCTACTCTTTTTCCAGAGTCAGAGACAGGTGCTTTCAGTGCAGACAGCTTCATTGATCGGATTCTTTGCGGTTTGTTTTTCACGTTGCAATGCATTATAATCAGTGCAGACGTGTTGGTTGTTTATGGTTGACCGGTGATATCACAACTTGCTACATTAACTGAGAAATCATTGCTTGTACTGCCATGGGACAGAGTCTTGAACGTGAGAATTTCACCATCGGTACACGATGTGTGACAATAAAGAGATTTGATTTGATTAAAATAATTTAGCTGAGGAGCAGTTACTGATGTGACCAGCAACAGCTTCAATGGCTCATCTGATTCAGAGTCAGAACAATCTGTTTTATAGTTTTATTGTTTTGACTGATTTTGTTGCATAACGTGGAGCTGTTATTGCACTGATGTCAGATGCATTTATTTGTAATGAATAATTTTCGATTTGTGTCCATCAGTTCAAACAAAAACAAAAAATTAAATGAGATGATGCCACTTTCATTTGTAAAGTACTTAATTTACTGGACTTTCAACAAAACTGGCATTACTATATGCTTATATAATACATAACAATTTAGGGTTGAATTTCCAGGATAAATAACCATATATGTACACTACTGTTCAATTTTTTTTTTATTATAGTTATTATTGATTTTAAAATGTTTTTGAAAGAAGTCTCTTCTGATCACTAAGGCTGTATTTATTTGATTAAAATACAGTAAAAAAATTAACATTGTGCGATATTATTACTATTTAAAATAACTGTTTTCTATATGTAAAATTGTATTTATTGCTATGATGCGCAGCTGTATTTTCAGCAACATTACTCCAGTCTTCAGTGTCACATGATCTTCAGAAATCATAATAATATGCATATTTAATGCTCAAGAAACATTTCTGTGTTGAAAACCGTTGTGCTGCTCAATGTTTTTGTAGAAACCATCATACATTGTCAAAATGTCGTCATTTATTTGAAATATAAATCTTTTGTAACATTAAAAACATATTTATTGTCACCTTTGATCAATTTAATGCATGCTTGCCAAATAATTTATTTCTTTAAAAAAAAAGAAAAGAATTTGAATGCTGGTGTATAAATTATAATTACTAATAATATCATTACGTCATAACATTAATATCATAACATCATGTTGAAATTTACATCTACTTTTAAGGTAGAGGCAGGTTATTTTGCTAATCATCCCTTAAAATGTATTGCTTAAACAAGGAAATTATATTTTTATGTAATTTGTGAGCAGAAAAAAAACGTCAGCACAAACAAAAGACTCATGGATTTGTTTTTTAACAAAGGTAATGTATGAATTAGCCAGTTATTTTAAGCAATGAATGCTAAGAGGGCCATCTTCATCTTGAAATTATCATCTGCCACCAGCTGAATGAGATATTTTAAGCAATGAATAGTGTGCTTTGAGGGCCATTTTCCATCTACTGTGGCTGGTGAGTGCTCATGCGTGCTATCTAACCTCCAGTCCATTTTCTCCACCAGGTAGGCACATATTAAAAAGCCGGTCCGGTTGAAACCATGCGTGCAGTGAACGCCTGCGGGAGACAGAACACAACAGTGACTTCAACACAACTGAATCACACATTAGTCACACAGCACACCCACCCGCCAAACCAATCATCCTGAACACATGAACGATTTGCATCCTTCACTGAAATCAATATCATCATTTTTGGTTATTTATGCTGTCTGTGACCACTGGCCTTCGGAGTGGTGCAGTGGGAACTGATGACAAAAGCAAGCCCTTCATTTGTGGACGTATTAAATATGCAGCGCTGAGCGCTGAACTCTGGTCGAACCAGCCGCAGCTTGCAAATAGCTGTGTGAACTTATTAAGATAATTACAGTCATCAGCAGAAAGTGCGGAGAGATGTGCTTTCAGAGCGTTTCTTTCACAGAGCTGGCCTTTTGTTTCGAGTTTGCTGCTTTTGCAACAGGCTAATAATCAAAGAGTGATGAAAATCAGCGAGATGTAAAGGCCAAAGTCATCCTTATAAGTTAACACATATAGTAGTAGAGACGCAATATACAGGAACTGACGATAAACATATGTAAAAAAAAAAAAATGCAGTTTTGTGTATTTTTGTGACTTTACTGTGAGCCTCCTAAAGTTAAGTGAGCGGATTTCACCTTCGTAAATATACTCTTCCGCTCAAAAGTTTAGGATCAGTGAGATTTGTATGTCTTTAAAGGGAGTATCTTCTGCTCATCAAGGTGGTGTGCTTACTTTCAGAAAAAGGGTGTAGTACGGTGGTGACATTCCTTAAAGCTACACCCAGATTTTTCAGACTTTTGAACACATTTGCCTCAAAATGATGAGACCTATCTATTCACACTTTGTAGCTATGAGACAGCGACACAGTCACAGGTATTTTTCCTGATCATAAATGTATGGGTTTAGTTATAATCAGTCTCGGCCAATGGACTAAAACACACACCGTTCCAGTAGTGACAAAACATGATGGACATTTATTTTATTTTTTTACATAAAGTTGAATAATTTACAAAGAAAAATCTAATAAATATTTTTTTACTTCACTTTTTCCAAGAATAATAAAGATATTTTAAAAACAACAATGGAAAAATAATATTTTCATGAGTTGAGATTTAGGGGCTGTAGCATATCAAGGACCGAATCAGACAAATCAAGATTCGATCGAAGCATGGTTGAAACATGAGGAGCCGAATTCCACAAGACAACAGCAGGAAGACATAAATCAGACCCCCAGCCCGTCTGAATACAGCCTGCAACAGGACAATGAATCCGGCTGAAAAGATCATCTTAAAAGACTTTCATTCTCATTGTTAATGAAACTAATCATTTCTATGCATAACTGCATATTATGTATGTGACCCACAAATTTGAATATCCTTGTTTTAATCATTGTGTTTGTTGTGCTTTTAATTAGTATTGAATAGCGTAAGCCTTAAGGGTTAATGTCATGTTTGGTATGTATGAGTGTCATAAGTCTAGCTTTAATCATTTCTTTTGATTGATTTCCTGTCAAATGCATCATATTCTGGTTATAGAAATCACATTCAAAAGGATACTTTGCAAGAGAATGTAAAATTCGGGCAATGTGACTGACCATGACGTTGATTTATTGATTGGGTGGAGCAACAAAGCAGCAGCCAGAGCCCAGCATAGGATCTAATTGGTCAAGACAACCATTGGGGTGGGGTCTAAGAGCCAAGTTTAAATACCCAGGACACACTTCTCCTCGCTCTCTTGAATCCCTTTTTGAATTCCTCTCTCTCCTGAAAATGCTCTCTCTCTCCCTTGAACGCCCTCTCTCTCTGGAAAATGAACTCTCTCTCTCTCCAGCCATGTGCTCTGGACCACAAGCCAGCTTGATACCATGATGAGAAGAAAAACCACCTAGTCTCTTTACATCCTTTTGTTCTTTGACTTTAGTTTATTTTCTTTCCGTTGAGTTCGTGTGCTAAGTTGCGTTTGCCAAGGACAACCAGCCCAAAACTCTGCAGGGCCAGCCAAGAGCCAACGCCCACTTCAACGACTCCTGAACTCTAAGCCAATCAGCGACTTCGGAGAAACCCTTTCCCGCAAAGACGGAGGACAACGGGGAATTCTTAAACACAAAAGCTGCAAGTACAAACCCCAGACTCTTGCTGAAACTGGTGTAATATTGAAAATAGATTTTAGCCTCATTGAAAAAGTCAATGGGAGTGTTAAATATGTGATTGATGATTGTTCAGGTTTATGCAATTGCACATATTGCTGTAAACGTGGGATATCAAATTCTCATTCTCTTAATCTAATCCTTTCCTCACTTTCTCTCTTTCTGCAACGCATGAATGTGTGAATGCTTGTGTAGATTAGTTTACATGTCTTAGAGTTATATAAATAAAGTCTGGTTTATATTGAAAAGAGAAATATCTTGTGTTTTGTGCTCATAAGTTAATGTCTTAATCTGTCGATTTTGTTACCGTGCTATTTAATAGTGTTTTCACTATATTTTGGGATTTTAATATCCAGTGCAGAGTTTGTTATACGGCTTGTTCAGTGAATCGCCGTGAAACAGTGAGTCTGTGCAAATTCCCTATAAAATCATTAATGATTCCCTTTGAGCTAAATTGACCTGTTTCCCTTATAACAATATATATATTATATGTTATCATTACATATTGGTGGAGGAAATGCGGGCAGATTAATCTAAATTATGAGCATAAACCAAGTTATTTAATCTTTTCTACGGATGAGATCTGAGATTGAGACTGGTGTGTGTGCGTATGTGTGAGTGACGTCAGCAGCGCGCGCCTCCTTGAATGAATGAGCACAGAGAAGGTTGTAACTCGAGTCCGCCTCTCCGTTGTTTAACTGCAGTAAGGGAACTCAAAGTTAACAGTTGAGATCGTACAATAAGGTCGGATGTGAGCGTTTTCCTCTCTTCCTGTAATGCCTTGTTTTATAGCTGAATTAATGTCCTGCGTGTTCCAGGTCATCTAATAGCTATAACGTTACTCCAGAATCTCAGTAACTGTTAGCCGCACAAAGCTAAACTGCAGTAATTAAAAGGGAAATAAATCAGTGGATAAAGAATAGTTTTGAGCGTGTTCCTCAATTCTATTTATCAAAGCCTTATTATTCATAGTTTGATCCAGTGCGTGTCCATTGTCAGATCAGATATGCTATGACTCCCGGGTTAAACATTAGAGAATAATGCTTGCCTGTTTGTGTACACTGCTCACAAAATGAATTAAATCTCGCGAAACACTGCGTGTGTCCGAGAGTGATTTGAATGGGAGTTTTAAAAGCTTTATCAAGTAAAGTTTACCTTTGAACCAACAGCGAAGAAACCCTGTTATGTCCATATAAACGGACACGGGCTTGTGATACACTGATCACTGTTTCCTCAACCGCAGCACGAAGCTGTTATTTGAATAAGGTTTAAGTTTAACTCTGAACGAACTGAAAGTTTAAGCGCCACATCGCAGAACAAGCGGTGTTGTTATTTGTACAGTATTGAGATGCACCAACATTTAATGTAACATGCTTAACTGTATTTGTAATGCAACAATTAATGTGCTAGCCACTAGTTTGTTTTGGTTGCCACAGATACGATTGTGACACGAAAGTCTTACCATACTTCCGGAGCAACTTTGAACTGCGCACGCACAGTACATCGATGCTTTTGTAAACAAACTCCATGCTGTTGCTAATGGCACGGTTGTGTTTACATTGAAGTCTATGCTAAAGCCATTAGCCATAAAGGTTAGAAGTTAGCATTAAACATCCAATGGTTGAATAAAGTGTGTGTTTTGAAAAGCTAAAGTGGTATAACCCTTTAAACATTTAAACTAATATACTTGTTGGTCTTTCTCTTCCTTATTTCTCCCTTTTTACCACTTATTTGTAGTTCTACTAGAAAGGAAAATACTAGTTCAGAATTATTAATTGTGCCAAATTCAAATTTAATTAAAACATTAAATTTATTTGGAATCATTCTAATTTTCCCCCTCATATTGTTTAATATGATCCTTCCGTCTAGTATTCCCTTTTGGGCATAATCATTTTAGGTACAAATAAGTATTGAACTTTGAAAGTTTAAGTAAACTTATTCTACCTAATTGATTTATTACCCATATAAGTAGATTCTATTCAGACTTATACTCACTCATTACTTTATTGCATTTTACCCCTAATTCTTCCTGTTTTGGTTATAAACATAACCACTATTTTATTTACTTATCTCCTCATTTACTTAATTTCATATTTGCTTATTTTGCCTGTTTATTACTTTACAATTTTACTTTGTCTTACCATTTTCTTTCCTCTGTGTATCCTAGCTTGGGAACGACCCACCTGAGCCTTAATAGGACGCAGTGTTATCCCTCACTACGATTTCAAATAAATTAGAGAGACAAATCTCTTTTACCCCAAATGTATTTTTGTTGATAGTTGTGTAGCAACTGAAAACAACACTATACGCGTAGTCGGGCATAACTGCTTGCTAGTGGACCGATCCACTCAACTCACTGTCTCTTTCTCTTCCCTCCTGTTCTATCCTCCTTTCTTTCCTCTTCACTTTTCACATTTGTAGGGACCTGTAAGAACCATCAATCAATTCTAAGTGTATGAGATACACAATCCTGTCAAAAGGTGAATCATCCTTACGAATTTGATTGCAATCAAACCTTCTTTTGTTCTTCCTAACCTCCCTATATTTAAAACGCAATCCAAATTGTAACAACTCATGCAACGCTGAGATCAATTTTAATAGAGATAAGTGTTGAGCAACTGTCGCCTTCGCAGCCTCCCTGGTGAGCGATCCAACTGTAAGGTGTGCGTTGTCAATTCTGTCAGACTAAGAAAAGAGATATCAGAATTATTATTATTATATTTGTTTGTCTAAGACAAAGATTTAATAATATTGTTTGCCTCCTTGATAACAACATTTAATAAAAAAAAAAGGAATTCTCCTCATTTTGAAAAAAATAGAAAAGGAATTGTTTATTTTAACTAAATTTGTTTTTCACCTTTTTTGTCTCTTTTCCCTCTTCCTCATTAGAGTGACGAAGTCTTCACATCGCTAGTCTACCTAGATACTCTGAGACCAACACAGTGATCACCACACTTCACCAGTGGTTCAAACCACTGACATAACACTTAGTTGTCGCACCACACATAAGCTTCCACTCCACACAGATCTGTGTCAGCCTCTCTTCTCTTCAGCGTGCCAACATGCCGCAGACTGCAGACCCCCTTGCCCAAGGGGAAGATGTGAACACTTGGCTGAGAGGCACGACAGACAGCCTCACCCCCAAGACGTTTGAACTGTTATTATTTTTAATAATAATCCTAGTCCTGAGAAGATTCCTGACACATGATTCAAGCCAGAATAACAACCATGAAGAGCTAGTCAAAATCACCAGCTCCCTAAGCTATGCCTTCACGACCCAGCTGAAACTGAGCGACAAGCACATCACCCACCTTCAAGAGGAACTGACATGTGCTCAACGTCGCATAGACAAGCTGGAAGTGAAAGTTCAAGATCAACTCAAAGCACCCAACGAGAGCGAGCAGGAAACAACGGAACAAGTTAAGGAGCTCAAGCACCCTGACAGCAGCTCAACTTGATCAACAACATGCAAAGGCTGCCCAGAAAGACCTGGAAAACAGACTTCAGTATGCCAACCAGCTACTAGAGAAAGCCAAGCATGACATCAGCAACAAGAATGCTGAAATAAGTGCCCTGAAAGACCACCTTGAAAGGTACAGAATTAAAATGGACAATCTGACCCAACAAATAGACGATACCAACGATCAGCTCTACATGGTCAGAAGAGGACTCAAACATGCTTATGAGCAGAAGCAAGAGCCAAAGCAAGAGAAACAACACTCAGCCTCACCACTGCTGAGCAGAGCAGAGTCCCATGTCCAAGAACTCGTATACAGCGAAAGAAGCGAAGGGCCACAACCCAAAATCTCACCTGCCTTCGCCACAGAACTCTTTCCTGTCAACGAAAGAAAACCTCCCATCCAAGCAGACCTTGGAGCTGCACCTGGGATGACCATCAAAGACCTCGACAAGCTGTCTAAAAGGATCAGCAAGTTCAACCCGAACTCCACAGGGGGCCACACCATCCAGGCCCACCTTCAAGATATCGACTTCTATCTAGAAATGAGACCTCATGTGACTGACAGAGACAGGTTATACCTCCTTAGAGCCACGTCCAGTTCCGAGTGCGAAACTTCTTAGATCGACAGCCCAGTCGAGAAGTCAGACTACCAGCTACTTCGTGAGGTCCTGATTAAAGAGTTTACCGACCCTGACTCGAGCGTGGACTGTTAACTGCCTTAGAAACCAAACAAGGTCGACAAGAGGCTCCACAAGCTTACTACAACCGACTCCGACAAGCCTACTTTGGTGCACACGAACCTGACCTTGAAGAGGATGTGAACTTCAAAAGCCTCTTCCTAAGAAATCTGCACCCTGGAGTCAGCCACCATCTAGGCGTCATGGCCTGTCCACGCTCCATGACCATCCAACAGTTCGTGACCTAACACAGAAGGCCTACAACAAGCAGAAGATGGCCTCAAAGAAAGGTAACAAAACATCCACACTCTTGAACTCTGTCAACAAAGACTCAAGCCTTGCACTGGACGACACCCAGATGCATCACAATACCAGAGTCCTCCATCAAGAGCACAGAGAACGTGATCCCCATGTCCACGAAAGCTATCAGCCCAACTTCTGGAAAAATCCATGGGACCAGCCACGCTTCTCAAGAAGCAAAAGATAGCAACAACTGGAAACCTAACCAGACATCCAAAGGTAATCGCCTGACTCATCTAAGAGCATCTCGTAGGGTTAGCGACAACGAAACCCACCTCAGCATTACTCAGACATGCACAGTGCTGAGTATGCTCCAGAACCATACAGCTTACCGTCAGAAGACATGGAACGAGTCATGAGCCAACTGAACGAGTTCCTTCAAGATAAGCTGAACACGGATGACTACGAATTGAGTCATGCTCGCTGTGACCAGCGACAGAGCGGAAGGCCGGCGATCGCATGGTACACCACCATATCCGAGATGACAAGCACCTGTTCAACAACCACACAGGACGAGCAAGTCTCTCACGGCCAACCGTTGATGAAAACTGAGGTACCAGAGAACATCACCTCACTCACCCATCACTCACTAGCAAACTGCTAAATTAACTCCAATTCCTAGAACCACATTCCGTCTGTGCAACAGCAACCACCAAAGCACAGAAGGTCAGAAAGTCTGCCACATCCAGAAGGTAGCACAAGAGGAATGCAACAAAGGAGACAAAGTTTGCATCCCAGCTTCACACAGCCATGCCAAACTACCTCCGACTGTCTGCTAAAGAACTTCCTGCCTTTCTGGACTGACCCCATTAGATCATGGACATGCCCACATCCAAGCGAAGGATGAAGAGAGCCAGTCTTCATTAACATACCTGAAAAGGGGAGGCGACACAGACTGGAACAGATCTGACCACACATACACTACACCATTAACACACACAACATTACCTACACCCAGAGGTAACCACATCTACTGATAACACATTCAACAAACATATTCTTCCCACAAGTAGAATATCCAAATTTAGCGCAACACAGTTACATACACCACCATGAAGAAACATATAGCTATCCTCACAAGAGTTAGAACACCTGACACGAAGTTAAGGTGCATGGCTAGCTGCACATGACATCCTAGCTCAACAGTAGTTGCAAATCATGCTAGGAAAACCCACAGCAGCTTTGTTTTGTTTTGTTCTTCTTTTACCTATCCTTTTCCTTCCCCTCTTTCTTTAGTAGGTGAAACACCTAGACACCCTGCAAGGGTCAAAGGTCTGATATTAGGATTGACTACACACCTAATATCCATAAGCCACTCTAGACTGAAGGAAAGCCAGAGAGCTCCATGCACGATAGGTCGATTCATTTTACCACAAATTAGTTCACTAGAAACTAAATGTGAACATTCTTAAGTTAAAACAACTTAGAAGAAACACACAAATCTAGTCGCAAAATTTGATCGAAGAATTAAAACAATAATTTCCAAAATTGAATAACCTAATGCCCGGCACCAGTACAGTAACTGTCATGGAGGTGTTGTCTTGTTGTTTGCTGTGTTTTGTCTGCTTCTTCTGCCTTTGTTTTTCCAGCGCTCGACGATGTCTTCTGCTAAACACCTCGCCGAACGAAGGGGGGTGTGTAGCATATCAAGGACCGAATCAGACAAATCAAGATTCGATCGAAGCATGGTTGAAACATGAGGAGCCGAATTCCACAAGACAACAGCAGGAAGACATAAATCAGACCCCAGCCGCCTGAATACAGCCTGCAACAGGACAAAGAATCCGGCTGAAAAGACCTGAGAATCATCTTAAAATACTTTCATTCTCATGGTTAATGAAACTAATCATTTCTATGCATAACTGCATATTATGTATGTGACCCACAAATTTGAATATCCTTGTTTTAATCATTGTGTTTGTTGTGCTTTTAATTAGAATTGAATAGCGTAAGCCTTAAGGGTTAATGTCATGTTTGGTATGTATGAGTGTCATAAGTCTAGCTTTAATCATTTCTTTTGATTGATTTCCTGTCAAATGCATCATATTCTGGTTATAGAAATCACAATCAAAAGGATACTTTGCAAGAGAATGTAAAATTCGGGCAATGTGACTGACCATGACGTTGATTTATTGATTGGGTGGAGCAACAAAGCAGCAGCCAGAGCCCAGCATAGGATCTAATTGGTCAAGACAACCATTGGGGTGGGGTCTAAGAGCCAAGTTTAAATACCCAGGACACACTTCTCCTCGCTCTCTTGAATCCCTTTTTGAATTCCTCTCTCTCCTGAAAATGCTCTCTCTCTCCCTTGAACGCCCTCTCTCTCTGGAAAATGAACTCTCTCTCTCTCCAGCCATGTGCTCTGGACCACAAGCCAGCTTGATACCATGATGAGAAGAAAAACCACCTAGTCTCTTTACATCCTTTTGTTCTTTGACTTTAGTTTATTTTCTTTCCGTTGAGTTCGTGTGCTAAGTTGCGTTTGCCAAGGACAACCAGCCCAAAACTCTGCAGGGCCAGCCAAGAGCCAACGCCCACTTCAACGACTCCTGAACTCTAAGCCAATCAGCGACTTCAGAGAAACCCTTTCCCGCAAAGACGGAGGACAAAGGGGAATTCCTAAACACAAAAGCTGCAAGTACAAACCCCAGACTCTTGCTGAAACTGGTGTAATATTGAAAATAGATTTTAGCCTCATTGAAAAAGTCAATGGGAGTGTTAAATATGTGATTGATGATTGTTCAGGTTTATGCAATTGCACATATTGCTGTAAACGTGGGATATCAAATTCTCATTCTCTTAATCTAATCCTTTCCTCACTTTCTCTCTTTCTGCAACGCATGAATGTGTGAATGCTTGTGTAGATTAGTTTACATGTCTTAGAGTTATAAAAATAAAGTCTTGTTTATATTGAAAAGAGAAATATCTTGTGTTTTGTGCTCATAAGTTAATGCCTTAATCTGTCGATTTTGTTACTGTGCTATTTAATAGTGTTTTCACTATATTTTGGGATTTTAATATCCAGTGCAGAGTTTGTTATACGGCTTGTTCAGTGAATCGCCGTGAAACAGTGAGTCTGTGCAAATTCCCTATAAAATCATTAATGATTCCCTTTGAGCTAAATTGACCTGTTTCCCTTATAACAATATATATATTATATGTTATCATTACAGGGCAGCCGCCTCCCAACTGAAAGTACCCAATAAATGATGATTTTACATATATTAAGCTTACTAATATTATTGTGGTTTTCAAAAGATAACAGAATAATCTTAATAAACATCTGAGATTTGAATACTTAAATGCTTTTTAAATGTGTTTTTTGGTTGTGGGACAGCAGTTTGCACCATTTCTGTAGAATGGCCCATATGTAGTTTTTATTTCAGTTTTAGCTTTATTTATTTTATTATATTAACTAAATGACAAACTAAATGAAAATGAGAAATATTGTCTTAGCAACAATTTAAAATGTATATCGTTTTTTTAAGAATTGTTTTCTCCAAATATTATAATTTTTTATATATTTAATTTCATGTAACAACGGTTTTGTTATGGTTGTACTTGTAGTTTTATTTGGCTAAAATTGACAATATTTCAGACAGTCAGTAACACTACCTAGATCTCTCAACTCTGCATTACAGGTCAAACCAAATGCTATGTATGTATGTGAGTGATGATGATCAGATGAGTGCGAGAGTGAGTGTGAGTGTGAGCGTGAGCGTGAGCGTGCGCGTGAGAGAGTGAGTGTGAGCGTGAGAGTGAGCGTGTGAGTGTGAGCCTGAGTGTGAGTGTGAGAGTGTGCAAGCGTGAGCGTGAGTGTGTGCGTGTGAGAGTGTGCGTGTGCATGAGTGTGAGAGTGTGCGTAAGCGTGTGAGCGTGAGAGTGCGAAAGTGTGCGAGTGCGAGAGTGTGAGTGTGTGAGTGTGATTGTGAGAGCGAGTGCGTGCGTATGCGTGTGAGCGTGAGAATGAGTAGCATTTGTCAAGGCACTGCTGAATTAAACCAATGATGGAGGATTTTTTTTTTGAGAAAGCACCCATTTTTGAGAAAGCACCCATCAATTGTAACGCATGTGTTCAGTCATCAATCTGCTAGAGCTGCGTTCAGCCCACTGTCAGCGGTTCTGAACAGAGCAAACTATGGCAAACAAAAACACAAAGCTTGTACAAAATGATATGCAAATGTGTTCTGTAGACCTGCAGCTTCCTGCACTGCAGTCTGAAAGACTCAACAATGCTTGAAGAGCTCAGGTTGCATACATTGGATTAAATTGCATGTCTTAGGCTAATTGAACACAATGATTTCTAAAATACTTCAGGACATTTATGAGGCAAATGTAAAGCCAACTGAATTTGAGTGACGTGACAGGACAAAAACCCAAAGCACAGGAGTACACCACCAGACGAAAACACCGTCTGGAGTCACAGTCCTGACCTCAACCCGGCTTTGGCATCAACTCAAGAGAGCAATTCTATCCAAAGAATATTGCAGAAGCAATGGTTTGTAATAAGAAATGGTGCAAAAGCCCTCCTGAATGTTGTAAATGTCTGAACTGCAATTACAGGAAACGTTTGCTGAAGGTTATTGCTGTCAAAAAAACTAA
This sequence comes from Gymnocypris eckloni scoliostomus, assembly GCA_027564155.1. Lineage (NCBI taxonomy): Eukaryota > Metazoa > Chordata > Actinopteri > Cypriniformes > Cyprinidae > Gymnocypris > Gymnocypris eckloni. The sequence continues at coordinate 4,862,971 of CM050412.1, forward strand.
GGATCACATACAAAACTGTTCAAAAGTTTTTTTCATGCATTTTTTTAATGCTCACTCAAGGATGCATTAAATCAAAGAGGTTGTTCTTTCTATTCACCAAAGGAAAAAAAGGAAGAAAGAAAAAAGTTCCTGTTTCCACAAAATATGAAGCAGCACAAATGTTTTTTATCATTGATAATAATCAGAAATGTGTCTTGAGCAGCAAATATGCATATTAGAATGACTTCTGAAGATTATGTGACACTGAAGCCTGGAGTAATGATGCTTAAAATTACATTTCACAGTATAATCATTAAAAAAAAACATTTTAAATTGTAAGATTATTGCACAATATACAATTTGTTCTAAAAAATAAGAGTAATTTTAACTGTAAAATTTAAAAAAAAAAAAATTAACAGTAAGTTCCCGTACTATATACAGGGAAAACTGTAAAAGACCTAACCAGAAATTACATGTAATTTTACAGTAAAATGCTGTTAATTGTACAATTTCTAGAAGTAAAAAATAACAACTTATAAAAGTCAAAAACTGTAAACTGATATTCCCAGAATTCCCTGCGTGACACTCCACATTTGAAAGTATTTTGTTTAAATAATAATCATGTTTTTTTCAAAGTTTTTGTCATCAGTTATGTACATTTAGGCTTTATGTTACATCTTCTGTTGTTTAATGAAAGTATTGCATTATTTAAGTATTATGTGTGTTACACCATAATGGTGTTTAGTGTTTGCATGAAGGACTCTGAGCACCTTCTATATATTAATATATACTTCTGCTTGTGGCGAAGTTACTTGTGATGAGGTTTGATTCTTCAAGTGGCTTTTTCTTTTACCACCTGCATTATTATGATTGTTGTCAATATGTCAAATGTACCAAACAGATTTTAGTAGTAGTGTGTGTTGTTGAATTTAGCAGTTTAGATTCAAATTTCCCTGTTTGTCAATTACAGTTTTATACTGTAAATTTTACAGTTTTGTTCTGTAAATGTGTTTACAGTTTTTCTGTATTTTTTACTAAATTATTCTGGCAACCACAGCTTTTACAGTGTATTTTTGATCAAATAAATGCATCCCTGGTGAGCAGAAGCAATTTCCTTTAAAAAAATCCTTCCCAACCCTAAACTTACACTTAACAGTAAGTGTTCAACCGTTTGAACCGTGTATTCAATAAAGATGTACAAGCAATGTCTGTGTTATTTGAGCAGACTGTCTGACTTTTTAAGGTTGTAACTCAAGTCACTCAAAGTTTTATCACCAATTTATGCAGAAAACCCAGTAAAGGGTTTGCTTTTTCCCAACTGTATTTATCCATTGGTTGACATTAACCAATAACCAACACAGTATATGAAAGTCTAGATGAAAAGAAGAGTCATTTAAGAGGTAGTGCAAGTTATTACATTTCGATGAAAAATTACTAAGACATATACTTCTGTCTTTGCAATAACGTGCACTGATGAAACGTTTCCAATAACACCAGATCATATCCAACAGATTTTCTCTATATAATCCCCCAGGAGTGAAACAGCTCTTTTCATCTAGACAAAATTAATTTCAGACATTTTCTCCATAAGCTGATTAAGTGTCTTTATTAGTAAATCACAGCCAACAGGGTATTTTTATATAAAAAATGGACGCAAGCCAAATGTCAAACGATGGCAAAATGAACAAACTCAACCGAGTGTAAAGTCTGTTCGTTGATGATCAGCCTGATGATCACATTTTTACTTACAATGACTTGACAAAAGTATCAGCCAATGAGCTTTCTTATCAAAGCGTTCTCACATGGATGCAGCTATATCAGGTATTTTTGGGATTATGTCCTCTGGCGATACAAAAATAAAGATTTATTCAGAGGCAAATACCACACATTCATCAGGGTGATTTTATATCACAGCCCACAGCTGTCCTAGTCGCTAGATAGTGATTGAACAAAAACTGATGCAAACAGCGATTTCTAAGCCACTCCAAAGATGCTCGACTCCATTGATGTCTGAGCTTTGACGGCCGACTGAGGAACTTTATGCGGTTTGGAGATCTACTTCAGCACCTCTGAGTGGGTTTTGGCTTGCAGCATCATGGTGCGGCATGATAAAACTACCAAACAAACACAACGAAACTGCACTGAAAGGGTTGAGGGAACAGCACTGGGGATTATGGCTTGTGATCCTCCATTAGCTGGCAGGATGGAAACTGTCTGCAGCAGCATTCAGGTCAGAATAATCACCACAGACCCTGCACCATAATATACAGTGCCCTCCAAAAGTATTGGAACAGTAAAGTCAAAACTGCTCTGTTGCCTGTCGAGTCAAGACATTTACAAATATGATTAAAATATGAATATTAGACAAAACTACAGAATGTCACATTTTATTATTGGGTTTTTCAACACAGATGTTTTACCAGCTAAGAAGTTCAGCACTTTTAGAGTTCATCCCTCTATCTGATGTGAGCAGAAGTATTGGGACAGTTGCCTCACAGGTCTTTCTAAGTGATCAGCTGTGTCCTGTTCCATTAATTCTTCAGATATTAAAAACAGGGAATGTGTCATATCAGTTATATCCATTAGTTCTGTATTCTGAATCTTGCATTTGATGATGACACACACACACCAGGATGAAGACGAGGGAGCTGATTTTGAGAGAAAAGCAAGCAATTTGGATGCTAAAAGAAAAGAGGAAGTCAATTAAAGCTATAGCAAAAACAAAGGGCTTGGAGAAATCAAGAGTTTGGAAACCACCAGTGACACCAGCAACGACCTGATCGGCTGAGAAAACAACAGTAGTTGATGACAGACAAATCATAAAAACTGTGAAAATGAACCCTAAAAGACGTGTCTGTAAAATCACCAACAACTTCCAGAAAGCTGGGGTGATGCTCTGACAATCTACTGCCCTCAGGAGACTTTGACACAGAATTACAGATGCTACAAAGCAAGATGCAAACCTCTGACCAGCACCAAAAATAGAAAGGCAAGATTAGAGTTTTCAAAAAAAGAAAAAGGGTGAGCCAGAAGAGTTTTGGAACTGTGTTTATGGACCGATGAGACAAAGATGAACCTTTATCTAAGTGATGGGAAAGCAAAGTGTGGAGAAAAAAGGAACTGCTAAAGATCCCAAGTATACAGCCTCATCTGTAAAGCATGGTGGAGGTGTTTTTCATGGCATGGGCATGCATGGCTGTCTCTAGAACAGGCCATAGGCCCTCTCATCTTTACTGATGACGTAATGTATAATGACAGTAGCAGAGTGAATTTGGAAGGGTACAAAACCATCTTGCCTACCAATATTCAAGAAAATGCCACCAGATTCATGGGAAGTGCTTCATATTGCATCAGAACAATGACCAAAACACCCTGCCAGTTCATTCAAGGACTCAATAAGGGCAAAGAAATGGAAAGTCTTAGATTGCACAAGTCAATCTCCAGATTTAAATCTGATTGAACATGAATTTCAGCAGCTGAAGAGGAGAGTAAAGGCAGAAACTGCTGGCTGCGTTAAAGGCTGGGAAAGCATTTCAAAGGATGAGACCAAGAGTCTGGTGAGGTCTATGGGTCACAGACTCACTGCTGTGATTGTGCGCAAGGGATCTGCAACTAAATAATAGCGTTTAATCTTTTATATCTGCCATATGTTCAACTGTCCCAATACTTGTGCTCACATCAATGAGTGGAATGAACCCTAAAAAAACTGTTGCATGTATGTGTTGAAACGGCTAATAATAAAATGTGACATTCTGTAGTTTTGTCTCATATTCATCTTTTAATAATATTTGTAAATGTCTTGACTCCACAGCCAACAGAGCAATTTTGACTTTACTGTTCCAATACTTATGGAGGGCACTGTGTATTTATATGTTAGTGCCGTCAAGCGATTTATCGTATCCAAAATAAAAGTTTTAGTTTACATAATATATTTGTGTGTACTGTGTATATTTATGCATATACACATATACAGCATTTTTTTAATATATATTTACATGTATATTTAATATTCATATAAATTAAATCATATATAAATATATTTAATATATAAACATAACATATTTTCTTAAATAAACATGCACGTGTGTGTATTTATATACACAGTACACACATAAAATACGTAGATTAAAAACTTTTATTTTATTTCACGATTAATAGTTTGACATATAACGATAGTTCATCGTAAGTGGCCTGACCATAATAATGGTAAATCCAAACAGCAATATATAAACGGCAAACAAACAAGACACTAAAATAATGCTAAATATAACAAAAAAATTAAAAATATATATAATAATGTACATTACTGATAACAAAGTAAACTAAAAATATAAATATAATTATGCACTTCTGGGAGCTTTTACTTCTAGAAAACATAAATATGACAGCATTAAACTAGAAAATGACCAACTAACAAAAATGGCATATTTAAACTGTGAAATATATTGATCATGTATTTGATATTTGGCTTATGTGATACAGAGCACACACACACACACACACACACACACACACACACACACACACACACACACACACACACACACACACATCATTGTATTTATGAATACTTTCTCAAGCATGAGATTACGGCCACTGGAGCATCACTTATTAGTCTTTATGAAGTATAAAACACTTATTCTGATTTGTTAAAAACACTGTCAGACACATTACAATATCCTGCTCATGGATTAATGCACTAGACTGTACACGTAGGGCAAAAGGCTCTTTGAAACAGAAATACCATTAGACAATTAGTATTTTGGTCAAATATATTGATTATCTGACAGCAGTTGTTCATGGCAATTGTTTAGTGTTGTGAAATATTTTTTGGCTAACTGAAGCGTACGCTACTCTTCCCCAGCGTCGCACTTCACTTCACACTCCCACAGCGTTTCACAAGTCATGTGACAATCTGAAATACCTCCACCATCCTACAACCGATGAAACCAAGCCAAACAGCTCCCTAAAAATGATCTACCAGAGATTCCTTCATCAGAAATGTAAAATGAGTGTCACAAAGAGCTGCTTGGTTTAGCGGTGACTACTGTTTGAGCTGTGCTTTTATACTCCAGCACTTCTGACTACAGACAATGCTTTTTTTTGTATTGCATTTTGAAACTTTGCTTATGTGATCGCACCTTTCCACACATTAAACTACAACACAACTAATGCCTGATGGACGATATCAAAGAAAAGTCCCAGGATGCACCTCATGAAGCTGGAATCTAAACAAAAGGAGCGATTTATAAGGAGCCATGTATAAGACATAGTTTTACATTTCTTGCTCATCTCATAATTACATCCGTGTTTTTTCATTGTTTTGATGACTTCACTATTCTTATACAATTTGGAAAACAACATCAGAAATAACATTCACATTTGGCAAGTAAAAATGTGTTTCGTGTGTAAATAACGTCCCAGTGCTGTAAACATCTGTCCACTAATGGAACATCTGCTGGGACTAACAGCGTTTACCAAAGTGAAAGATTTACCATCAGAAGCTCAATCTAGAATCTCTAAATTATTTGTTTTCTCCATGTGGCGACAGATTTGTGGAGTATTCCTGACATTAAGCCACCAAAATTATTCTATTGTAATATTGTAACTGAAATGTATTTCTGTGACTCGTCTTTGGCGTCACATGATCCTTCAGAAATCATTTATAATATACTGATTCATGATTATCAGTGTAAACAATAAAAGCATTTTGTGTAAACCATGATTTTGAACATTTAAAAGCAACATTTATTTGAAATAGAAATGCTTATTAACTTTATAAATCTCACTTTTAATCAATTTGATGCATCCATCCTAAATAGTAATAAAACATTTACTGATCCTACGCTTTTGAAGTGTAGTATATATATATATATATATATATATATATATATATGGGGGTTAAATGAGGCGTTTTAGGAAGGCGTGAACAAGTCTTAAACTTTTAGAAAGGGTTCGAGACTTTAGTCTTTGTAACTTTATGGCTCTTATCTCTGACCCTAGAGCATAGAAGCAGTCTTAAGTCGCTGGGGTATATTTGTAGCAATAGCCAAAAATACATTGTATGGGTCAAAATTATTGAGTTTTCAAAAAATGTACCCTTATGACAGGTTTTGTGGTCCAGGGTCACATATGTGCACGGACAGATTGTAACACTCAAAGACAAAGGAAAACATTGTGTTATAAATTGGTGCACTTTTTTGTGGCTAGTTGGCTTGGACTAAAGTCAAAGTAAGTCTCTGTGATTGATCTCTAGATAGTTAGGTTCCTCCTTCAGTTAAACTCTACAGGACTGTTGTGCCTGTTTTATTGTCTGCCAAGTGAAAATGTTCAATCTTACTACATGCATGCTTTCTCTCGACAAGTAATTTGAGTGCTTGCAAACACAAATGATTTCCTTGTAATCGATTTAATAAAATGTCTAGACAGTCTAAAATACTCTGATGATTTATGAGTATAGTTACATACACCCTGGTCCCATAGATCTGTATTGTGTAACGTGGAGTATGACAGTAGAAATCATCAGTGTGCTTGATTAATCATCAGAGAGGACCAGTAACAGTAATCTCTCCATGTGTGTCAATCACACTGTTGCCGTGGTGATAATCACATTCATCTAGCAGCTTCTGCATTAACACGACTCAAGAGAGCCTCAAACAGGCCAAGCTCACGCTGAACAATACTGTGTGTATCAGTCTTTAACAGGATGATCAGGATCTCAGGGCCAAACAAAAGCTAAAGTTTAGCTCAGAAAATAGAGAAGAAAATACTTCGATTTATTTGTATTTACAACACTGTTTAAAATGTAAGATATTTAGTGCTGTCAAACGATTAATCACATCCAAAATAAACGTTTTTGTTTACATAATATAATAATAATTATGTATTTATAAAGACACACAAACAGCATATATTTAAAAATATTTACATGTATATAGGCTATTTATATTCATATAATTTATATCAAATATATATATATATATATATATATATATATATATATATATGCATGCATGCGTGTGTATTTATATATGCATAATAAATATACATATATATATATATGCATGCATGTGTGTGTATTTATATATGCATAATAAATATACATATATATATGCATGCATGTGTGTGTATTTATATATGCATAATAAATATACACAGTTCATATATATATATATATATATATATATTATGTAAACAAAAACTTTTCTTTTTGATGCCATTAATCGTTTGACTAAAAGACATAAACACATTTATTCAGCAAGGATGCATTAAATCTATTTAAAAAATGACAGTAAGGAGTTTTATAATGTAACTAAATATTTATATCTCAAATAAATGCTGTTCTTTTGAACTTTCCACTCATCAAAGAATCCTGAAAAATTGTATTATCACATTTCCAAAAAATATATATAAAGCAGCGCAACAGTTTTTAACATTGAGATTGATAAGAATATTTATTAAGCAGCAAATCAGAATGATTTCTGAAGATCATGTGACACTGAATACTGGAGTAATGATGCTGAAAATTCAGCTGCGCATCAGCAATAAATGACTAAATATTCACTATTTTAAACTATTACACTGTATTTTGACCGATTGAATGCCACAGATGAGAGGTCAAAACATTAAGCATCGGACTGACCCCAAACGTTTGACCAGTATTTCAGTGCTGTGATATAAAGTAGCCAAATAATTTCATTTCTTGACATCCACTTGATATTGGCACAGTCACGTTGATTTGATTCAAATATGAATGTCTGCAGACGTCATACTCGGTGCCTCTATGTCATAAATATATATATATATTTCATATCACCGATATTTGCTGCATATCAGAAATGATAAGAATTATTCTGCTGTGTGTCAGTGACTCGATGAAGTCTGCATCTGTCACTTAGCTCCCATGATGCCTCATTTATCAGGACATGATGAGTGATTGTCACTGCTCAGTACATCAGGACAGAGGATTTAGCAATATTCCTATTCATATTTACGTATTACATTGCATGTAATATCATTTTTACTTTCATTCAGACCTTATTAAAAACTGTATTCTTACTATTCTTACTATTTTAGTTAGTAAGAATATACTTATGGAAAGAAGTTGTATTGATACGTTGGTGATTTTAATTTATTTGCAATAACTAAAAACCAAATCCATTTATATTTTCTTTGCAATATGAAAAATCAAATTTCTGTTTTTTTTATTTTGTTAATTGTTATTTTTCAATTGTTTGAAAAAAAATTATTTGTCAATTGTTATTTTTGTCTATAACAAGTCTTCCAACCAGATGTGACATGATTCATCAACAAATGAAGAGTTAATTAGCAAAAACAGATTTGTTTTTAACAATTTTCATATTTTTTTTAATTGTGCATTCCAATTAATCTCAATCAAACTGCAGTTCGGTTATTTTGATTAGGTTAAAAAAATACAGCTAACTCAATAAAAACATGATAACATAATAAAAACATGATTTTTGAAAATAAAATAATAAAAACTCTTCAAGTGATAAAGAGTTGCATCAGAACGTTTTGTTCCAGGGCTCGGTTTCTATTCCCATCCAGTCAAATCGTATTGGTCCAACATTCTGCATTCATATAAATGCATATTAAATATTAAATATATTCCGGCTGGCCGTAATCATGTTGCTTAGCACAGCAATTTCTCTTTAAACATATTCAAACCTGCCATATGTTTAAACCAAGAAACACTGTGTGTTTGGTGTAAAATACTCTATATTTCCAGTGAATAATGCTTCAAACTGCAGACTGTTTGTTGTGGACTACAGCACACGGACGTATGGACGACTGTCAGCGAGACAAATTATGTTTGGACAGGACACAGTGTGATTGTTTTCATCAGGGTTGAAGGTGCTACACAACAGATCAAGCAAAGCTGGCGGTTCTTACCGATGAGCTCTGTGGGCGTCTTCTCTATGAAGTGCTGGCACAGCCTGATGAACATCTCGGTCGTCTCTGCTGCAGGGCATTCGGCGTGACTGAACAAGACAAACACATCCGTATGAAGTGACCACTGCTTTTAATGCTCCAATATACTCTCCAAGTTCTTTTTCAATCAGGGTTAAAGGCCACATTTTGTGCTAAACTTCATCACGCCAATGCACTCTTTCCTTTCGTTTGAAGCATATTGGGCCCTAAATTCATACAGCGGTTATTTTTAATCAGAGCACGCTGTCAGATTGGTTGTGTTTAACATCTATGCAAGTGAAAAACATCTATATTGTCTGATAAATGTTATGTCATTTTATATTTATGCCCTGCCCTTATACTCGTAACCCTAACCAACAATGTCTTCAATTATCACTCAGCTACACTGTAGAAATACAACAGATCATTTGAGAAATATGAATTATATATATATATATATATATATATATATAATAGAACGCTTGCCTTGTGTGCCAATTAAAAAAGTCTCTCCTTATTAACCTCTAATATGCATAATCTGTAATGTCTGCAATATATGTTTGTAAAATGATTCACAATTATTTAGAATAAATGGATTTGTATTTAAATAATAAAAAATACATATATACATTTATAGAATATAATGTTTAAAAAAAAAAAAAAATATTCAAAATGTTTACTTTGGTTACACAAAAACAAGCGACTTAAATTTACAATTCATAATTTTTTGTTTATGGGATATGTAAACTAGATGTCATTCTTTGTGTTTTATGAGGATTTAACTGAACTGTAATAGAAACTAATGCGAAGCAACATGAAATCCTTAAATGTGTTATGTTTGCTGGGATCTTTCTGCTGTTCGCTTGTTAAGTCTGAAGTCACGTGTCACTATTTCCGGGTCCAAACGCTCTGTCAGATGCCAAAAGCAAACAACAAATAGTGCTAATATACACTCACGGTGTGATGCATGTAGGACTGCCAAAAAAACACGATCCTATCCTTTATCTCCATAACAAAATCTCAGATTCATCTTTTATGAATCAATAAGTCTGTAGTGTACTGTACTGTGGGTTTACATCATCCGGACACCAATATTTTATTATCACTACACCACGAGTTTTAAAAGCATAGCTTAGATGTGTGATCTGAATAAGCAATGTTCATAAACAGCTTTTTTGAGGTAGAAACAAGTAGAGGCTTGGACCCAGAAACAGCTTTTCTTACATCACAACTTAACAAGCGGATAATGTTTCAAATGCAAGAAAAGCAACACAGCATTCGGTTTCTGTAAATCACATACCCTTTGCAGGCAAGTTTCATGTATTTGATTCCTTCTTTTTCTATCTCTGCTCGGTCATAGAAGCGGCTGGTGTTCGTCAGGTCCACCAGCAAACCCATCTTCACCTGAGGACAGGTCAGCACCACATTAACACCGCTCAGTCGTAAGAGCATTACATCAGTTTAAAGGGATCATTTACACAAAAATTTGAATTCTGTCACCCTCCAGTTGTTCCAAAGTTTCTTTCTTTTGGTGAACACTATAGAAGATATTTTAAAGAATGATGGTAACCAAACAGTTGACGGTACCTATTGACTTATATAGTATTTTTGATATATACACCATGGAAGTCAGAGGCTGCCACCTACTGTTTACTTACCAACAGTCTTCAAGATTTTGTGCTCAACAGAAGAAAGAAACTGAAGTTTGGAACAACTTTAAGGGTAAGCCAATGATGACAGAATTTTTAATTTTGGGTGAACTATCCCTTTAAGAGGATGTCCATATACCTTTAAGCTTTTGAGATAATTGGACAACATGCTGGGATGAAACCTGTTCTCCTCCGGGACTTTATCATCATACCGTGGTCCAAGCATGGTTTTCATGGGCAGAAATTTGCCTGCAGAGAGAAATAATCATGAGTCATGACATGTTCTTTAACATAATAAACACTCACACTGATGATTTGGAACAGTAAACCTTTGCAAAGACTACAGCTGTGTGGTACCATAAACCTTAAGTGGTAATACCAAGGTATTCAATTAATTACATTGATGTAGCAAATTTTATTTTAAAAGCCTATAATATTTGTACTCTGATTTTAGATGCAATCATGAGCCATTAAACATACTATATATAAAAAAAAAAAAATAGAACAAGGTTTACAATCTCAGGGAATAAACCAATTGAAATATGTTTGAGGTAAATTACTCAGCTGACAAAATAGGTTAGGAACACCTCCTGTGACACAAAGCCCTTAATAATGTAAGTCTAAAACATATTCAATGTAAGAAGTTGGCCCAAAACATGCCTTGAAACAGAAATGCCACACGTTATTAATATTTTTTGTGCATTTACACACTACAAGCCATACTATGGTGGAGTCAGATCTCATGAATATTAATTAGGTCACAGCTTCCAACCAACGAAGTCGAGTCTTCTCATTAATATTCCCCAACTACGCCTCCGTCATAGTACGATTCGTTAATCCCGTTCTGACATCTAGCTATCAGCAAATCAGGAGACCGAATGTAACACGAGGCGATTAATATTCATGAGTCAAGCCCGCGCAATCCCGCATTTTACCAAGTGACGTACTTGTGTTGACTGTGAAGCTAATCTGGCTAGCCACTCAATTTAAAACCATACAAAACAAGTTTAGAGAGTCCATTTTATCTACTTTGACGTTGCACATGTATCTAATTAAAAATACACTCAGTTATGTCATCATTGGTTCATTTTGGCATACGACGCAGTGCAATGTTAGCGCTATAAATCAGCGCTATGAACAGCACAAGCTAATGGTAGCTAACTCTCTGTAAAACTGAAAACATTGGGCTTTAATCAGGCTTACTGCAGCTGCACTCACACAGCTCAGCGCTCGAGTACATTGATGCTCTCTAATATAACAGCCTAACGTTAGTTCTAAGAACCTAAATCATTTTATCATAAAAGGCAAGTGTGGATTACTATAGAGCAGCTTTGTTGACAACTGTCTGATAGACGCTCACCAGCCACAGGCTGTCCTCTCCTGGGACAGTTTTTCCATCGCGGAGGAGCTCCGGGTTGAGACATGCTCCCGCGGATATAGACAGAGCTCAAGCCTGGTCTGGAGGATCCTCGGTGATCCGCTGCTGCCTGGGCCCTTCACTTCACACAACCCCGGCACTGTAAGCGGTTCACGGCTTTATCAAGAGCTTCGCGCTGTACTGAGGCTCGTCCTCGGGTCTGCAGTCAGGAGATGAGCTCCATGAGGCGTCCGCTTCTCGAAGCCTGCTCAGAAGTAAACAGTAATTCTCCACACTGTCCCGCAGTTCTGTGCTTTTACACACTGAAACCGACAGCAGTGACTACAGGCGGCCAGTAGGGGGTGCTAAACACCCAGATAGATAGATAGATGGTGAGTAACTAGACATGTAACAGAATTGCGTGATTTAATTACATAATAAATGTAACTGTAATCTGTTACAGTTACTGAGAAAAAATATTGTAATTAAATTATAGCTACTTATTAAAATGATAACGCACCTTATTTTATTGTGTGTACTTCTTGTGTTTACTTGTTTTGTGTATTTTTGTATATTAATAATATATTTTTTTATATTATTACAATAATATTGTAATGTTACGTAATGTAAATAATATTTTTATGTAAACACAATCATGGAAATGGATGGATGGATGGATGGATGGGTGGATAGAGAGAGAGAGAGATACACACTTTTATTTTCAACAGCTAAAAGACAGACTAAACCCAGAAAACGCTTCAAGAAACCTACCTGCAACTCTGTGAAAAGTTTTTGGCACTTGTGTAAAAATTTTGTAAAATGAGGATGCTGACAAAAATAATGTCATAAATAGATTTTCTTTATCAGTTAACTTATCAATTAACAACATTTGGTGTGACCATCCTTTGTGTTTAAAGCAGCTTTTGCCCTCAGTGCATTTGCACATTTTTTTCAAGTTTTTCAGGTACTCTAAAGCAAAGGATAGAAATAACTGACTGAAAACCATTGTTTAGCTGATTAAAATACTAGTGTTCTAATAATTTTATAATTTTTATCGGACGGACGGATGGACAGACAGACAGACAGACAGATGGACAGAAATGCAGACAGACAGACATACGGACAGACATACGGACGGACAGACAGACATACGGACAGACAGACAGACAGACATGCATGCAGACAGACAGACAGACATACGGACATACAGACAGACAGACATACGGACAGACATGCATACAGACAGACAGACATACGGACAGACAGACATACGTACAGACAGACGTACGGACAGACATGCATACAGACAGACAGACATACGGACAGACAGACAGACAGACATACGTACAGACAGACAAATAGACAGACAGACATACGGACAGACGGACAGACATGCATACAGACAGACAGACAGACATATGAACAGACATACGGACAGACATGCATACAGACAGACATATGGACAGACAGACAGACAGACAGTTGAACGGACAGAGAGACAGACAGACATACAGATGGATGACAGACAGACATACAGACGGACGGACAGACAAGACAGACAAACAAACAAACAAACTCACAGTGCTGGTGGTGAGTAACTAGACATGTAACATAATTGCGTTATTTTATTACAAAATAAATGTAACTGTAATTGGTCACAGTTACTGAGATTTTTTTTAAATTAAACTACAACTGCTTATGAAAATTTTAACGCACCTTATTTTATTGTGTGTATGTTTGTGTTGCTTGTGTTTACTTGTTTTGTGTATTATTGTATATTAATAATAATGTTGTAATATTGTAACGTTAAGTAATATTGTATTATGTAAATAATATTTTATGTTAACACAATCAGGGCGATGGATGGATATATAGATAAATAGATAGATAGATGGATGGATGGATGGATGGATGGATGGATGGATGGCTGGATGGATGGATGGATGGATGGATGGATGGATGGATGGATGGATGGATGGATGGATGGATGGATGGATGGATGGATGGATGGATGGATGGATAGATAGAGAAGCCTGTGTATAATACATTTACGTTATGTTTTTATTTTATTTGGAAAAACGATTTGTATCCGTTTCTAGATGTTTGAGTTTGACTATAGAAAATGAGCACACTCGATTGACACTTAATGTAGATAAGTGTTATAATCTTTTTTTCTACTATATTACTCTATAAGCCATCACATTATTCTGTATTCTTTACAGTATATATTATAACGTCCTCAAATGCTTTCAAACAAATATGATGTAATAGAGGGCGCATGCGCAGTTTGCAGTGCACAGCCATTGCGAGAAAAAGAAACGGTGATGTTTCTGTTCTGGAGCGCGTTATTGTCATAAACGGATATTTCAATAGTATTCGCGAAGACAGAGATCAAAACTCCTTGACTGCCACCTTCTGTGCTCCTCGGGATCCGACCGAGCTCCAAACATTCATCATCATCTGTTTAACTTTACATCTGGACGTATTTGTGATAAAAAGTTGTCTAACGTTAGATAGTTAAGTTGATATCATGCTGGGCGATGCTTTTGGACATCGCGTTGAATCCAGCGTGGAGAATAAAGCAGTGAAGATAAGCAGATCCAAACAATCGCTCTTCAAGAGGAGAGGACAAACCTAACAAAACACCAGAAAACGTCAACAAACGCAGCTTTAAACCTCCAGTAACAACCCATGAAGTGCTCAGACCAGCTCGGTCTAAACCTGCCACGAATAAACAGGTGATGGGCTTTAGTGCCGTGGCAATACCAGATTATGTGCATTACTGTGGCAGTCTTATCTTGGACAAAAGAAGAGTAAAATCTGTTTAGTCTGTGGTTAGTTGGTTAATGTGTTCATTATTATTTAAAAAGTACTAGTCTGATTATAAATAGTTTTGCGTTGGTTTAGTTTAGTGCTTGAAGAGAAAGGCACATTAATGAAAGGTTGTGGGTTTGAATGCTGGAAGTGTTGATCCATAAACCATCACCATTGCATCCTCACAGACACTTCAGCATCAGAAAGAGAGACTGACCTCTATAATTAGGACTTCAAGCACAAAAGGTGCTATTTGTACTATTTTTAATATTCTTCTCTTTTATTTCTAAGTGTACAATGCAAATCACAGACACCCCTTATTCGGCAGGATGGTCCCAAATGTGGGCATCTGCTCATCATAAAATGTTGGAAATCAGACACTGTTTTTTAAGATACATTTGTATGTAATCACAATAGGAAGGTGTAAAATAAAATATATATATATATATATTTTTAAGTTCAGGCAAGAAAATCCAAGCATTTTTTTAAACAAAATAGGCTATATAAACTGAAATACCAAAATTTCAACCCTGTTATGGACAAATGAACAGTTTTAAAGACTTAGGATTTTAATGTTTGTGCACTGTGTACACACAATGTTTAAAATAATATGTAAAAAACATACGTATGAAGTTTAAAGACACTTATTCTGCTCTGTTAATTTCACCTTCCACTCTGTTAAAGGTAGAGTAGGTGATTTCAGAGAGGCTAGCAATATCAAGCTTGCTTTGAAAGCATAAGATCCCACCCTTCCTGCAAATCACTCTCCAAAGCCACGCCTCCTCCAAATCACATGACCGGACTCAGGCAGACCAGGGGCTAACCAGCGGCACGATGAGAGATGTGTCAATGCTGTCAGATTACCTCCAGTCTCATTCACCGGTGAGAAAACGTTACAGTACAAAGTGCATCATATTACAATAATTACATCTTCCATTCTCGCTCACATAGGCGGAGGGTGAACCAACTCCAGGGTCAGGCTATAAGCAGCCAAATCTATTTACTACAAACATCATAAACCCATCTTTAGTAGGCAAGAACCAGACATGGGTGTCATTAGGGCTAATAAAATATGTTTAATGGGATTGAAGTTGTATTTAACATGATTACAATAGAAATTGATAATTATATAGCGTTTCCTTTTCACGGTTATTCAAACGGCGATTGAATTATATACAGAAAGTGACATTATCACTAACTTTTATCTATGGCGAGTTTAAGCACTCTAAATACATTTTTTGTTATAATCACTGAAGCTGTCTACACTTTGAAATGAATCTCTTTCTTTGTACATACATCTGCACTTTGTTGTTTATGATGAGAGAATTCGCAGAATTCAGTCAGCGAACGTCGCGCACTCAACAAAACTGATGAGCTTCAGCGATGACTCATCTGAGCCTCTCTGATTGGCCATTGCACTCAACAGAATCGTGTGTGATTGGTTAAAATGCACAACACTGTAAACACGCCTAAAATATACGGTGCAACATGAGCAGATCTTAATTTAATGCCGCAATCGACTCTTTCCATTCATTTTCACTTTGTTAGCAACAGATGTAATATATTTCATTTGTTAGTGCAAGGGCATTTTTATCCAATATAGTGGCATTTTTGCTCCAAGACCCGTGGCCAGCCTTACACACACTCCGCCTATGCTCGCTCGGTCTATGATAGTCAATAACGTAATGCATAGCTGAAGATGTATCATGTCTCATGGTATGCAAATGCATATGTTGACAGCTAGGACAGCCTATCGTAGCCCTCGGATGGGGGAACATGATTGAACAAACATTTTATGATCCTACACCTACTACAGATGCTATAAATACATTTAGACCACTTAATGTATTGATTGCTGTCGGGATGTGATAAGACATTAAACCAGCATAACTAAATGTTTTGAACCAAATCACCTTCCCTGCCTTTAAGTCGTCTGATTATACACTTTTTGTCTTAATGAGTGTACTGCGTTTTAGATTAAGGGAGGCACTTCCGGTTTGTAGTATTTCCACTCAAAAAGACTGAAAGAAAGCATTTCAAATTGCACTACAGATAATGCAATGAGCTGTAAATTTGTGTTCTGCTCTCCTGATTTAATTTATAATATACTGATTGTTTACAGTTTACTCACATAATTTGCTCAAAGCATCATGGGGCTTAGGAAAAATAGTGTGGCCATTCTGAGCTAATGTCAGCCATTGCACCGTGTCAGTACTAAAGTAAGCTAACATAGAAGGTTTATCAAATAAAGAGCGTCATGTTTTTAGATTTTAATTTTAAAATGATTATTTTCTACGCTTTCATTGATCTGGAAAACATTTAATTTTTCACCTGAATCCTTGAGTCTTTTTTCATTTCCAAATCAGTTTTGATTTGTCAATATTAAGTGAATGAAATGTCACACATTTTTCATGAATTGACCTGTTTTCTGAATGCAACGTTCAAACCTATAGAACTCGCTCGCTGTAGACATGTTCAGTTACTGGATAATGTACAATTATCTGTAAATGTCATATTTTATTTGTAACATTTATTTTGTGTACCGACAAGAATTTTATAGAAAATTCTGCTCAACTTTTGAGAACATAGATTACTTACTGGTTCAAACTGGAATATCGCATAAAACATCCAGTGAATCAAAGACAACAAAATCGTCACTTCCTGGTAACCTAGCACTAAATATGAGTAAGAAAACTAGGAGAAGCCGCTGAATATAATCATTTTCATATAGGACTATTTAGGGGTGGGCGATATGGAAAAAATATGATATCACCATTTTTTTTAGAAATATCATGATTCACGATTATTTGTCATGTTGGTTTTACTATTTTGCAAGTTGTCTGAGCAGTACAGCCAAACTAATTTCACTATTATAAAGCCTTTCAAGGTAACAAAAAAGGGGAAAAAAGAACGGCAGATATTTAGGCCATAGTGGGCAAAGAAAAAAAAGATTGTCATTATTTTATCTTTCTTATTAAAAATAAGAACAAAGATACAGATTACAAATACACATAATATACAAATAAAACAAACAGTGATATATTTTCAGGTACAATAGGTGTTTTAGCAGAAGCATTCAAGAAACTCAATGAACAAATGTAAAAATATATAAGATTCCTAAAGAAACTGTATTAAAGTTTCTCAGTCAAGAATAGTGAGTGATTTTCTCTGTGTTTTGTTGTTTTATTAACATTAAAGGAATGGTTTATCCAAAAATAACAATTCTGTCATCTGTCCGTCGATTCTGTCATTGTGTTTTATGTTTATTCCATCATTTACTCAAAAGTTGTTTTAAACCTCAGTGAGTTTCTTTCTTCTGCTAATCGTAAATGCTACTTTGAGGAACAAGGAAAACCAAACAGTTGCTGGTCCTCAGTGACTTCCATATTTTCCCTTCTATCAAAGTCAATGTGGACCAGCAACTGTTTGGTTTCCCAGATTCACCAAAATATCATATTTTGTGTTAAGCACAAGAAAGAAATTAATACAACATGCAAGTGAGTAAATAATGACAGAACTTAAATTGTAGGGTGAACTATCCCTTTAATGACAGTCGGCTGCATGTTTAGTACTGTTCCTTTAAGACCTGTACGTGTCTAATATACATGCGCGCATCCGTTTGTCTCGGCTGTTTACTTTCATTTTAGACATAACCAACTGAGTCTATACATAAACCTTGTGTGTTTTTTGACAGTATTAGCTTAAAAGATAATGTAGTTCATTAATCAGGCACTGTTAGACAGGGTTTTAGTGCGCATGCTTCTGGTGTATGCGCTCAGAAAAAGCAGACGTCAGACCAGCGCGCGAATGAAACATTTAACCGGCAAGGCTTGTATGCAAATAATGTACTCGCAAATAAGTGCAGTGTCCTGTCAGAGTAACTCTAGCGCTGTATGTCGTGTTGTACACTATATAGAGACGGAGGCGCCAGAACTGTAACTGATAGACTGTGCGCTGTAGCACAATACTATGATATTTCTTCAAAAGCAGATCGTGGGAAAATTTTTATCATCCACGATCCAAAATTGTCTTAACGCACACCCCATGATAAATGACTTGCGCCTCAGAGCAAGCAGACGAAACACAATAAATGCAGTCATTGCTTTCGGAGGCGGATGCTGCTGTTTGGGAATACGCGGCTAGTCAAGTTTTCCCGTCTCATAGCCCAAAGTCACATGACTTTTTCAAAACGCATGGAGGAATTTATTCGGTAAATGTGTTTCCATTGTAGTTTATGTACATTTTTCTTATCGGATAAACAGTTTATCCTACTCAAATATGCTCATACGTTTTTTTATGCACCTTTTTTTAATTTATGCGCATCTTGGCGTTTCCATCCAGCTCGTTTTTTTATGCGATATTCCAAAATGCGCATAAAAAATGGTGGATTGAAAAGCAAGTATGTTTGCTGAAATTATTTTACCTGGTTAGTTAGATTCAAAACCAATGATTTGGAAAGGATTCAAAGCTTTGTGAAGAAGTGTTGCGAACTCTTCAGTTTCTAAACACCACAAATAAAGTGATCACAGTGTGTTTTGTCATTCTGGTGTGAGACGTAGAGGCAGAGAGAACATCAGAAGTGTGGTTTTCCCGTCTTAAATGTGTTTCCTGTTTGTCTTCAGCAGCTGAAGTTAAAAACTGAAAGTGTTGAACGAGCAATCCAGCCCAGAAGACTGTCTCTCCACAGCTTGATCTGTTTTGAGCAAACCACCGACAACCTGAACAATCAGAGACAGTTGAGCGAGGAAAGAAACGCATCAGACGACACTCAGCGTCCCCAAAGACAGGAGACCCCCACACACATGGGGAAGAGCACGGCTGAGAGCCTCAGGAGGGTGAGCGTTTGCCCTCCTGAGCTCTCGTCGGAGGCAGAGAAGACGTACGCTGGAGCGAAGTTCAGCGAGCCGCCCTTGCCCAGCGTCCTCCCCAAACCGCCCAGCCACTGGGTGGGAGAAGGTGCTCTCAGCATACAGATGTACAGCAGCACTGCAGCAAAGAGCAGATGTCTGTGCACCTCAAAACCCTGCTGAAGGTCCGAGCAGAACCCTGATGGGACACTTCAGAAAATAATACGGACTGGTAACATCCCGTTCAAGAACTATTGAACTTTGCAGTTGTCCGTGAAAGCTAATGTGAGTTAAAGGGATAGTTCAGCCTAAAATGAAATTATTTACTAGGGCTGGGAAAATAAATCGATGCATCGAGAAACGTTTTCCGAATGCTTCGCGATTTTTTTCTCTCGGGTCCATTATGAGCTTAGTCTTGAACAGCAGATGGCGCTGCATGCTTTAGAAACCGCTTTGTTTCCAAATCCTTACACACACTTGAACCTAAAATAATCATTTGTTGAAAATTCGAAAAAGGTTGAAGTGGATTACAAGGGTGTCATAAAAGCATTCTGAGCCGAGGTGAAATTACAGACTCAGCCGAACGCACAAGCGCTCTTCTTCATGAGCATCTGAGTGTGCGGATAGGACTGCACGATTCATCGAATACGATCGTCATGCACATCATGTCAGTAAAGCCGGTTCTGTGATTAGTAGTAAATCTCCATCACGTGCTTTCAGATGGAGCAGCATTTACTACACAGAGCCGTAGTTCATTAACAAGCTACGCAAAAAAATTGCAGACGATATAATCGCGCAATTATGACAGCTGTTTGTGTATCTTTTCAGCGAACTACAGCTCTGTGTAGTAAATGCTGCTCCATCTGATAGCACATGAAAATATCACATTTAATAACATCCAAACTCACTTCATAACGTCTGTTAAGTGTTTGAAATAAATCCTTCTGTGAGATGATGTGGCTTCATACACTGAATAAGGCACGCAACATATTTCATATTATTCTAAGCAGTGATAAAGGTTACGTCGATTAGCATTGCATTATTATATGTGACCTTGGACCACAAAACCAGTCATAAGGGTCAATTTTTGATTCATAAAAGCTGAATAAATAATCTTTCCATCGATGTATAGTTTGTTATGATAGGACGATATTTGGTCGAGATACAACTATTAGAAAATCTGGAATCTGAGGGAGCAAAAAAATCTAAATATTGAGAAAATCATCTTTAAAGTTGTCCAAATGAAGTTCTTAGCAATGCATATTACTAATCATAAATTAAGTTTTGATATATTTACAGTAGGAAATTTACAAAATCTTCATGCAACATGATCTATGCTTAATGTCATAATGATTTTTGGCATAAAAGAAAAATTAATAAGTTTGACCCATACAGTTGGCTATCGCTACAAATATACCCCAAGACTGGTTTTGTGCCAGGGTCACATATACTTTATTACAATAATAATTATAATAAGAACTCATATAAATCATATATTGTCGTAGTCCTGTGTTTATTAGTCACGCTGAATCAGTGAACGCAGTTAAATCTGTTTATTCATCTAGCGTTATAGGGATGGAGATGTACTACTTCACTGACAAGATGCGCATGACAATCGTAGCTTTTGCTTAATTGTGATTTATCGTGCAGCACTACTAGAGTAGAGCGCCATCTGCTGTTAAAATATAAGCTCAGAACCGATTCCAGAGAGAATCACGATGCATTTGGAAGATCCCAGAATCGATTTCGATTGATTTATCGTCCCAGCCCTATTATTTACTGAGCCAGATTCATGTTCTGATGAATGTTAATAACCAGACAGTTTTGGTTACCATTGACTTGCACTGTATAGCCAAAAAAACACGTCTTGAAATGTTGTTCCACAGAAGAAAGAGTCATACAAGTTTGAAACAGAAAATGTTTTGGGTGAACTATCCCTTTAAATATGACGACACGTGGAAGTGGAAACAAGCAGACGTTTAATGTGTATATTTTTTCATGTTAATTTACCTGAAAAAGTGAAATTAGTTTTGTTACTGAAGCTCATAATCGGTATCACGATTTATTTACATTCATGTAACACCAGTATGTGTAAGGCTTTGCACATGAATGAAAAGTCTGTGAGCTATTTAAGAAAGTGTCGGGCAAGAGGTGCAGCATGTCAGCACAGACAATCGCCATGAAGAACTGGACCGCTAATGACAAGAAAGTGGAGCTTTTGACCTTATATTGAAGAGGAAGAAAGAAGACTTTTCTTTGTCACACACAATTATACAGAGTATATCCAGCAGTGAAATGTGTTCTCTGCATTTAACCCATTCAAGTGCACACACACCTGGAGCAGTGGACGGACACACACACACACACACACACACACACACACACACACACACACACCTGGAGCAGTGGGCGGACACACACACACACACACCTGGAGCAGTGGGCAGCTGACGCTGTGGCGTCCGGGGAGCAGTCGGGGGTTCGGTGCCTTGCTCAAGGGTCTCAGTCGTGGACAATTCCTGCCGGAGCCGAGATTCAAACCCACAACCTCGGGTTACAAGTCCGATGCTATCCACTAGGCCACGACTGCCCACATTGAAGCACTTTTGAAGCACTGTGGACCGTAAGCAACTGCCTATGTCAGTCTTTGAGTAATTCTATTTTTTTATTTAAATCAAACAATTTCAATCGCACAATTTGTTTTTAATTGTCTGAAGAATGTACCATTTTTGTACAGAGCCCCACCCATGGCATTTGGGAAAAATATCAATTGTTGCCACATATTAAGAATGTGTTCCCTCGTAAATACTGGTCACATTTCACTAATATGTTTCCTCAAAAGAAGTGAACAAATTAGTGGAACTTAGTCATGATGAGGAACAAATGAATGAAAAATAAGGGAACAGATTCTTAATCTGTGGCCATAATAAATATATACTTGTGTTGGGATGTCATGCATAGGGCTCCGTAATTTTGCACGTGTTAGTGTTGGGATGCTTTGTAATTCTTTAAAACGAATTTTCTCACTGCCTTTCAACATCATTATTTTTATAACCGCATCAGTTCAAAAAGAAAAGACAAGTGGATACAATAATCATTTTGATGTTTTTATTCCGCACATGAAATAAAGAGTTTTGGCCCCATCATTTTTGTGTGTACTAAAGGTTCATTATTGGTCTGTTGATGTAAGTTAACTGCGTTCAGTATTTCTGGAAGTTGAAAAAAGTATTCAGATCCCAATCTGATCTTAACAAATTCTCCCATCATTGAATCGCTAATTGGCTTATTTTCTGAGCACTCAAAACTAATTATATTAATGTCTCACTTCACATGCTCCGCACTATTTTGTAGTTGTCTGAGCTTAAATGGTGTATGATGAGTGTATGTCATTCAGATTCAAACTCATGAATTGAAACGGAGCCCACACAGCAAACACTAATATGGTGTTAAAATGTAACACTATTACAGTTCAAAAACAACACTGCAATAAGTGTTTTCAACTCCAAACTGTTGTAAAATGTTAAATGTTGAGGATTAAAAAAAAGGCTACACAAAACCCTTCAAAGCCACATTTCAACTGTTTATTTAACAACATAGCGCATGCAGTTTCAGTGCTCTACAAAATGCAACAACATACAAGAACGAATCGGAGTCATATGACATCTGAAGGTCAAAGGGTTTGGGGCACTACATTCAAGATCTGATTTTTGAAAGATGTATGAACCTCATTTAAACATTCTTCCATACTTTCTACAACAGATAAAATAACATTGTTTGAAACTTTGCAATAACAGAAGCACACATTTGTTTTGACACAGAACAGTCTGTTACTCAAATCTTCATGTGTGCCGCAGCACTCCTAAAGATGATGAACTGTTTGGTCCACTCATAGGCAGAGCCGGCATACCTACAGATGTGATGACAGTTGAATCTGATATTTCATCAGAGCAACTCGGAAGTTCAGTGTCACTGTGAAAAAGTTTATGTCGTCTGAAATCACAGTAACTTTTAAACTCCAAAGAACAACCATCCTGTGCACACAACAAATTCAACTTTTTGCCAGGATATAAACCATGGGACAGTTTGAGATGTCGAATCAAGTATGCTCTTGAATGATGAAGTGTCCGGCAAACGTAACACCTATACATCATTCAGCAACTTAGCTCGCAAATCCTTAACTTTTGGGGTTGCTTTGGTGGTTCCCACATCAATACCAAAGACAGCGGTCTGGATGAAGTTATACATGCTGCGAAGTGCTTCATCATAATTTAAACTAAAAACGAAGTGGACCTTGAAAAGCTCATCAAACGCTGCAAGTGATGTGGTTGCCTGGCACAAGATGAGTTTTTTATCCATGATGATGTAGTAGCTGCTGATAGCTCGTCTGCTGGTTCCTGATGCAAGAAGATACGGCTGCCGACGTTCATCCAAGTGCTCTTCAAGACTCTGGCATGACTGAAAGAAATGTATGGAAAAAGATCGCAATCACATTAAGAATGTCAACTTCTACAAATTCCCATGATCGATCGTCAAATAAAACTAACGATCAATTACTTGATTAATCGTTAACTATAATAATGCTAGATGTGTCACATTAGTGGTACATCATCACCGACATGACAGGATGTGCAAATGACCCTAAAAACACAAATATCCTCACCCAAAGAAAATGTTTTTACTGTAAATAAAAGGCTAGGATTATAAAAAATAATCAGTGAAGGATAGCTTAAAAGAACCATTTAATTATTAAATGTAATGGCTAATATACAACGCATCAATAGCGCACTGGCAAATGGTGCATGCGTGCATCCATGTAAGCAAATAGTTGAAGGTTCAAATTGCTGTTTCAAAGGGCTTTACACTATAAAAAACAACAACATACTTTTTAAACACATACTCAACTGCACTCTTTGCCAGATCTGCATCAAGATGTTTCAACTAGGAAATGATGCCAACAATTCAGCTTTGAAATCACAGAACTAAATTACATTTTAAAATATATTAAAATAGAAAGAATATTTCAAAATAGTAGTTTTTGCTGGACTTTGCATCAAATAAATTCAGGCTTGGTGAGTAGAAGAGACTCATTTAACCCTCTACCGCATGGTGTTGCCATAAGGCAACATCAATTTTGTGTTAATTTCCTTGCCACTGTTTCTTTAAGAGAACATTCTCGGTTTTTTTGTTGGAAAGAGAAGACCTTAGTTTAGCCAATGATATGCTTTGGTTAAGTCACATGACATGCAGTTTTTTTCTGTGGTATGATTTCTGATAGACTGCCATCTCTCTCGTCAGTAGTTGCTGAAAACAAACTAAAACGTCAGTAACAAACAAGGACCAGCCCGTTTCACATGCACAAAAAAATCATAAAGATCACCTCAGATAAGTATAATGACATATTCACTACTCAAAATAGTTATGAAATTAGTTTTTGGTAATCAATCAAATATGTTGCCAAGCGGCGATACTGTGCAATGGTGAATGATATTATTGCAATAGTTAATGCAAGTGATATAATGTTGATAAGTTGTATGTTAATGCCATGTGTATAATGGATAAAATCTAATTTAAATGGCAATTTTAATTTGATTAAATATGAATACAGGTAACATTACATCAGTGATTTTAACATTGTTCACCTATGGTATTTTTGTTACAGTTGTGGTGTGGACTCGTCTTAGAATTGGAATATTATAAAAATGTTAAGCTATAGTTAGCATTCTTGGTGTGAATGGGCTTTTACCACATAAATGCCCTTTCAATGCACAACTAATAAAATAAAGCATTTTAGGATACTAGCTAAAAAATGTGATGGTGACAACCAGGACGTTTTATGTGCTATAATGTAATAACCAGCATTTAGCTACCCCAGAAAGTATCAGACAACTTACATAGCCTTTCTTAGACAGTGGATCTTTCAGAGCTGATGATACCATGGGCATATTTTTCCTTGGTCAGTCGTTGTGGAATCCTCCTAATTTAAAATGTATCACAGAAACAATACAATGGTATTAAAGTAAAAATGCAATGTAACATTAAGGAATAATATACCCTTCAGTCAGTATTGAGCCACAAGTGTTTAAATCGAGGGTGCCCAACCCTGTTCCTGGACAGAGATGCAAACAGGTAAGGGGGAAAAAAGGTGAGAACAATGCGCGGATTGGGGGCATGCTCCACACGGAATTTATTTTAAAGATATTTAGTTGCATGCTGTTTTGTGGTTATTTTAAGATTATTTGTATTACCTTTACCCCCGGGTTCACAGACAAGGCTTAAGCTAGTCCCAGACTAAAATGCATGTTTGAGCTGTCTCAACTGAAAATATCTTGCTCTGCCATTATCTTAAAATATGTCAGTGTCATTGTTCTGTGTCAAGATGCACACCTTAATGTTTTCTTCTAAGGCATTTTTGCAAAAGTTGCTTAAATATCTTAAATTTAACTAAGGCCAAGTCCTGGCTTAAGCTAAGCCCCGTTTGTGAAACCGGGCCTTTATGTCCAAAACTGTTATTTTTCACCAAAAATAAATAAATCATTGAAAGGTGAGGAGTTTGCATCTATGCTGGAGATCTACCTTCCTGCAGAGTTCAGCTCCAACCCTGATCAAACAGAACCAACTAATTAGGATCTGAAGGAGAGCTTGATAATTACAGACAGGTGTGTTTGATCAGGGTTGGAACTGAACTCTGCAGGAAGGTAGATCTCCAGGACCAGGGTTGGGCACCGCTGGTTTAAATGGATAGATTCACCCAAAAATAAAAAACAGTTTGGAATAATTGGAGGGCGAGTAAATTGCAGAAATGTTGGGTGAACTACCCCTTTAATTAAGTCCTTATATTGTCCTCCATACATCAAAAACTAGAATGGGAATGATCATAGATGTAACTTTTACTTAAGCTGTTAACTCTTTCTACATAAACCTCTCCTTCCTCACATCTCTGTCTGAAGCACCCTGTAACACCTCGTTCTCCATACAGGACTCTAGACTAACTTTTTGCACTGGGTGCACTGGTGCGCCTAACTTTTTTTCTTAGGTGCACCAGCACAAAAGTTAGGTGCACCCAAATTTTCATATAGGCAATATTGACTAGTAAACGACTAACTAACAATCTGGTCAACATAACGTTCTTTATTTGAAGCACAATTCTACAAGAAAGGTAACTTACTGAAAAAGCGATGGTGCTTAAAGTGCTTCACTGAGCTAATAACTTAAAAACATCTCAAGATAAATGAAATAAAAATAAAATCTAAATTAAGTGTTTTAAAGGGCTTCAAACTGAACATCTCATGGCTCAATGTCTTATGGACTATCCTCCATGGCAGTCACATGCCCCTCGGATGGACAACTCCTGTAGTTTATCCTTCTTGATCTTTGGCCTCGGCTAAACCAGCTGAACACACTCTCTCTAGCATCAACATCTTCCAGACTTGACCCCCTACACTGATTCTTATCAGATCTTCCACTGTGTCTGAATGAAGGGATGCTCGAGTGCAGTGCTTCTCAAACCCTCCCCTTAAACCTATAAAAAAATCCTTTAAAATATACCACAGACAACATTCTTCTAATATTATGACTTTTCTGACTTCGAGAACCATTGTAGGGCTCCAGACTAGCATTTAAGGACACCAGCACCAGTGCCTTTAAGCTCTACAGAAGGTGGCACCAGCACCTGACAGTAAAGCACTCACCCTGATCACACATGTGCATCTTAGAGATGTCTATCTGATGTCTGCATTTACATATTCAAGAGGTATTTTTAAGAGTGTTTGCTCATCTGCGATACATCTCTAATATGTTTCCAGTCAGATGTCAAATAGAGATTTATTAAATGCATGTAAAACTGCTTCTGAGACGTTTATCAGATTACACAGCGGATGTTTCCCAGATCTTTAGCAGATGTCTTACAGATGTACTTGTGCTGTCTGGGTAGTTGAGATGCAGTTTAAAATTAACTTTTATCAATGTCATTCATAAATGTCTAAATATAATTTAATAAATACAATATATATATATATATATCTTAGGGAGTGGAAATGGCTGATAAGCCTATAAGTACTTCTCTGCAGCCATCTAATAGTGGTAATTTAATGTGTTTTTTATTTTAAATAAGTGTTTGCTTTCCTACATTATGAAACGTTTAGTTTTATAAATGGGGCAACCTATGAAGGATGAACAAATAATGTCATCACATTAAAAATAACTTTAAAATTCGGTAATACTTAAAGTTTGAAGTGCTGGGAAAAGTTGTGTGAAGCATTTAAAAACACTTTAAGACATTAGACCTTGTTCCTGTAACGTTAATTATGTTAAATCCATGGTGAATGGTGGTGATGTGTTTATTGAACAATGTTTCTCCTGGTTTCCACATCAGTGGCGTTTGTTCTGATGTCTGTAGTTTTAACAGAATTTGAATGCTTCTCACAAGATTTGACAGAGATGTTATTGATTCTACTTTCTTCACTGTATCTTCCAGCGCTGTATATAACGGTGTAGCGTGATCGAGAGCAGCCTGCGGCTCCGGTCCGAGCAGATAAACGGTCTGTAGCCCAAACGAGTAGCGCGGATTTGTTCCGCGTTCGCTTGTCCGATGCAGCTCTTGTAAATCGGGCATGAAGGAACGCAAAGCTGTTCATTCCATTTTTGAACCGAGAAACAACCTTTCTTTGACTGAAAGCGCATTGCGATGACGTCAAAAGACGCGTCTAAGTGCAAAATCTGCGGCAATTTGGAAAATAGCGGAGATTGCTTGATTTTGCGATAAATTCAGCGATCGCAGAATCCTGGAGGGACTGTCAGACGCTCACTGAACAGAGACGATTCAGAGAAAGAGCTGCGCACATCTCTACTACTCACTACCTCTGTCTGACAGCAGCAGCACACGCATCTTCAAACGCACACACAGATACAGGAATATCTGAACCACGGCCAATCAGAAGGGGGGTCCGCACTTCACTATCTCTGATTGGTTTAGACCACGCTATGAGCCTAACGTGTCTGTTGTCGAACAGCAGAGACTTTGAGTCGCAGAGACGTGCGAATGGCTGACGCACCAGTGCGACCAACGCTTTTTTAGTCGCAGCCTTGAGAAATTAGTCCAAATTGGTCGCACTCTAGAGCCCTGCCATACACGCTCTTTTAGACAAGGTATGCTCATCACTCTCAGTATCCTCTCTACTCAACATGGACAATGTGTCTTGATGAAGTTTTGGCAGACGATTCTATTGAAAGAGAAAAAGGAAAGATCCTCATAAATACTGACAAACAAAAGCACCACAATGCATTCTTTCTGTACAGATTAGCTATATGAATGGGTGATTCTAAATCTTAAACATTCCAAATAACTGTTTTTAATATTGGAGCTAGTTCTTATTCTGCCACATGAATTTCCTTTATGATAGCCTACAACTTTGTCAATCTTATCTTATTCTTGCACAAGACCTACCTTCATTAGAATCACCATGAAGGACCAAGCACACATCCTTGGTCACAACTCTGGAAACACATCAGCGTCAATCTCTATTCCTCCATCGTCCGTCACTGTCAGGGTCTTGTCTTGTTGTATGGAGAACTTTTCTCTGGCTATTGAAAAAAATAATATACAAAATAAATAGTAAAACATTTATTAAAATGTAGTTAACATATTTATAACCTTTTAATTTTTGAGGAAACAAACCTACCTTCAGCGATGAACATCTCAAAGCATGCCTTTCCATTCTTAACATGCTTCTTTTGGCTCAGGTATTGAACCTTGCAAATCTTTCTTCCCCACTTTACAAATCAAACCTGTAAATCATACTCTGAAGATGATTAACAGTTGCAACAAAACAAGCAAATTTAAAAAGTATTTAACGTTAGATCAGGGATCTCCAACCCTGCTCCTGGAGAGCTAACGTTACCGTCCTGCAGATTATGCATAAACACGCTTATGTAAATTAAAATACTTTATTAATTTACTCACCAGATATATTTCAGCAAATCTCTTAAGCGAGGGAAAATGGCGTCTGGAAGAATTGCACGAGCGAGACTGAGCTTCTCCTCACTAGTTTGGGCGCTAAAATACGAATTAAAGGAAACATTGATTTTTATTTATTTTTACAGACTGGTGGCTGTAAAAGCGCACAAAATAGCCTTTACTGAGACAGAAATACCGTGTACATGTTATGCTTTAGGCACCATGCGGGAGAAAAAAAACCTTCTTGTCCATGTACAAAGTAAGTTAACGTTAATGTTACATGTCCATGGGCATACAACTAACGTTACTTAATGTCTGTGAAAGTGCAAAACGTGGCCATTAAAACACTCATGTACATTAAATTACTTAAAATAACATTAAATTCAAAGATAGAAGTATAGAATATAGAAGTATTACATAGACTACATACAGAAGTCAAGAAAGTACCGCTTAGTTCAACGAACTCCACAAACAACCACAATTGATCCAGCCAAATTTAAAATTCTTCCCTCTGTCTGAAGTCATTTAACTAACAGTACATTCATAACTGTATTTCCATACAGAAAGTCTATAAAATACAAACACTGAGGTAGCTTGGCTTACCAGTTGCTATTCTGAAACTGAGGGAAAATGGCGCTTGGAAGATTCTTCAGTGGCATAAATACCAGGATGTTGGAAATAACACCGGCAAGTGTTGGTTACCTGTGGTTTTACACCGAATCAAACCAGCTTCTAACTCTGATAGTGTTCATTTCTGAAAATCTAACTCTATAACGTCAACACTTTACTCTAACATGCTTTAACACTGGGAATTTAACACTGACGAATTTGCTGTGCAGGGTTGAATGCAGTTTTGAGGCTCCTTGCAATAAAACACATTTGTACCAAACCCTGCATGTCATGTTCTTAAACATATGAAGATACTTTTATTGACATTCTTGTATCCTTATACTGTACGTGATCATTTTATGGATCTCTGTATCCTTATACAATATCACTGGCTCTCAGTACATTACTGCAGGCTTATGGAGCTGATGTATGATTTTACTTATGAAATTACACTGAAAAATCAGCCTCCTAGACATTAACGTCAGCATGAAACAACATTACAACTTAAAATCAACTGTAAATCATGCAAGCAGTTCAGAAAAACATTAGGCAAGTGTGGATTAACTTTATTTTTAATGAAGATCCAGACCGCGTCAGTAAGAAGTTGGTCCTTTGTTCACTTAATTTCACCACGGATTAATTTACAAACAAGGCACATGATTTTAAGAAAGATTGAAACTAAAAGACAGTGCTGTGTGACCATACACTATACATGAAAGTTCAAAAACAATCTTTTTTATAGTTTTTAAAGTATGACGTTTACAATTTGTACTGTACTTGAGTACTAAATACTTGCATTTACTATTTTCTCTATTATATTACTTCCATGACTTATTTGGGTCTAGTTCACTATCCAATCAATTAATGGTCCCAGCTAAACTTTTTGTAGTCAATAAAATGGGGTCCTCTATAGTGATCCCTTAATTTCTATGACCTTTAAGGCTGAAATGCTGTATTAACCACAGAAGAAGTACATCTTAACGAAACTGTTATAGCTTACCCTGCTGCTTTGCGTCCTCTCTTTGCGCTCCTGCAGAGTGGACAGGTAATTGACAGCGGCGTACTCGATCACAGACAGGAAGACAAAGACGAAGCTGACCCACAGATAAATGTCCACAGCTTTGATGTAGGAGACTCTGGGCATGGAGGCGTTCACTCCGGTGATGATGGTGGACATGGTGAGCACCGTTGTGATGCCTTCAAAGAGATCAGGTTGATCAGTTTATTGTAGATGTCTTATGCAAAGTAATGAAATGATGCACTGACACATGCTGCAGTGGTTTGCAGCAAGATGCAATTACACAATTCATTTGAAACATCTCACCCAGAGGAACCCGCGCAGGAACAGCTCGCCGGTCGATCCAGAAGGACACCCATGACAGCATGACCATCAGAGTGGCGGGAAAGTACGTCTGAAGCAGGAAGAAGAAGATATGACGGCGCAGAGTGAAGTTGATGTAAAGACGATTGTACCAACCTGCAGAGAAGATTGAAGAGACAAACCTAGCCAGTTTTATCTTCACAGAGCACCAGTGATCAAGGTGAGCAGCAGCGTTATTGAATTCTGCTCCTGGAGGGAACCTTAGTCAAACAGATCTGCCTGTGATCATCAAGTAATACTCAAAACCTTAATTGGCTGGTCCTGATGTGTTTAACTGGAGTTGAAACTCTTCAGCTTGTGGCCCTGCAGGAACAGAACTGAATATCCCTGCTAGAGATTCTCAAAAACAAGCAAGTTTGAACATCTATAGCAGTTGTTTATTGTAGAACATTCTTGCCTTGATGCTGATTTCTCAATAAATAGCTTGTTATTATTATTTAAAGGGACAGTTCACCCAAAAATGAAAATTCTGTCATCATTAAGTCACCCTCAAGTATTTCCAAACCTGTATGAATGTCTTTATTCTGCTGAACACAAAGGAAGATATTCTGAAGAATGTGGGAAACAGAGCAGTTCTGGGGCACCATTGACTTCCATAGTATTATTTTTCCCTACTATGGAAGTCAATGGTGCCCCAAAACAGCCTGGTCACAAACTTTCTTCAGAATATCTTCCTTTGTGTTCAGCAGAACAAAGACATCTATACAGGTTTGGAAATACTTGAGGGTGACTTAATGATGGCAGAATTTTCATTTTTGGGTGAACTATCCTTTTAAATTGGCGATGCAAAGAAAGTAGAATCAAATTTTCAATATTGTAAAATATATTCAAGTGAGAAAAAAGTATGGAAGGGTCCTGTTCAAGTGGACCAAATGATTGGAGAATCCCTCACCAGATAGAAGCCTTTCATTTTACCACAAGATCCAATTATGATATTTTGATAAAAAAATTATAAGAAAAAAGGAAACATTTGAATGGATGAATTGTAAATCAATAAGAAGCATTTAGAAAGTACATAGGGTCATGCCCACTTTAAAAAATAAAACGATGATGTTTACCACTATTGGAGTGGTGCCGATGTGACTTCTATCTTTGCAAACCTCCCGTTTTGATTTCCACAGTCAACTATAAACAGTAAAATGATTTTAAGTTAAATCATTAGTTTGAGTCATGGGTGTCCAGTCCTGTTCTTCGAGGGTCACTGGAGAGTTTAGCTCCTACACACACGCCTGAAAGTGTCTAGTAATCCCGAAGGCCTTGATTAGCTGCTTTAGGTGTTAGATTGGGGTTAAAGCCAAACCCTGTTTGTAACGTTTCTAAAACACATTCATTATGGTACTGTCAACTCTTTAATAACTATCACACTATCATCTCAATCAATACAACAATTATTTGCATTATTAACATTAGCTTGCAGCAAATGTAGATTCTTACTTTGGGCGGACACAGCATAATCTAAATCAGATTATTTTAAAGGGTTGGGAAAAGAAAATATGTCTGTATCTTGCATAAGTTACCATCTAGATACATTTTACCTGTACTTTACCTTTTACTGAACTATCTTTAACTGTTGAGACCATGCCGGTTTTGGTTATTTTTACATTGCATCAAAAATGCCATATAGCTGCTTTAATAAAGTCTTTACTAGTCAGGAATTATAGTATTATGAAACATGACTTAAATTACATGAGACAATACATATGACGTGTCACATACCTGTGCTGCTGTAGAAGGCTAGTTTTGTGGTGGTGTGAAACTTCTGAATGAGGAACTGAGACAGAGAGATCTTCTCATCCGTCTGCAGAGATTGGTTTCCTCTTTTCCAGTACAGCATGAGGTCGTCGTCAGTGTAGGCATCTCCAAATAAAATAGCACAAATACATCTGTGACCCTGGACCACAAAAGCGCTATCGCTGGGGTATATTTACCAAAAATACATTGTATGGGTCCAAATGGTTATTTTTAGGATATTAAGTAAAGATCATGTTCCATGAAGATATGTAGTAAATTTCCTGCCATGAATATATTAAAACTTAATTTTTGTATGCATTGCTAAGAACTTAATTTGGACAACTTTAAAGGCAATTTTCTCAGCATTTTGATTTTTTTGCACCCTCCGAATCCAGATTGTGACATTTGTATCTCGGCCAAATATTGTCCTATTCTAACAAACCATACATCAATGGAAAGCTTATTTATTCAGCTTACAGATGATCTATACATCTCAATTTTGAAAAATTGACACTTATGACTGTTTTTTGTGGGCCAGGGTCACATATGAACTCACAAACACTAAAACACGAAATAAACACAGAATATCCAGCTTTACTCAAAAGGACATCACGTGTTGTTCAATGCAGTCATGAATTGTGTTTAGACTCACAGCTCTCGATCTCCAGTGAGCATGTCTGGGTGTCCAGGGGAAAGTGACTGAGATCCATATTGCACATCGCTGTGACTGTAACCCTGTTGAATGTGTTTGCAGTGATTAAAAATTGTGTCACAAATCCACAATATAGAAATAGTCTCATTTATTTTTGCAGTTTCAACTGAAAATGATTATACTAAGGGGGCTATAACCCCATGAGGAATTAATAAGAAAATAAAATATAAATAATGAAATGTTATTTAATAATTTAATTCATAATAATGTTAATTGTTTTAAGTGGGATGAATCTTGTTAACAAATAGGCTTTGAACTGATCGTTTGCTATCATTTTCAATATGCTATTATTTCTAATAACCTTTAAATCAGTCATTATCTCTTACACCAAACAAGCAACATTAGAAAAATATGCTTCTACCTACATTTTTACAAAACTCCAAATCCGTACCTATACATACAATTCACTGCACAACTTTCGTTCCTTTTATGCAAATTACATTGTGAAGTCTGATGAAACAGGAATCACAATAAAAGAGCTCAACGACTTGTAGAGGTGGGCTAAAATGGTAAGGTTGCTTTAGAAAATGTGTTTTATCATGTTTGCTTTTGTTAATATTATCAGTTTAGGCTGGGATTTAGTGTTTGGGGTATGTATGGGGCATTAAATATGAACAACACTATAATACCGGTTTTGGATAAAACTGAACACAATTTAAGCACCAATCACAGGATATTTTAGTATGAAAGAGTTGCGAAATATGCAAAAATCACTTAAAAACATTCAGAAAAAGACATTCACTTAGGTCAATAGCTTCCATTTGAGGCCAAGGATCAGGATTGAGGTGGAGATACTACATAGCTCCCCAAACAAAATAATGGAGCTACCACTGTACCCCGATAAAAGGCTGGTGATAGAGTGCTATGTCATTCGTTTTGCACTAATTCATCTTTGCACAAACCCAGGATTTCTTTCCTTAAAACCCACAATCAGTGACACACACACCTGGATGGAGCTGCATGATGAAGAGCACTTGACAGCAATTCCTTTCATCAAGCAGAACCCCACAAACTCAAGATGTAAATTAAAGATCTTGCTGTCATTGTCTGTCTAATCCCAGGAAGTAGCTCCCGTTGCACACTTGTCCTGACGCTGTAAGCCCTGGAAGTCCCCCATTTTTCTCTTTACCAACTTTCTGTGCTCACTTTTCCTCACCGGTATATTCTTTAGTAAAGAAAACATCTCGTTGTCTGTCCCTTTTTCACTCAGTGTGCATGCTATTTTTAGTGGAGAATGCGGGCAGCTTTAATAAAAGCGTTAATGACTTGTTGTCATTACCTTGCTTCTGCAGATCCTGACTCCTATGCAGATTTATAGGAAATACTTCTTCAGTTTGACATTTAAATGAGTTTTAACTGGTGATTTAATTATCATTACTAATAAATGATTATAGTCAGCCACTCGCTTATTACGCAACTCTCTATTTTCCTTTCACAGCATCATGCTGAGGAGGATGAACATGACCCCACCAATCTTTTCAGAGGCATTTAAATATGACAAAACCTGGAACAGGAAAACTGAACAAGGGTGTTATTGAAATTTCTATTGACCAAGTTCCTGTCTACACAGTCGGAAAATGCACATCCTAGCAAATATTTTAACAGTTTAACCTCAACCCTCTGCTTCCAAGTCGAAATGATTTAATGTACATTGAAATTCTTCACATCTGTAATGAGACACCTCATAATCTAGCATCTCTGAGAGAAACTGTTGCGCAACTGATCTGAGGACATGAAGAGAACTTTGCAGCACATACATAAATCATAGAAACTGCAATCATGGAGTCTTGGCTTTTGTGGAGATAACACACACACACACACACACACACACACACACACACACATCACACAGCTAAGAAGCCTTTGAAGAAGAATTTGGAGAAAATTGGAAGAAATAAAATCCATGTTTTGGGGCGCAATCTCCACTTTTCTGTGAATGAAGCGTTAGGAGTAAACAGGGTGTCTGCAGTGCTGTCAAGGCTTTAGGAAACCCATAACTGCATTCACCAGATAACCAATGCTTTCACGTCAGCTGGCCAAGAAACAGAAAGACTTGTCCCTCCCAGTCCACAAGCTCTTACATTATGAACCAACTCATTGGAATTCATCTTATGATACGGTGGAATGGTTTTTGCAGCAGCTGCAGGCTGTGTGTGCTGTGCTGGCGTAAAAACTAAAGAAATGGCATCGGATGCCAAAAGCTCTGACGGTTTTAGAAACTATGAAAGCAGTTCTTCAACCTCTGAGTTGTTTTACTGTTGCACTTGGGACTGTGAAACATACCACCATGTTCTTAACCTTTCCACTGAAAATGCAAGCAATGCTGCAGTCATGATGAACATGGTGACCAGGGCCAGACTGGGACTCATTTTCAGCCCTGGAGTTTCATGCCTTAGACTGGCCCACTTTAATTCATGACTGACTATATTACAAAATATACAATTAAAACCTCCGTATACAAGTCTGCAATAGTGCACTGTTCTCTAAAGCCTTGTAATTCATTGTATTTTTCTAGAGGTTCAATTTTTTATTGTTCTGGCCAGAGGCATGACTGGCCCTCACGGCCAAAAAAAACTAACTGGTCCACCGGAAATTCTCCTGGTGCCCCCGATTAGTCAATCTTGATTTGTAGGCAAATGCAGCAGCTTTGACAATGTTTGACAGCATTGTGGCAAAAATGAAGTCAAACAAAGTTTCAATGAGGTGAGGAAAACTGACCCCTGCTTGGTCTTGGACCAAGACATTCAAGACTGATTTAAGCTGCTTCCAGGAGAGAGTGTCACCTTGATGAATTAGCTAAACGCTGAGCTCCAGTTCCAACCGGCTCCATTACAACTGTCTTATGTAACCCCGAACACCTTGATCGCCTGGTTCAGGAGTATTGAAGCTGAACTCATGACAGTAGCTCTCAGGATTACTGACTTCACTTAAAGCAGTGGTTCTCGACCATTTGCAGGGTTTAAAATAGAAGCAAGGACTCTTTAAGTGTGTCTTAAGGATTTAATATGAAGACAGAAATTACTGTACAGTGCATTCAGTTCTCTTATTTTTTCCACATTTTGTAACAGTGCAGTATTGTTCTTTAATGAATTTGTAGTTCAGGGTTTTGATTTGTCATGATGGGTGTAGACTGATGTAAAAAAAAAACTATTATAAAAAGCATTTTAACCGCATTATAACAAGCACGTCTGGATCATAACAAACTGTGAATCCGTTCTGAATGCACTATATATAGCAAAACCCTACAGATCAGCCATCTGGTCTTGGATATAAGGACAGATACTAGATGAACTGGTGAGAGGGTGTAGGGAGGAGCTGGCGTTGACATAACAGATTGACTTATATATTGTAAATCGAGATGCACATAGAAGAATAAAGTCATTTAGTCCAGCAGACTGGGTGTGGGAGGGGTTTGAGATTAAAACTCACCAATGAGCCAGCTTTGTGTCTGAATCTACATGTGGCTTGCATTAATCCCACAGATTCCCACATATTAATCCACACTTTCCCTCATCTAGAGAAAAAACCAGGATCAGCGCCTCCTAAAGATGACAGATCTTGGTCAACTAAAAGCGTAATAGCAAACATGGAGATACTAAATGCCAAAAGAGTGACTGTTGGTTTATATCTTTTTTTATTGAGCAAATCTGAGTCTCCATGTCATACATCTACAGCAAAGCTGGATGTAACAACTCTTCTGATCTGTTTCTCGAGCTTTGATTTGGATTAAATTGAGCATTTCCACCGTTTGGAGAGGTCAAATGTTAAATACAAAAAGAAAAAGCAAAGCCTGAATAAATGTCTGAGCTTTGTGGTACGATCCTCAGAATGTATGTGGCTGTGAGTAAGATGTGACACTTGCCTCATGCTGTACAGCACTTTGCCATCAGGATGCACTCGGAGCATGACATTCTCCGAGGTGGTGTCATGAATGAAGGATCGTTTGGAGTGGACAAAAAATATGTCAGGTACCCAGATTTTCTTCACCAGCCGGCCATCAAAGGTCATGCTCTGGTTGGTGGTGCTGGGAAAGGACAGTCGCTCGTCCTTCCAGTAATGTCTCAGGTACAGGGTCATGGTGAAGTCCTGAAGCATACGATCCAATCAGCCATTCGTCTTAACATAAACAGTTTAAACAGTAGCCTCATTTCTATCCCAAGAGCCCTCTATTTAAGAAATAAACACATCTAGGGTGCTTGGAAAGGTTACTGGGTGCTAATCCAAATCCCGTGGCACAATCTCAGAGTTGAAGAGATGATGATAGCGCTCAAGCATTTATGATGCACTCTGAAATATGTAAGTCATATTTACACAGACACGTGTCAGTCTCCTACCATATCTACTTCAGAGATAGTGTCCAGACTCTCAAGCTGAACATCAACACCCACGGCTATCGCAGGCCCTGAATGGAAGAAAAAATAGCTTTAAACAGTCTCACAATGCACTCATTGTAACAAACTTTTGAACCTTAAACCATGTAAACACATTGCCTTACACCAAATACACCAAATAATGTTATTTTTAGCATCATCATATGACCCGTTTAAAACACTACTTAACGAGTCTATGCATTCATTACCCATTCAATAACATTAGTGTGATCTAAGCAAAAGCTTTTGATAAATGAGGTCTGTGCTCATCTGGATCGGCTTAAAGTGGTCAAGCTTGTTTTTGGAAGATGTTAACTGGTTTGTTATGAGTCCAAGGTGGTCTACCATCATACCAAACCAGGGTGATCAAGGTCTACGACTAGGATGCACCTGGAGGTCTACTTTCCAGCAGAGTTTAGCTCCAGCCCTAAATAAACACGCCTGAACCAGCTAATCAAGTTCTTCAGGATCACTACAAAGGTATGTAGGAGAAAGTGCTAAACTCTGCAGGACAGTGGCCCTCCAGGATAAGACTGAACACCACTGGGGTGCAAGATTAACCTCGGCTCCAGCAGCTGCTAGTCCATCTGATCAATCATCTAGATCAACTTGGAGCAGCTGATTGACTGCCATATGGAATCGCATGTAATAATATGGCTATCCAGGGCCTAAATGTTATATGACATGTACATGTACATGTACAAGATTAATGATCATAACCCATCAAAACAGATTGAAAAACTTGACTTGTAAGCAGCTGTTACGGTATCTAAAGATAAAGAGGAATGGTACACAAAACAAAACACTCAAAAAATTACATTTCCCAAACATACATACTTTTTGTCATTGACCATCCAGTCACCTTTTAATTAAGTACCACAATGAAAGTTTTTGTAATTACAAGGTGATGTGCCTGTCCATTTCTTAGCACTTCAACATCATTTCATATAGAAGATTATCTTAAATGCAAGCTATTCAAATTTCTGTCACCTTCTCGTAAATCTGCATGTCCTTGTTTAGCACTCAGAAGTGTAAAAACATGCATGAAACTTGAAAAAATGCAAAAGAAATGTGTGAAAACATGAAATGTCCTTTCTTCACCATAGGACAATATTGTCATAACCCTTAATCTGGGTTTGATCTGAGCGTAGTATTTACAGTTGGTGTGAACTTTAGTGAAGATACGGGCAGATAAGTGAATGCTCGTGGCACAGCGCCACAGTAAATCAGTCCTAATCTGGCCTGAGCTTCTGTAAAGCTGATTGCCTGTGATGTCAGCTCAAATCCTATACAAATATGAGTCTTGTGGAGTTTATTAAGATCTGCTGGTGTTTCGTATCAGGCATTAATGCATTAATGATAAAAATTGATTGAATATTAATCCGAATGCACCACAAATAAAGCCAATAAAGAAATGCTAAGAGCAAGCAGAAATCAAAATAAAGTAATCGTTGATTTATTTTGATTTCAAACAAATGCAACAATTAAATCAAATGATTACATTTATGTATTATTGTATATGTTCTTTAGCATAAC
The DNA here is from genome assembly GCA_027564155.1 of Gymnocypris eckloni scoliostomus. NCBI lineage: Eukaryota > Metazoa > Chordata > Actinopteri > Cypriniformes > Cyprinidae > Gymnocypris > Gymnocypris eckloni. The sequence continues at coordinate 4,902,839 of CM050412.1, forward strand.
CAACAATACGCTTTATTATTTATATCTGTTATGAAACTAGAACACATTTACTGTTTTCTGCATAGCCCATCATTTCCAGCATCATTATCTCATCTTACCTCCAAAGCCTGGTCTCATGGTGAAGTCATGGCCCTCTAGCTCGAGGAGCTGCTCTGATTTCGTAACGGCAGCTTTTGTGACATCTGGACTTCTCATTAGTAAAGTGCTGTTAAACACAGAGAGGTCACAAAACATCTCAAAACAGTTCCAATGCAAACAGAATTGGTTGATTGGTATATTTGAAACACAGAAAACTGACTAAACCAAATCATATATTTCAATGAATATATAATACTATATTAGTAGAGTATTGGGAACTATTGGTTGTAATAAATATATATATATATATATATATACACATATATAATTACATTTTTAAAAGCAAGACTGTAAAGCACTTCAATTTTGCATGGCATCATAAAGTAGCTGCTGAAAAATCACTTTTCAATTATTATAACGTTAATGTTCACTCATCCATCTAGAAGTTGCAACAGGGAGCTTGAAACAGAAAACTCTCCCAAATCTTATCAATATGGGTATATAGATCTTTTTGAAAGGTGATCAAATTAAAGGAACTGTATATTTGTGCTATACCTGCCAGGTTTATGTGCTTCTCTCTCTGTTCTGGTGGTTTCTCGTTTGGATCTGATATGATGCAGGATTTGACATTATTAGATATCAGAACATAACAACAACAATAATTCAGCAAATCAATTAGGCACTTTAACGATTATGCTGAATGAATGAATGAATGGATGAATGAATGGATGAATGGGTGAATGGGTGAGTGAATGAATGAATGAATGGATGAATGAATGGATGAATGAATGAATGAATGGACGGACGAATGGATGAATGAATGGATGAATGAATGAATGGATGAATGAATGAATGAACGGACGGATGAATGGATGAATGAATGAATGAATGAACGGACGGATGAATGAATGGATGAATGAATGGATGCATGAATGGATGCATGAATGAATGAACGGACGGATGAATGGATGAATGAATGAATTAATGAATGAATGGATGAATGAATGGATGAATGGATGAATGAATGGATGGATGAATGAATGGATGAATGAATGAATGAATGAACGGACGGATGAATGGATGAATGAAATAAATGGATGAATGAATGAATGAATGAATGAATAACTAGCATATTGTTTTTATATTAATACCCTTAAAGGAAGATCCATAATGAAAATTCTGTTCTGCATAAATACAGCATCAAAAAAGATCAGTGTAACAATGTGAGTGAAAAATAAAATGTCTTTGTGTTTGTTATTTCCCTCTTTTGCTGTAACGATGCTAGTACTGATGATCATATTTTGAGAGTTTTCCAAACAGCATCTTTGTGTTTTAGCAGAAAGAAGACTTTCCCTTGACTTGCCTAAACAAGGCAGCACTTTTTCTGTATTACAATATATTGTGTTATAGACTGCTCCTTTTCCGATATTTACTTTATAAAAATCACGCATATGGCACAGAAACAATAGAAAAAAGAGTTGTTCATAAAACAACTAATTCGTGCAGCTGCAGCACTCATCACTCACTGGAAATGGCATACCCTTCAGCGCGCGTCTACACCTTCTCTTCTTCAGTGTTTTTCACGTTAGTGATGAAGAATAGCTGAATGCATGAGTGAGGTGATGCACTCACCTGGTTTGGCTGCACGTCTGAAGCACCTGTCCGCGCAGCTGCAGCGCTCCAGTGGAGAAAAAACACGGGCAAAGCAGAAAACAGACATCAGCGTGCATGATGCCCACATCAACCTACAGCCCCCAAACCCCTCTAAAACTTCTTAAAACAGCACTTCAGGACTCTTCAAGACGAGCCATGAACCGCGTGCCGCTCACTCAGATGCGTTTAATCTGCATTGATGTGAAGGTCAGAGTCAGCCCTGCTGTCTGCTGCAGCCTTTCTCGCATCCAGGAGCAGCTTTCGCAGGTTAGCGGGTCAAACGGACATTTGCTGGCTGTATATTATGTAATGTTCGGTGGGTATTACGTGCTATCTGAATTACACTTACATAATCGAGTGGTATAGCCTAGTCACTCAGCATTTTTCTCATTTCTGAACGATTTTTAAAGGCGTTAAAATGAAACACTGTGACAAAAAATATTCAGATTGAATATTCATTCAATAAATGGTAACAGCAGTCAAAAGACTGGAGAGAGTTTATTAAAATTGTTTTTGACGATCAAATAAGATCGTGCTTTCTTGAAGCTTGAAATAAAAATGCTTTAAATTAACTTCTGCCTGTGAATTTCTTTACTAATAATAATAACAACAAAAAATATACAAAAAAAAATAATTAAACAAATACATATTGATTTTAATTGATGGATGAGATATTTATTTGATGTAAATAAAATTAAATGAGGGGGGGTGTTATTCTTATTTATTGCTGAATAAATTCCATAAGCTAGCCTTACATTCTGATTGCAGTTTATTATTCATACCTTTTCCCTTTCACAGTATTTTGCATCAGCATGCCTAATGCTTTTGCAAAAGAGGTTCACATTTTGTATTAAATATGAAAAAAATGTCATTAAATTCCAGAATGTCTAAATTCATTGTTATAAAAATAACTAATAATTTGATGCATGGATCATATTCAATTACTGAAGCTCTATAAACATGCCACAACTTGAGAGATGCATGTAATATGTGCATATATGAATGTAATTAATTTAGTCAAACCTCTCTTTATTTAACTCTTTTAAAGATCATAAGCAGTTTTTGGCTGTATGGTCAAATATATACATTGAACGTGCTGCATGCTTAAATAAACTTGTTTTCCATCAGAATTCACATGCATGTCTATACTGTTTAAACACCTTTGTTCTAATGGATCAGCTGATAGATTTCTCCATTGATCAGTCTAATTCCATTAAGAGTGCACTGTGATTATGACATTGTCCAGGGCTGATGCTAATGCTTGGCTATTAGAAAGGGCAGTTTGTTTGAATGCAAACATTCAAATTCTTGACCAACAATCATAAAAATCATTTTTTATATAAAATAATCTATAAACATCTTATCATACACACATATTGGGGGTGAACATAAAAAAATGAAATGCCACATGAGCTGCAACATGCAATGAATCAACACTGAGCTGAATAAAGACACTATTGGCCTTTACAGCAGAACTGGAACTTGTTACTACTGCTTAGAAACCATCTGTATTGTACAGTATGTATAATGCATACTCTCAGAAAAGAAAGTACAAAAGCTGTCACTTTCCACGTGATCAAACAAGGTATATTTACACTATAAAAAGAAATGCAAGTGGGGTAAAATAATTCCTTCGTCAAAATATTGAGCTTTGATTTCTAAGCAAACAAATTATTTATAAATGTCTCACACATGATCCCTGGCTGTAGGTAATCAAAAGATAAGTGTGGCATTTAAAAGGTAATATTTCCAAAACACAAGAGCTGTTTGTTTTAAATTATGTGTTTAATGTAGAGAACTATGTTTTTTATTTTGTAAAAAGTGTTTTAATTGCAAACTGAGTTTAAACAGATAATGTGCTTGTAGTTTTGCAGACTTGTTCTGAAGATTCGATATGTTGCTACTGCATAATACACTCAGTTGAGACTCAACATATCCTTTACATAACGAAACCAGGGTAAAGGCTTGAGCTATTTTATTTGAGTTTCAAGTTTTTTAATCAAATGCACATCAATCAGCAAGTCCTAGGGTCTGGTTTGGGTTCTCTGTGTCAGAATCCTATAGCTTCTTGAAGAAGAAGAATTTTTTATTTGTCAAATACACAATTATACAGAGTATTACCAGCAGTGGAATGTGTTCTCTGCATTTAACCCATCTAAGTGCACATACACCTGGAGCAGTGGGCAGCCGACGCTGTGGCGTGCCGGGGAGCAGTCGGGGGTTCGGTGCCTTGCTCAAGGGTCTCAGTCGTGGACAATTCCTGCCGGAGCCGAGATTCGAACCCACAACCTCGGGTTACAAGTCCAACCCTCTATCCATTCGACCACGACTGCCCCCCAAGGTTGATATCTACCTTGTTGTTTATGTTCTAGTTTTGTTCTACCATGGGCTGTTTTTGTTTTCAGTTTGTTTGGCTGTAGTCTGGCTTCATTTGTGTTCTTACCTGGACAAATTTAGATTTGTATTTTTCCCTTTTATTTATAAAGAGTTTGCGTTCAGACAGCCTGTGCTTGAGTTCTGTTATCAGTCAGCACAGTGAGCATACAATTAATGTTCAGATTCCAGATACTTAGTTGTCATTTGGTTTTGAATATATGTATTGATGAGTCTACAAGCGCAATAAGTGAGGTCAATGTAGCTAGACCTGACCTTCTGATGACACCTGAGTTTATGTCCATGATATCGTGTAGCACACAATGAATAATGACCTGCAGTGCCTTCCCTGACCCTGTAGGACTTCACGCTACTAGGCAGAGTTACTTCCATAAGAGGCTATTATGCAATTAGTTGGCTATTGTCGGTAGGGAGATTGGCCAAGATATTTAGTGTCATGTAGCTTTAAAATTTGAAAAGAATGAGGCTCTAACACGGCAGGTGTTTGTAGGTTTGTGTTTCCTCTCTGAGGTGTCCTTTAATCCTTGATTATCTCCATAGTTTCAAAATTATTCAGGCAGAGGTTGTTGTCCTGATGCACTATCCTTGTTTCAACTTTCTCTCTTTATACATCCTCCACACCATCTGTGATCAGGCCAATGACCATTATGTCATCCACAAACTTCAATGACTTGAGTTTTGTAACACAATCACAGACGCATACACAAAACAGAAGTGGGCCAAACACAGAGCCTTGGGGGGCTCGGTTGTTGGGTTAGCCTCAATGTAGTATATTCAATTAAAAATGAAGAATTTATGGCTGACGTAATGCTGGATTTACATTCTTGTTGGTTCTGGAAGAACATTAAAATCTACCAATCAAATTTTAGGAACATAGAATGGAGCTTGGATTAAAGAGTTAGTTCACCCAAAAAATTAGCCTGTCAACACCACCCACTGCAATAATAACGCTTGGAATAGCCAGGACAATTTTTAATATAACTCTGATTGAATTCTTCTGAAAGAAGAAAGTCATATACACCTAGGATGCCTTGAGGGTGAGTAAAACCCTATATGTCTTTTACATTAAATGTTTCCTCCTGGAATGACCTGCCCAACTCAATCCGAGCAGCTGAGTCCTTAGCCATCTTCAAGAATCGGCTAAAACACACCTCTCCAATCTTAATTTGACTCTCTAACTCTAGCACTCTCTTTTCTAAATCTATTCTTTAAAAAAAACTAACACTAGTTTTTCTAATCTTTTTGTATTTTATCTATTTGTTTTCTTTTTATTTATTATACAATTAACAAAAGCAAAAAGGCCTCTAACACTAGCTTGCTCTATTCTTTTTCAAAAAAAAAAACTTGCTACATATACTGCTTTTGTCACCGCAGTCTCCACTAACAACACTCACCAGATACCAATCCCCTGATTTATAATCACCGCCACCAGTCAGCACTTATTAACAGCACTATATCCCTGCACCGTTCACTCACTGTCTGGTCTCAAACATTCCGTGTTGACTCACCTGACCCACTTACCTTTTGTCTACTTACCAGTTGCTCCAGTGCTCCTATCCCCATTCTCCACCACTCTTGTGCTCCACCATTTCCATGCTCCACTGTTCCCTTTGGATCCCCTGGAAAAGGAAAAGGACATTATCACTCAGATAAGCCTCTAGAGACTTTCCCATTCCCACCTGCTTACCTGGACATTCTGCTCATCTCATTCCCCTCTGCTGCTTCTCAATAAACCTGTTGTTTGTACTGCACTTACCTCTGTGTCCTGTGCCAATCTGCAGACAGCGTTAAGCTAATTGAGACTTGTTATAGCACATTGCTATTTTGTTGATTTTGATTGCTTCCATTGTCCTCATTTGTAAGTTGCTTTGGATAAAAGTGTCTGCTAAATGACTACATATAAATGTAAAACACAGGTTAATTTTCATTTTTGGTGGAACTAACCCTTTAAGAGCTTGAAAATATTTTTGTAATTTCATTAAGATTTTAAAGATATATCAGTCCCTCCAGGACTTCGCGATTCTGCGATCGCTGAATTTATCGCAAAATCAAGCAAACTCATTGCAAATGTACATAATTGCCGCAGATTTTCCGCAGATTTTGGGTTTAGACGCGTCCCGTGACATCATTGCAATGCATATTCAGTCAAAGAAAGGTTGTTTCTGAGTTTGAAAAATGTAATGAACAGCCTTGCGTTCTCATCATGATCGATTTACAAGAGCTACATTGGACAAACGAACCGAAAACGGAACGAATACGCGCTACTCGTTTGGGCTGCGCGACGCAGACCGTTTATCTGCTTGGGCTTTTAGTCATGATAGAACAATGCTAAAAATCTCCCAATTACTAATTTCTTTTACCCGGTGATCACAATTGGATACTATATTCATACAAATTTCTGTGAGCATTTGCAATATGCAAACATGGAGCAGGCTAGACTAGAAGACATGCTGCAGATCAAAGAGGTGCAAGTGGACCCAGATAAACAGGTAGGCATGGGCCTTGATAAAGAGGTGTTCATCATAGGAACATAGGCAGAAGACAGCAGCTACACTAATTTTGTCTCTATTTGCTTCTCTGTTTCTGCCATGGGATTGACATCCCGAGGTAACTTGGAATTACAGAAGCTTCAGTCTGGAGTCTGGACCCAACCCTTACAACTGATAAAAGATGATGCGCCAACCCCTCAGAGGACCTCAGCTGATGCTAAACCTGAAACAACATACAAAGCTACCAAAGTTTGACCACAACATATAAGCATTGGCTGTTAATAGTCTGTTTGATTACATGTCATTAACTAACTGCATGATTTTTACTGTACATTTCTGCAATATGGACATCAACTTGACAGTCACTATTGACACTACAAAATATAACGTAGAAACAAAAATGTTCTGTAAAGCTGCTTTGCAGCAATTGGTATCATGAAAAGCACTATATAAATAAACTTGAATTGAACTTATGTTATTGTATGGGAAAATCAACCATTTTGAAATGTGGTTTCAGGCTTATGGTTCGTGTTCCTATATCTCCTCATACTCCCCTTTCCTCAACCCAAACTCTTTGCTGCTTGGAGGTGGAAGTAGTACAATCACTATCCCATAAGCATGCCAATGTTCACACCTTTGTAATGACTACTGCACCATCATGCCAGTAGGTTTTTCCCATGGTGCTTAAGCAAAGAAGATATTTACTGTGATCTTAACAAAAATGTATGGACAAATGTTTAGGACAGGCTTGAGTAAATTTAGAGTAAAGTGTTTCAATTTATTGTTTGACAATGCAACCACTGTAGTGTTGTAAAGAATACTGTAAAATAAAATACTTTCCTTTATATGTGACTTTTGATGTGTTTAAAATATGTTTTATTATGGCTTTTGTACTCTCGATTCTGATGACTGTGGCTAGTATTTTACAGTACAGTAAAATTAATTTAGCACCAGGTAAATTCAAATTGAATATGTAAAACAAAGACATTTACATATTTCTTATCCAAGAATGTATATCTTCTAGCTGGGTGTACATGCAGTATTCCATGATATTGTTTACCAGTGTTGTCCCTTTACTTTCAATCCATTACAAATAACAAGTTTTATTTTACTTTTGTTAATACATAAGTATTTTAATATGCTACGACCACAATCTCTTTGCAAGGCAATTCAGCAGTATACAGACCAATAGATAAGATTGAAGAATATAAAGGCCCCTGGGAAGATCATGCGAGAGTAGTCATCAATGACGTGAGTGTTTTGGATGATACGGAAGCCTCGAAGTGTCTTCTTCTTGGCTCCTGTGGCCTCATTCGCCAAAGACAGGCACACCACCATGTGGTCCTGTTGATCTGTAGTCTCCTCAGAGGAGACAGGGTCCTGGGTATATCCGGCCAGGCCATTAGTATCAGGCTTACTGTATGCTTCATCCAGAATCACAGTCCTTGTGCGGGATATGTCACATGTGCAGGGTAAAGGCTAAAATGGAAAATCACAAACACAAACACCATTACCATTTAGATAACTTTTAATTTGCTTCCAGGTTGTGAATTTTAACTTAACTGAAACTGTAACTACAAGAGGAAAGTTATTTGAGACTAACTTAAAATATTGAATTGACAAAGTAATTACATTACTACATTACACCCTAAAAGTTTTACATCGTTGAGTGAGTAAATGTCAACAGCGACAGGGTAATTTTGTCTGTAATTTTATTGCCACCCGAATCCAGAATGGATTCAACTTGTTTTCTATGTTTTCAACTTGTTTATTTTTAGTCATGAGCTAGAAACTTTAAGGCATTCACGTTACATGATTTGACTGTTTTTACGTAGAAAGGTTGACAGCACTGCATTCAAATATATAATCATTCATTTTTTTCATAGCCGCTGGCCAAATTCAAAAATATTTTTTTCAGGCCAGGAGCTCTGTAGCGCTTCACTAAAACCCGCCCTTTACATGCCTCTCTGGAACAACGTCACGCAACCCCATCATTTCAACTAATCAGAAATAAGTCATTGGAATTAGTGTGATCACAAAACGAACATTATAAAAGCGGCCGTTTGTTTGCATAATTTGTCAAATATTTTGATCCAAAAGCATCGATTTTTAACAACAATAAGTGATACATTGATCATAATGAATTAATCAGTATTGAACATTAGTCACACAGAAATAAAGCGGTATGAACCGATATTTCACAAAAGAAAGAGGACACATTGCCTACCCAACTTTCAGTCGAGTCTGTTTCTGTTTATTTGTAGTCAAGAATACATCAGATTTAGAATCATTTCTTTTTTTTCATCAAAAATACAACCTTATGGCGCTTTTCCACTGCATGGTATGAGTGCGGTTCGGTTCGGCGGCTCGGCTCAGTTCGGTCGGTTTGCATTTCCACCGCAGTTTAGTACCGCTATAGAGTGGGCGGGATTATTCACGCGTCGTTATAATTGCGCCGCCTCTACTGCCGTGACATCATCATAAACGCGCCACAAACAAACTCACAACAAAGAAAGGAGACGGAATAGTGTTCTTCATTTTCGGCATGTGGATGTTTTTAACAGCAATGGAGAGGTCTATGAGAATGCTTGGGATTTACCCCCAGCAGCAGAGACTGTGGTGCAGTGACACGGGCTGCAGAGGAGGAGAGCAGGGATGATTTTAACAGCAATGGAGAGGTCTATGAGAACGCTTGTGATTTACCCCCAGCAGCAGAGACTGTGGTGCAGTGACACGGGCTGTAGATGAGGAGAGCAGGGATGTGTTTAACAGCAATGGAGAGGTCTATGAGAACGCTTGTGATTTACCCCCAGCAGCAGAGACTGTGGTGACAGTGACACGGCTGTAGAGGAGGAGAGCAGAGATGTTCATGCATGTGTGCTGCGTTACTTGATTAGTTAACTATTCATGCAGCGTGTTCTGTAAAGTGAATTATCAATAAACTTTTGAATGTTTCAAAATATACAATGTATCCCTTGTTTTTTTTATTTATGTGATGGTTTTTATAATCGTGGCATTAATCATTTGTCTTTTTCAAGAGGTTCATTACGTGCTCATACAATGATACATATTTAATATAGTCTGGAGGTACACTTATTCGATCAGATTGTTTTTAATTGAAGCAAAACACAGATACAAAGGTAAAAATATAAACAGAAAACATACTCTGAAAATATAGCAAGTTCAAAAGTAACGTTATACATAAAGCTTTTTCCTTCGGCGTCGCGCCATCAAGCTCTCGCTGGATCCGCTCCTCGGCTATCAACGAGAAGAACATCTGTACTTCCTCAACAGACAACGACACTGCTATTTTGCGGTTGATGCAAAAATGTGCGTTTGTTTAAACAGAAGTTGTGTCCGATCCTTCGCTGGCTGTGCTGATTTAAATCTAGCGGGTCGGGCTGTAGAGGAGGGTCTCGTGTCGCAAGTTCAGTGACAGTAATGACGATTCTCTCCGGCCAATCAGTGATCAACAGAGTTTACACGTCACGTTTTGGTAACGGTACGGCTCGCTTGGAACCTCGGCTGAGGTGGTACTAAAAAAGTACCAGGTACCAGGTACAGTACCCAGTGGAGAACCCCCCAAAAGTGAACCGAACCGTACCGTGCCGTACCATGCAGTGGAAAAGCGCCATTAGTAGCAGAGGGAGATCCCGAACAAAAACCTTTATTCAATTTTTATGACATACGTGGAGATAAAGTCTCAAGACATTTCTCAAGAATGAGAAGCTGACTGAGAAGCTCTTAGTTCTTCAAGTGGTCGTTTTTACCATGTTTACTGTGGGAATGGCTAGCGTCTTTTGTATCACTTATTTCTGCCATGTGATCCACATCGGATCTCCAACAGTTATTTAAAACACTCGCTGCTGTTTGAAAATGAGTTTTAAGCAAAAATGATTTTAAAAGTATTTAATGCTGGTGTTAGCATTAAATGCTAGAGCCTTTAAAAGCGATAAAAGGAGTGAACTGCACAGAAACCATCGTCAAACACGATCGCGTTTGCAGTGCACACTTCTTATCAGAAAAGGTTAAATAAGGTTGTCTTTTGTTGTTATGGGCACGTCTAAAGATTTCTTGCATCTCACGAATATGTCATGTATGAAATAATGTCAGTGTGCATGTGTGTAAAATAACAAAATGACGATTTATATATAATCATCTGTAATTGTATATGCATTGTTGTGATTAATTGTGGCTGGAATAATAATGTAGCTGTAAAAATAGTTGCCAGCTGAAATTGAAATATATATACATCTTCATGACTGACATGATCCTTTGAGTAAAAGTGTGTGTGGGTCGGCCAATCTGGTTTCGTCCGTTAAAGTTAACCTTTTCAAATAACAGTCGCGGTCCCGGACAGTGAGGGACCTTACATATGCAGGTTGAATCGGAATTTCTTCAGTTATTATTAAAAAACAAGCTAACAGACTTCATAGCTAGCGTTAGTGAAGCGGTCAGGGGACTCTTTCTGTCTCCAGCTAAGCTCCGCCCACAGAAAAACGTCACAATGTTTACTAACAGAAAAAGGGTCTATAGCCTAGCTGCTAACTTTATGATCTGCAGCGCTGATGCTCTCCAGACGCAGAGAAACTCACTTGTTCATAACCACTCTTCTAGCCCCAGTTGGCCGGCTTTGGCCCAATGTTTTCATCGGGCCAAAAAACCCAGGCCGCTGGCCCCCGAGGAAGCACCGATGAGGTACAATCAAGCCCCGGAAGTGAGGAAACGCACTTGCATGCCCGCTTTTGGCCCGACAGTGGAAACATGGCTAATGAATAAATGTTTTTCTGTTTCTTATAGCAATATAGTTTTGCATAGTTTGTAGTGTGATAAACCTTTGCATAAGTAGTATATGTTTTTGGGAAGTAATGCATAACATTTTAACAATATTTTGCTAAAATTAGCAAAATTATTCAAAAGACTAATTCATTTTGCTGAACGAGACTCAAAAGGTCCTGTCATGAGTCCAGGCCCTGTGTTTCTCCCTCTCACCACCAGAGGTCACCATCTCCCTTCCTCTTGGACTCATTTCCCTAAATTCCACACACCTTTCACTCATCACACTCCCAGCTGTTCTCCATCATCATGGACTATTTGAAGAGCTCTTTTCCAAAACGCGATAAACGCCAAAAAAAAAAAAAAAATGAGTTCGTCATGCCATTTTGCTGTGTACTGAACCTATTCACTGCTCCATCAATGTTTCATGCCAAATCGCTATATTTCCTTGTTTAAAATGTACTGCAAGATGCAGTTCTTTTCCAAACCGCTATAAGCGCCTGTTTTAGCCTAAATGTGATATATCCTCTCGACCAATCAGAATTCCTTGATGCAATCCAACATGACGCTTTGAGCGTTTGTTTGTGCTCAGTCTTCAAAATGAGTGCTTTAAACTCTAATAACACTTTTGATGGCCTGGATGAGCCAGTGAGACCTACACCTGGGGTAGAAAGCAGACTGGACAAAGAAAATCACCAAAAACAACAAAAAAAGAAGGTTCTCAGGTGGCGCGTTAATACCCACTGTGGGATGTCAATGTAACAGATGTGTATACCAGTAAAGGCGGTGTGTAAACCTCACTCTCCTGACCTCAAAAAGAGGCGTTCTAGCGACTGACACTAGAGGCTGTAGCCTTTGGCGTTCCTTGTTAGAGCGCCGGAAACCTGGGTTCGAGACCCGTTCGGTGTGATGGTGTGGACCCGGGGGGGTTACATCAACACAAGGCTGGTGCGACCGGTTTATAGTATGAGTCCCTGATGTCATATGTTGCATGTTCTCTTTTTTTTTAAGACATAAACCAAAAAAAGGGATGGATTTGTAGTGTAAAAAAAAAAACTTTGAATTTATAATCGACAATATTGTTGTTTAATTTAACAATCATTGTTTAACATGTTCAGACTGAGCCAACAGACCATTTTAACAGGATAAATTGAATATTAACAAAATGTATGAACCTAGGTAAAAAAATGTCATTTTCATGAAAACTATTAAAATGGATTTATAGCGTTTTGGAAAAGAGCTCTTCATTTATACACCTCACGCTACTCTGTCTGCATGCGTTTTCTTACACTGGGGACACATGCACTGTGTGTCGTTTTCTGTGTCCCAGTTGTCTACCTGTTTTGTTTTTTGCCTTGTTGGCCTTTTTGGTTTATTATTAAATAATTTTTCCTGCATTTGGACCAGACCCTGTTCTTCCTCGGTGCCTTCTCTCACCATTCCGTGACAGAATTTCAACAGCAAGAATGGGATCCAGCAGGGAAGCTTCTCAATGTCCGACCACCCTGGCACCCGTGTCTACCACTGTCTCCAGGCCCTCTTCCTCTAAATGGGCCTGGCCCCCCACATCCCTCTTCCTACTCCGCCCCACTCTGCCGTTCCCCTTGTTGGGCGCTTGGGAACTTCTGGAAGCCGTTCGTTAAAGGGGGGGTCATGTCATGAGTCCAGGCTGGCGTCCCTCTCTCTCACCACCAGAGGTCGCTAGTTTCCCTAAAGTCCACACACCTGTCACTCATTACACTCCCAGCTGTTCTCCATCATCATGGACTATTTATACACCTCACTTCCACTACTCTGCCTGTTGGAATTGATTCAATATGTAACTCTTACTAAAACTGCGCTGCTGCAGTTTATGTGAAACAATGCGAAACCAGACCTCATTTGCCCCAATCTGAATCATTTAATATCGCCTACATTTTGCACTACATGCCATTCACCTTACAGGAATAATAATAATAATAACTAACTAACTAATACTAACCCTAACACTGTGAACAAGAGACCGATCCCAGCCGAAGCTTCAGTGTGTATTTATAGTGTAGGGGGCGGGCACTTCGGATTCTAGGGAGCATTTGATTGGTCAGATGATTTGATAAGAAGCTGAAGTATGAAGTGATGTCAAAAAAATATTTTTTGGCAGAAGTGACAAACTGAAAGCTTTAAATGCTCAGGCTATATCTTTTAAATGCATTTTTTTGTGTTTTGGAATCACACTGGCATACAGATAACCTTTAGACTAACATATTGATAGCTAACACCCAAAAACTTTCATTTTGATTTCACTGGGACTTTAAGTCCACCCCTGCATATACCAAAATCAAAACTGTGTTTAGTCAAGATCACACAATGAAGGTGCATGAAGGAAAGTGAGATAGTGAAAATGATCTTTATGCAAAAATAAGGAGACTAATTAAATAATAACTTTAAAATCAGTTGTGTATTTACCTTCTCCTTTAATTTTCGATTCATCCCATCATGCACTGTGGCTGTCAGAAGTTTACCGCAGCATATTCAATTACTGATAAAAGACAAAGCACTAAGCTTGACCCACAGATAAATGTCCACAGCTTTGATGTAGGAGACTTGGGCATGGAAGTTGCTTCATCTCCGGTGATGATGGTGGACATGGTGAGCAACTGCTAGGATGCTCTACAAGAAAAGACAGAGAAATAGAATGAAAACACAATTGTAGTCACATTATATTTGCATCTAGAACTGCTTACATCATAAATAACTGGTTGAAACTCTGTACCCATTTAAGCATTCAGCTAAACAATCCCACTGGTTTCCAGTTAATTCAACGAGACTCGAAAGGAACAGCTCGCCGGGTCGATCCAGAAGGACACCCATGATAACATGACCATCAGAGTGGCGGAAGTGGAAAGCACGCTCTGAAGCAGGGAAGAAGAAGATGACGCAAGAGAGTGAATGAAAAGACGATTGTACCAACCTGCAGGAGATATGAATTGGAGAACAAGTACTAGTAAAAGAAGTCAGGACTGACCTTAAATTCATTTTAAGGGTACCTCTGAGTACCCAAGTCTTGAAAAAAGGAAACTGTAGTGCATAATTTATATCGAAACTCTCATCACATAATAATATATGGATTGTGTGGTTTGACATTTCTTGATTTTGGGGAAAGCATCAGACTTGTCTATTAACTCAGTTAAGTCAGTTAACTTTGAATTTGAAGATAACATTAAAATTGCCACAACAATACAAAAAAACAAAAACATTACAAATACCTTAACCATAAGTACAGGTGCATCTCAATAAATTAGAATGTCGTGGAAAAGTTCATTTATTTCAGTAGTTCAACTCAAATTGTGAAACTCATGTATTAAATGAGTAAATTAAATAGTGTAAATTCATTAATGAGTAAATTAAAAAAGTAGAATAAATTCACTGCACACAGACTGAAGTAATTTAAGTCTTTGGTTCTTTTAATTGTGATGATTTTGGCTCACATTTAACAAAAACCCACCAATTCACTATCTCAACAAATTAGAATATGGTGACATACCAATCAGTTAATCAACTCAAAACACCTGAAAAGGTTTCCTGAGCCTTCAAAATTGTCTCTTAGTTTGGTTCACTAGGCTACACAATCATGGGGAAGACTGCTGATCTGACAGTTATCCAAAAGACAACCACGGACACACTTCACAAGGAGAGTAAGCCACAAACATTCATTGCCAAAGAAGCTGGCTGTTCACAGAGTGTTGTATCCAAGCATGTTAACCGAAAGTGAAGTGAAGTTTTCCTTCTTGAGTGGAAGGAAAAAGTGTGGAAGAAAAAGATGCACAACCAACCGAGAGAACCGCAGCCTTATGAGGATTGTCAAGCAAAATCGATTCAAGAATTTGGGTGAACTTCACAAGGAATGGACTGAGACTGGTGTCAAGGCATCAAGAGCCACCACACAGTTGTCGTCAGAGGCGTCTTACCTGGGCTAAGAAGAAGAAGAACTGGACTGTTGCCCAGTGGTCCAAAGTCCTCTTTTCAGATGAGAGCAAGTTTTGTATTTCATTTGGAAACCAAGGTCCTAGAGTCTGGAGGAAGGGTGGAGAAGCTCATAGCCCAAATTGCTTTAAGTCCAGAATTAAGTTTCCACAGTCTGTGATGATTTGGGGTGCAATGTCATCTGCTGGTGTTGGTCCATTGTGTTTTTTACCAAGAAATTTTGGAGCACTTCATGCTTCCTTCTGCTGATCAGCTTTTTAAGATGCTGATTTCATTTTCCAGCAGGATTTGGCACCTGCCCACACTGCCAAAAGCACCAAATGTTTGTTAAATGACCATGGTGTTGGTGTGCTTGACTGGCCAGCAAACTCACCAGTCCTGAACCTCATAGAGAATCTATTGGATATTGTCAAGAGGAAGATGAGAAACAATAGACCAAAAAATGCAGATGAGCTGAAGGCCACTGTCAAAGAAACCTGGGCTTCCATACCACCTCAGCAGTGCCACAAACTGATCACCTCCATGCCACGCCGATTTGAGGCAGTAATTAAAGCAAAAGGAGCCCCTACCAAGTATTGAGTACATATACAGTAAATGAACATACTTTCCAGAAGGCCAACAGTTCACTAAAAAAGGTTGGTTTTTTTGGTCTTATGAAGTATTCTAATTGGTTGAGAAAGTGAATTGGTGGGTTTTGTTAAATGTGAGACAAAATCATCACAATTAAAATAACCAAAGACTTAAACTACTTAAGTCTGTGTGCATTGAATTTATTTAATACACGAGTTTCACAATTTGAGTTGAATTAATGAAATAAATTAACTTTTCCATAACATTCTAATTTGTTGAGATGCACCTGTAAATAAATATAAATAAACATAGAAAATACCTTTAAAAAGCTACTCTCAAATGTTTAAGTTAATTACATCTTTATAAATGGTCACTCGGTTCGTTTATAAAAACTATTTTCTATTCTTGTTGTCTCTTCATGCTTGATAACAACAGGTGTCATCACAAATGGTTAATCTGCACTTGTAGAATGAACCTGTTTTATTAACGAACAGCAACACTATTTTTAGCTTAACTTTTACTCTCTGTAGAGAAGAAACATATAAACACTGAACTATGTTGATTTAACCCTGAGGATTTTACGGTGTAATGAGCATAATCACATTACCGTAATTACTGAGTTCTGTTTCCATGAGCTTCAACTTAATCACTGCCTTAATCGCATTATGCGTGCATATAAAATGCATGCAAAAAGAAGCCACTCATGACAAAGTCCAAAGTTGCTCAAATCAGATGTCAAATAAACAGATTTTGTGCTTTATATGCATGCAACAAAATGGGATTTGTGCAAGATGTCTGGCAAACTAACCTTAAAGGTGCAAAGTAACAGCACGTCATGCACTAGTAGATGAAACTGAAACTGCCTGAAACTGAAACAGAACTTCCTATAGTTTACTATTTAAAATTAGGCATGTGCACCTGTGCTGCTGTAGAAGGCCAGTCTGGAGGTGGTGTGAAACTTCTGAATGAGGAACTGAGACAGAGAGATCTTGTCATCTGTGCTCAGTGATTCATCTCCACTCTTCCAGTAGAGCATCAGGTCTTCATCGGTGTAAGCATCTGGACACACAGCAGATGAACCAATGTCTGCAGAGACTCTAATGTGATGTTTGGCATTAAAGGAGTAGTTCACACAAAAACTAAAATTCAATTTAGATGAAAATGTACTCACTTTCAGGCCACCCAAGATGTAGATGAATTTGTTTCTTCATCAGATTTGGTGAAATGTAGCATTGCATCACTTGCTCACCAATTGATCATCTGCGGTGAATGGGTGCCGTCAGAATGAGAGTCCAAACAGCTGATAAAAACATCACAATAATCCACACCTCTCCAGTCCATCAGTTAACATCTTGTGACAAGAAAAATATGTTTGTAAGAAACAAATCCTTTATTAAGATGTTGCAGCCCTAAACATTTGCTTTTTCTCAAAATAAGATGCCTTTGATTCATAATAATGCTTATTCTAGTGAAAAAGTCCATCCCTGTTGTCCTCTCACATCAAAATTCACCCACATGCTAGTTTAGAATGGTTTTGAACTCTTTTTCTTTGTAAATGGAGCTTGATTTGTGCATACTTCTCTTCTGATTCAGATGAGACGGAAATGCTTTATATTACATGTCCTTATTTATTACTATGTATTCACATTTAAATTAATAATTTGATACAATGTATTATTTACGTATATGTTTACTGTACTTTTACATTGTACTTGAAAATACCGTCCAATCATTACCATACCTCTACCCAAAAGAAGCAAAAAACTTGAAAGTTTCAATTCAACATGAACACAGTAGGTAAACTGTACCTAACAATTCCTTACTTTAATATTAAGTACACCAAATTTAAAGACACCTCATTTAAATTGGGACCACTTTTTCTCTGGAGAAATCCATTTTATTGATTATGGGCTTATTAAGTATTTTAGCTGGAAACAACTGTTTGAATTTAATAACGTTTTATTGATGGATTTGTGTCTTATTAACACTTAGCTTTTGGCTTCACAAAATGTAATTGATGGACTGGAGTGGTGTGGATTACTTGTGGATTATTGTGATGTTTTTATCAGATGTTTGGTCTCTCATTCTGACGGCACCCATTCACTGCAGAGCATCCATTGCTGAGCAAGTGATGGACTGCTACATTTCTCCAAATCTGATGAAGAAATAAATCATCTACTTATTGAATGGCCTGAGGCGGAGTACATTTTCAGCTAATTTTAATTTCTGGGTGAGCTACTCCTCAAATACTCCTTTAAATTCAGAAGATTTACATGTCACTCACAGCTCTCCAGCTCTAACGTGCAGGTCTGCGTGTCCAGTGGGAACCGACTGAAGTCCATATTACATGCTGAAGTCACAGTCACCCTGAAACACCAAAACAAAAAGCACTGTCAAACATGATTATGACAGCAGAATAAAAACATGTATCCAAGCATGCAGGTTAATGTGTGCCATGCATTGTCCAAACATTTGTGTTGGTATACTTGTGTAAATTATGTTTGTTGTCCAAACCTGAGGCTGTAGAGCACATGTCCATCAGGATATACCCTGATCATAATGTTCTCTGTGGTGGTGTCGTGGATGAAGGATCGTTTGGAATGCACAAAGAACACATCCGGAACCCAGATTTGTTTCACCAATCGACCATCGAAAGTCATGCTTTTATTGGTTTTACTAGTAAAAGACAATCGCTCGTCCTTCCAGTAGTGTCTCAGGTATAGGGTCATGGTGAAGTCCTGTATGAAAAGTATGCCAGGGATTAACTTTCAAGATCATTGTTTATTTTTTGCTTGTTAAAATAATTAATGTTAAAATATATTCTCCTATCCCAGCATGCAGAGTAAGCTGAAATTAAGCAACTGTAAAGTGCTATCAATACATGTTTCTATTAATCTGTTATACTAATCTTAACCAGCCTTCTGAGAAACTATTGCATACTGCATCTACTGTATAACTATGCAAGAAGGACTGCAATGTTGTACTATATTGTGCAAAATCACAGCAAGCAGTGGACCTCTTTAGCCCCACTATAGTGTATAAAAAACATCTGAAATCGATGTAGAACCTAGAAATAGACAACCTTGTTACTAACACCATCTGATCACGTGATCTCAACCATGATGGATGTAGAATAAAACAGCTTAGTGCACCTTTAACAGTGCAGATACATTTCTATGGTTACAAAACGAATTAGCTTAGTCCGATTAAACCAGAAAAAAAAGCTTTTATGCAAGGTGTTGACATGCATTTATAAACTGGAAATATTACCATCTGTTGGATGATTACTGAAGGATGTCAGCACTTTTACCAGACTTTATCAAATGGGATGGACTGATCCTGATTGGCTGATTCTCGGTGATGTCACTGGATTATCCCCTAGCATGTTATGTAAGATCAAATCCACGCTCACTTGTAAACATCGGCACTGATATGATAAATAAAAGCATATCTAGATGCATCTCTGGTGCTTTCAGAAGGAAAGGTCAATCACAAACCTGAGATCCATATGATCCATGCAATCTCCCTGATGACATTTGGACTGCAAGTAGCCTAATTTAATGTTAATAATCACATTCTCATAACTGTACTGGGCAAAAATTGTCTTTGCATTATAAATTAATGATTCATAACAATCACTGACCAAATAATTTAACTTTTCTTACCATATCTACTTCTGAGATACTGTCCAAACTCTCTACCTGTACATCCACACCTACTGGTACTGCTGGACCTGAAGAGAAGAGAACAGTATTAGATTCAAGTTTTGTGTTTAAAGAGACTTTTAAAAATCAGAAACTATTTACAAACCCACCAAATACGATGACATATACTATGTAACCATAAATCCATGGCATTCAAGTGGGGTTTACTACAATCTCAGAAAAAAAGATACAAAATCTGTGATGAATTTTGACTTTGTTTTTTTATTGTATTTATTTATTTTTATTGTAGTTAGGTTTAGTGGTATTGTTGTGTTTTGTTGTGTTTATTATCATTATAAAATATAATATACATAATTGTAATGTCTGTATAATTTTATTTCAGTTTTAATTATTCTTGTACATAAACTAAACATTAGTTATTCTAGTATATACATTTATTAATGTTTGTTTTATTTCAAGTAACACAAATTCCTTTTTATGGTTTTAGTTTTAGTTAACTATAATAACTATAATATTATAATAAGATACTAATATGCAGGGATGGAAACTCGAGTCTGCGATTTGGACACGAGTTGCATAAATAGAGACTTGCGACTTGACTTGACTTGGACTCTGAACTGCTGACTCCAGGCTTGACTTGGACTCGTGAACAGCTGACTCCAGACTTGACTTGGACTCGTGAACAGCTGACTCCAGGCTTGACTTGGACTCGTGAACAGCTGACTCCAGACTTGACTTGGACTCTGAACAGCTGACTACAGACTTGACTTGGACTCGTGAACAGCTGACTCCAGACTTGACTTGGACTCGTGACCAGCTGACTCCAGACTTGACTTGGACTCTTGAACAGCTGACTCCAGACTTGATTTGGACTTGTGAACAGCTGAATCCAGACTTGACTTAGACTCGTGAACAGCTGACTCTAGACTTGACTTGGACTCTGAACAGCTGACTCCAGACTTGACTTGGACTTGTGAACAGCTGACTCCAGACTTGATTTGGACTTGTGAACAGCTGACTCCAGACTTGATTTGGACTCTGAACAGCTGAATCCAGACTTGACTTAGACTCGTGAACAGCTGACTCCAGACTTGACTTGGACTCTGAACAGCTGACTCCAGACTTGACTTGGACTTGTGAACAGCTGACTCCAGACTTGACTTGGACTCGTGAACAGCTGACTCCAGACTTGACTTGGACTCGTGAACAGCTGACTCCAGACTTGATTTGGACTCGTGAACAGCTGACTCCAGACTTGACTTGGACTCGTGAACAGCTGACTCCAGACTTGACTTGGACTCGGAACAGCTGACTCCAGACTTGACTTGGACTTGTGAACAGCTGACTCCAGACTTGACTTGGACTCGTGAACAGCTGACTCCAGACTTGACTTGGACTCGTGAACAGCTGACTCCAGACTTGATTTGGACTTGTGAACAGCTGACTCCAGACTTGACTTGGACTCGTGAACAGCTGACTCCAGACTTGACTTAGACTCATGAACAGCTGACTCCAGACTTGACTTAGACTCATGAACAGCTGACTCCAGACTTGACTTGGACTCTGAACAGCTGACTCCAGACTCCGTTTATTACTCCACATGACAGAATCAAACACCTAATTTTTCTGTTCATACCTAATCCATTCATTCCCTATCAATATGTCCTGCATTAGCAAATCTGTCACAACAATTCATTTCTAAACACATTTCTGAATCACAATTCAATTGGGGGTGGGAGTTTATATGAATGTAACTCTGAGGGGAACTGACTGTCCTTAAAAGTTTAAATGGTATTTATTTTCATCTTGCCTCTGGATTATGCATATTAGCAGCGGGAATCAGGGAAATGCTGTATCATTGGTGTTAAAAGCACTAAATAGGCTAAAACTTGCTGCAAAGCCCCAGCTAAAGTTACAATGAATATGTCTGGGAGAAACAGTAAGGAGATATTTGAGTTATTTATTAATAAACTAGTGTTTTCTGAGTCAATGTCACAAAGATGAAGTAAAAAAATCCTGACTCGCTATCTCCTCATTGGACGCACCTTTACATTTTACATTTACATTTATGCATTCAGCAGACACTTTTATTCAACACGACTTACAGCGCATTCAGGCTATACATTTTCTGTATGTCCTTTTTTATCTCCTTTGTATTGCCTTTAGAAAGAAATGCATCTTTACGGATTATAATGAAATCGTTTTTGGATATTAATTATTTCGTTTTGTAGTAATTCAAAGCTTTCTATAGATATATTAATTATGTCTGTAAGGAAAATATTCACAGAGTTCCGGTTAATTTTTATGAAGCGCTCCTGTTCAAGACCAGGACGGCAAGCGCATCCTATTCATTTTTATTTTAGAAAAGCACAACGTTTTCACCCTTTACAGTTCTGAACGATGTATTATTCTTACCTTTATGAACAAAATTACAACGTATTTAATTTGCTTCCACTGATGTCCTGAAGCGCGCTTCAGCTTCCACTCTTTGCACAAACTATTGGATATGCGCCTAATAGCGCACATTTATCTAGGTTAAATGTTTAAACTAACATTTTGATATGCTTTAAGTATTTCATATCTATAGATTTTATTTTTGTCAAGTCGTAATTACAACATGGTGTAACAGTCATAAACCTGTTAGCATGTTTTTTTGTTGTAATTGTACTACCCACCATGAGGGGGCAACATGGAGCTATGTTATCAGGTATAAAATGGGTGTAGGGAGTAGTAGAAGTCCTATTTGTAATGGAGGGAAGTAAGCATGGCTTATGGCTCCAAACGATCACTTGTCCTGATTGAGAAACCTTGAGTTTTATGCTCAATCTGAAGTAAGCATTGTTTCTTCTTTTCTATTGATGTAATGTTTCTGAGTAATTTGTGTATAGTTATTTTGCTGATATGATTTATTTCATTTTATTTAGAAGGACTCCACATTCTGTGGGATTTATCCTCATATGCATATGCCTGTTTTTGACCTGCATCATTAGAGTGACTTTGAAGTGGGTTTTAAGGCTATGAATGATGCTTTCAGCTGTTGTGGATCCTTGAAACGGATTATGCCACAAAAGTGAATTTAAAGACTTTTTCATTGTTTGGATTAATATCTACACTAAGGATTACATGTTGCACTGGGGACATGTTTGGATGATAATTTTGGACATGGGTTTTCATGGACATTGTCTATACCTGTGGGAATGAACATTCAACATCAGTATCATTGTCATCATCTTCATCACATAAAACGGATAGGATTTTGACTTCTATGTTGTTCTGAGTTATTGTTGGTGAAATATGTCAGTTTTTTGTATTGTTTATTAAGGTGTTTGAAAGACAAAAGAAAGGGGTAAATGAATGAGAAGCATTTATTTATTTTCTTCATAGATCACAGGTTTTGGTCAATGCTTGCAATATATGGAGCTAACTTGCCTTATTGATGTTTCCTGTTGTGTCTTAGACAAAATATAGTTAGTGGTTCCCTCCCTATAAAACAGATTTATAACCAACACTTTTGTGAGGGCAAGGTAACGGTTATAATGGTATGACATTGTCTCATATGATGCTCATAAGTTTCTTCATATTGCGTTTTTATCTCAAAACAGCAAATCAGTTAAATAATAAAAATTGCATGATGAACGATCTCCATGATTAGCCTGTTTTTGCATTTCCTGTTTTCCCCTGCTTGAGAATTTCTGTCCAATGAACGGATGACCTTAGCACATGTGCGGTTTTGTTTACAATTTCTGGTTCACTTGCTTTTTGCAGTGTGAAAGCGAACCGAACCAAAAAAAAAAATCAACATTGTATTTGGTCCAGACCAAAGCAAGTGAACTAGCGGACTTTCCTGGTGTGAATACACCCTTAGACTTGGACCTCAGAGACTTGTGAACATGTCTGCTAATATGCACCTTATATGGGGTAACCACAATAATGTCACATATAAAATGTACAAGTAATTCAATGAAAGTAGTGTCAAAAGAACCACCCCTCAGGCAACGTCTCCAACATCTATAGTTGTTTTGTCATAGTCTTGGTCTGTCACCATCTGATCTTTGAAACACAAAGACCTGTGAATATTGATTGTTCTTCAAAATGGATGGACAACTTAAATATCCAGTCCTTGGACACCTCTTTGGCTGAGTGTAAGACTGACTATATGAGTGAAGAACAAGTCTGTTTCTGATGGTCTCAGTGTCGTTCTGTCACTTCGGTCTAGTCTTATTCATGGTTTTGTGACAGAGCCCTGATACTCCTGTCATGTCCGGGTTTCATGTGAGCGCGCGGCTTCGAGTGTGCTCGTGCCGTGCGCTCTCTCGTCTGCGTGCCTTGTTTCGTGTTGGAGCGTGGTGTTCAGATGTCTTGAATGCACTCATGTCTTGAATTTCGTGTCGGGGTTCGGACACTCGTGCTCCACGTTCTGTCTCTGTGTGAGTGTGCGTGCATTCGTGTTATATCTTGTGCTGTGTGGCACGCAGCTTGTGTATTCATTGGCTGCGTGCTTTCATGTTGTCATGTCTTGTATGAACACGTGGCTTATGAGTTTTCTCATTAGCTGCGTGTTCGTGTCTTGTTTTGCACATGGCTGTTGAATTGTTTGCTGGCCATGTGCTTGTATTTTTGTTTTGTGTGAGCACATGGCTTCTGTCCTAGTTTTCTGTGTGCCATGTGCTCTCGTCAATTTGTCTTGACCCCACCCATCTTGTTACCTGTTTATTGATTCATTTTCCCCAGCTGCTCTCCCTCGTTACCCTCATCATTTGCTCCCTTTATAATCTCCTTGTGTTTGCAGTTCCGGGTTAGTTCGTCATCGTTTGATGTATACCTTGTATCCTGTCCTGTCCTGCCTTGCCTTGTCCAGCCTGCCAGTCTGTTTTTCCCTTATGGGGTTGTTTTTGTTTGTTTTATTTATTATAATTATTAATAAAAAGCCTGTTTTCCTGCAATTGGGTCCTCGCTCTCATCCATTCACCCCAACTCTGACACTCAGAGGAGGCCTTTGTGCAGCCTCTCTGTAGGCATGAGTAAAACAGAAGCAGGAGCTCATTCGAAAGAAAAGGCATAGCTATGTCTTCACCACCACCTCTGGGTGCACTGAGTATCTGAAGACCGCAGTTATTGTCACCAAGAAATTTGATTCTCCAGATACTGGGTGTCATGGTTTTCAACTGACAAAACAAGGAATGAGGAGACGAGAGGTAAACTCAAACCAAACCGTCTTTAATCTTCTCAAAACAGGGTAAAACAAAGGCAGGCAGAGACACACTGGAACACAACATCGACATTAATACTGGACAGGGAACACAGGCAAACACAGGGCTTAAGTAATCTGAACTAAACGAGATAATAATACAACACAGGTGGTGACTAATGAACTAATAATGGGAACAGAAAACAGGAAGGACCAAATATGGGCAAACACATGGGAGAACAGGGTAATGGGCGCAAAACATCAGGCAGTTCGGGGCGCCATGGCAGAGCGGTCTACGACCGGAGCCCTATAACCCTCCCCCAAAAAATCCTTGTTAAATATGATGGGCTCCGTGGGCTAAACTCAGGAACAGGAGCCCTCCGTGGGCTAAACTCAGGAACAAGAGCCCTCCGTGGGCTATCCAGCAGAACAGGAGCCCTCTCTGGGCTAGGCTCGGAATCTGAGGCCCTCTCTGTGCCAGACATGAGATCAACAGCCCTCCTTGGGCTGCTGTTGGCATAGGGCTTGACAATGGTGTGGCAGGCGGGCTTGGGGGAGCTGCAGCCAGCGGGCTTGACTTTGGAGCGGGCACGGCAGCTGGTTTAAGCTGGTCCTGAGCAGGAGCTAGTTGTTTAGGACCAGCTCATGACCAGCTTAAACCAGCTCAGGACCAACTAAGGGCCACCTTAAACCAGCTCAAACCAGCTGCTGTGCTTCAAAACATACCAAACCAGCATATTCAGTTTTTTCAACAGGGTTCTTAAATTCGTACAGAACTTTTCACTCCTATCTGCGGTTTTATGGGACTGCGCTCTCAGGCTAATTCGACCTGTTTAGTAAATCTGGTCCTGAATATTTTAAAACATGCCGGACTACAGACAGGGCGAGAAAGTGACTGGATGTATTAGAAATTACAAAACAACTCCATGTAGTGTACAATCTCCCGATCACACGAGAAATTACCAAAAAACACTGCTCTTCTGCTTTTCCCTGGAAGGTCTTTGGCTTGATGACAGAGTTTTCTGCACATATTCAGGCACATTGCAGCAACTCGGTTCTCGTTGAGAAGAGATTTGCAACCTTAAATTGCAAAGCTTGTTATCTAGTGCATGCACATTTTCTGGAATAATTTTCTGACTGTGCTTTTGTAGTCACGGCCAGCAGTCGAGAAAACGGGATCCAATTCCATCTTTGTAAACAATAGATCAAGATTAGGGAACTTGTTTGCTATTTCCAAAAGTGTTTGTCAGTCATAGATGATATCAAGCACAAAACACATGACTTACATTGAGTCAGAGCTTGCAGTCACACTCAGCGTTATCATTGCCCTCCTGAGAAACAACCACATTTTCAGGATAAAACCCCCACTGGGATTGACGTTCAGGATGTGAATTTGAATCTGACTGCTGTGATAATGAAGACTGAGAAACATTCTGAAGAAGTCCGAAGCAAAAGCAATGTGTAAATTAGAAAAGCCTTCACAACATCAGTGAGTAATTGAACACCCCAGTGGGATTTACTGGTTCAATTAACAGTAAGTGTAATTTCCATCCATCCAGACATTGCCTAGAAGAGGTCAATCCTCAAATCTCTGCAGGAACAATAAGACTCGAGCGAGAAGCAAGATATCAGCGTGAGCTCCAGACATCAGCAGCTGAGAACCTTCAGCCGAATGTGTGATAGTGACGCAGATGAGACTTGGAAAAGCATTTTGACGACAAATGAGACCAAGAAAGATTTTAATTATAAAGTGATACGTGTGGCACTGACCAAACTGTTGCAAGCTTAAAATATGAAAGTTCATTTTCAAAATATTCATTATTATTGGTTTAAAAAATGATAATCTAAACAAAGGTAGTTAGGGATTGTCAAAATTGTAATTTTATGAAATTACTGAAATGTGCAATATTTGAGATCATTAAAATGCTAGCTAGAAAATTGGCCTTAACAGTAAAACTGTTTTAAGGTGTTTACATTTTTTTTTATTTTCTAAAGGTTCAAAGACCACCTATATGGGTGGTGTCATTAAAATATACTACAAGTCAAAAATTCTTAAGGGTCTTAAGATATGCTTTGTTCTCTTTAAATGACTTTGGAGCAAAACATGAGTCTTCATGTTTTGTAACTTTCACTATGGAATTTTGCTAAAATAGAAAAAAATCAATGATGATGATGACAAACTTATGAACGTTTAAATCTATTAATAAAACTGACATTATTCGCACAATTGTGGGGCATAAATATCATAAATAATACAAATGACCACGTGTGAAAGATCACAGCTGAAAAGTATGGAGATATTCACAGCACTTATTCTTGCAAATAATCACTTTATGCAACTGTAGAGATTTTATTGTAAGCTCCAGTTTGAAATGAGAGTATTAATTGCATCAACACAAGTTCATAAATGTGATGGTCAATAAAACTAATAAAAAAAAATGCATAAGAAATAGACTACAATTAGAATGGGTGAACAATACGGCAAACCAATTTTATTGTGATTTTCATGTGATTAATACACACACACATCATATTTATGAATACTTTCTCAAGCATGAGATTACGGCCACTGGTGCATCACTTAGTCTTTTAATCTTCATGAAATAAAACTGTTGGTTTTTATGATTAACAGGGACTCTCCATAGGCGTAATGGTTTTTATACTGTACAAACTGTATTTTCTGTCGCCCTACAACAACCCTACGTCTAAACCTACCCCTTAGAGGAAACTTTGTACATTTTTACTTTCTCAAAGAAACTCACTCTGTATAATTTATAAGCGTTTTGAAAAAATGGGGACACTGAAATTGTCCTCAGAAATCACCTTCTCCTTGTAATACCTGTCATACCTATGTTATTATACAAATTTGTGTCCTCATAAATCACATAGACATGCACACACACAGATTTTACCCGCAAATGCTGGTCTCATGGTGAAGTCATGATCCTCAACACGCAGCAGATGGTCTGATTTCACCTGATGCGTCTTCGTTTCATCCAGCATCTTCTTGAAAAGTGGACTGCAAAAGAACATCTCAGCACTTCAGATGTCTCATGAGCACAACTATTATTCACCACTCAATCTTCAAGTTTTGAGGCAAAACTACCTATTTAACAGTAATAAAATTAAATGTAGAATTAATTGCCCTAAACGTTGATATGCACACTAGTACATTATATCAGTTTTAACCAAAATGTATTCGTATTTCCAATAGATAATAAAAGCTCTCTGGGCATTTATTAATATAAATATTATGATTTAGAATTTTAACATTCATAAACTCCATTCTTTTCTGTAAAATATGAAATGGTAAATGGTTTGCAGTTAATTACAGTTGAACTGTTATCTGGTATAACTTTCTCTTATAGTTTTCACAATGACAACCTTTTAAACCCTTAAACTGCATGTTGAACTGTAGTTTTCTTAGCAGAATTTGAACTATAAAACAATTATGCAAAATGTAATTAATGAAAAAGCTAAATATATAAGGACACATCAAAAACAGCCATTGCCAGCACAGACAGTAATTTGCCTAAAGTAAGCTATTTTATAAAAAACATTTAAGAACATTAATCACATCTTAGAAAACCACAAGCATTTTTATAATTAGACTTTTTATGCAAAGATAACGCCTTTGTGACAACTATCCCAGCTCTCCATGGTGTCTATTTGCATATTAATATCTGTTAAAACTGAAATAATACGCTGAAAGAATGTGACACTTACGTTCCGTGTTTGTGATGTTGTACAGATGTTCTCATGAGGCTGTGCTTTATCTTCCCGCACACACTCGCGCACAGCAGAAGAAAAACAACTTTTATAAAGCCAGACATAGTGAAGGAAACACTAGAAAGCATCTCGTCTTCAGAGTGAAGTTAATTCTCGCGCGCTGAATGCTGGAGCTGAACGCGCGCTCTGATTGGTCGAGCACATCGCGATTACACGACGCATCGAGTCATTTCACCACTCCGTACTCACTGTCAGACACGCAGGGGTGTTAAAATACAAACCAGTTTAACCCCAAATGATCTGTCGTTAGTAACCCTTTGAAATAATCAATAATATATATCTGTAATTTTTGGGGGAAAAGTGTATGAACATTTTTATTTTATAAAATGAGATTATGTCTATACTGAATTAACATATTTCTGCAGTCATAAAAATATTATATATCTTAGCCCAGCTATATTAAACTGCTTGATTCACATTCTAGGATTACTATTATGCATAAAAGCCCTTGTACAACATTGATAGGAACACTGAGATAAAAGACATAAACATTGAACCATCAACATAATTTTCAAACTTTAATTTTTTTGTAAAATAAAATAAAATTGTGTTCCTGTGGCTCAGTGGTAGAGCATTGCGTTAGCAGCGCAACGGTTGTGAGTTCGATTCCCAGGGAACACATGTACTGACAAAAATATGTATAACCTGAATGCACTGTAAGTCGCTTTGGATAAAAGCGTCTGCTAAATGCATAAATGTAAAATATATCATTTTTTATTATATTAGTGCTACCAGTATTACAACATCAATATTGTAACTCATTGGATACATTTGAACTTTTAATTTAATGCAATATTTTGTCATTTTCACTAGCAACTACCATTGGATTATATTGTAAAATAAAGTTCACCATATCCCAGCGGTCATTATTGTGACCGTCAACATGTTTACTCATTCTATGACCACTCTCAACAAAACTGAATATATGTCAATTCATATATTAAAGGTCATGTGACAATTTACACTAATCATGTGAAACTGCACATATTTAATTGAGACTCTTTATTTTTTTCATTTTTGCAGGAAGTGCACTAAAACATCATTCAGTAAGTTTTTTAAATGAAAACCTTTTTTACGGTCCGGTGGGATTAAATGGGTTAATTAACTCAACACATGGTCTTAAAAAGATTTAGACTGCACTTAACGGCACATTGCACATTGATCAAATCAAATCAAATCACTTTTATTGTCACATCACCACAGCACAAGTGTCTTGGTGAGTGAAATTCTTACGAGCGTGCTCCAGACAAAACAAAAACAAAACAATTTACATATGGACAGTACATATTTACAGACTGTACAGAAGACAATGTGCAAAATACACATACTCAGTCAGTACACACAGTGTACTATAAAGACATACTTAGTTACCAATACACATTATACACCATATGTACATGTCTGCATTATGTACACATCTATACATAGTAATATGTGAAGGTGCAACAGATTATACATTTACAGCAGATTGGTTGTGCAAAGGTGCAACAGATTATGCATATGCAGTGTCGTGGATGTGCATTGTATGGTGTCCAGTGATAGCAGATAGGTTGTGTTAGTGCAGTGTGTGCGTGTAGTCTGGTAGAACTGTGTTAAAGTGCAGTGCATGGCATGTTGTGTGAGTGGGAGTGTGATGTAGGGTGCATTAGTTCTGACTGTTCATTAGCCTGATAGCCTGAGGGAAAAAGCTGTCGCTCAGTCGGCTAGTGCGGGATCGGATGCTGTGGAGACGTCTCCCTGAGGGTAGCAGAGAGAGCAGACTGTGGGACGGGTGGCTGGAGTCTTTGATAATTCTCAGGGCTTTCCTTGTACACCGCCTGGTGTAGATATCCTGGAGGGAGGGAAGCTCACCTCCAACAATGTGGCGGGCAGTTCGCACGACCCTTTGCAGAGCTTTGCGGTTGCCAGCGGTGCTGTTTCCAAACCAGGCGGTGATGCAGCCGGTCAGGATGCTCTCCACAGTGCAGGTGTAATGATCTGAGGGTGCTGGGGCTCGTTCCAAACTTCCTCAGCCTTCTCAGGAAGAAGAGGCGCTGATGTGCCTTCTTCAGCACTGCATCTGTGTGAGCAGACCATGTGAGATCCTCGGTGATGTGAACGCCGAGGAACTTAAAGCTGTTAACCTGCTCCACAGGTGTCTTGTCTTATTGTCAAGTATTAAAAAGCGCAGACGAGGCTCGTTCACGGGATATTTTTTGTCATTTATTTCAGAGACTCGGCATAAACAACATCTAACGAGCCAAGGAATGTCGAGTTTGTTTGTTAGGACATTCTAAATGACTGGCTATGTTTTTAATTGAGTCTTGTATAGATTTGTATTTTAAATAGTACATTAGCAGATAGCACAATTATAACGATTGCTTGATCTGCTGTGTACAAACATCTGAAAGTCGTCCGTAAGATGTCAGCTTTACATACATTCTAAATCATAAACATCTTAAAGACATCTAATACACGTCTATTTGACATCTGATAGAAAACATCCTATAGATGTATTGCAGATGAGCACTCTGAATAATACGTCTTGCAGATGTCAAATAGACGTCTCCGTGATGTTCAAGTGCTATAATGAATCATTGCAATCGAAAGGCTCATGCTATATGCTTCTACTAGTTTTAATTCTAATAAAAATCTGTTTTCTAACAAAAGAAAACTTTTAATTCAGAAATGGAAAAATAGTGGATAGTGCTAGAAAAGCAGTCCCTCCATAGTGTTTCAGGAACATGAATGTGAATGACTTTAATTATTCTCAACATTAGAAAGTGGCATAAAACTCAGCATGTGTGTTAAACTTCTAGTGCATGCCGGGTGGACATGACACCACTGATCACAGAGACACTCCATCACTAGCAAATGTAAACCAAAGGTCGTAGAATCACATAATGCATCATCATAACATCTCAGAGGGATCATGACGCGGGTTCATTCTGCAGAAGGCAGCACACAGCAAGACTGAAGTCAGTGTTGAAAGGATGTTTTTGTGTTCAATCTTTTAATGATCCTCTGTGCTTAACTGTATACCCTGTAAAATGATTTTCTATGTGTTTTTCTTGTTTTCTAGTAAACTGTAAATATCTCAACATTCTTGAATCAAGATGCATAAACTTCACAAGCAAAATGAATAAAAAAAACACAAAATTCCGATGCGGCAAGAAAATGATCTTAATGATCTTTCAAAGGCTAAACAAGATTCTTTTTCTTGCCCTATTGGCAGATCTTTTGCTTATTTTAAGCAATTTTGATTTAGATTTTTTCTTAAAGAAAGAAAATATATTGTCATTTACTTGTAAAATAATTGCATCTTTATTCAATAATAATTTTTAGATATTTATACTTGAAAACAAGACACAAATATCAAGCACGAAAAATCTATTTTTATTTTTTTTGCAGAGATCACAATGCCCCACATTAAATGCCATATATGCTGATATTATATGTAAATTATTTAGCACAATTTTACACAATCCAGCTAATGTACTCGGGGTAAATGCACAAACATTCAGTTCTTGTGCTCCCTAGATATGGCTTTTCCACCCTTTAGAGTAAGTCTACAGGGTTTATTTCCCCTCTTCAGGTAACAGTCTGACAAGTTAGACACGTAACAGCACTCCATGCCACACAATTCATATCCATATCATAAATGCTGCAGGGACAAGTTGTATAACTGGTTTAATATTATTACTTCAATGCTACAAAGTACTTCCTCTCCACGTGAAAGGAGCAAACAGTTATGGTTGAATAAAGGGTATTACATTATTTGTCCTTTTGAACATTAGGCTAGAGAAACTATGGCTGTAGTTAAAGAAGTAAAACAGATGGAGATGTTTTAGTTGTCTATCTACATAGGGACACCATTAATTTAGTCTACAGTACTGATTCATGTATATGATGTTGCTATATTTAAATTCCAGCGTTTCAAGATATATATGTATATGCATGTATGTATACACACACTTGTAAAAAATTAAAACTTGGAGTCTTATTGGTAGAACGTTTTCTGAAAATTAGCAGATGATTTATTCACATTCATCACTGCTGGATGTTTTAACTGTTTAATAGTATTAACACCATACCTACATTATTACATTATTTTAAATGTTGCTTTCTGGGATAGACAAACACACATCAGAAGCAATTCAATTTCTACAGGCTTCAGTTTTTTTGTTTGTTTCAGTCTAAGACCATGTTTTGTAACAATAGATTTTCTAAAATGCATTATTTGGGGAACCGTATATAAACAATAAATCGCAGGATCTGAAAACAAACCACTTATTATAAACATGTCATATTTCACCCCAAAATGAAAAGTAATTTTATGAATTATATTTTGCATGAAGAGAGCAGGAACATTATGTCCAAAACAATCTCATTACAGTAATGTGTCCAGATGAGCTGCTTTTTTTAACTATATAAAATCTTACATTAAAAGGCAGTACAATTACTACCATGATGCATAAATACGTCACAGTTAAAATAGTAAATATATAATTACAGTGTTAAGAACACATTACAGTAATAAGAATGTACTTTTTGAGTGGAATAAATGTCATGAAACATTACAACGCAAACAAACAAACAGAATGGTCCAAAAACAGATTTTACTGTCTTCTTGTGAAATATCATTTTGAATTGAGCATTTTTTGGGGTGAAATCAGACCATGACGTGTTCTTGACAAGCGTACGGAGATTTGCCCCTTCAGTTTTTGTTCTGCGAATACATCCAGAAATCGTTTCCCCTTCTGAAGACACAAAGCACTGTCCAGGAGACCGGATCTGGATCAAGTGCTGCAGGAAGAGTTCATAGCTCGTAATCAAACTTATACTCGTGGGCCAAATAGATCCTGCGGAAAATGAGCGCAGCTAGCGCGAGTGTGAGGAGAACGATGAGGACGACTGAGCCTGTGTGACCGGTGTCCTGCGGGGGGAGCTGGGCGGCAGGGGACGCTGTGAACGCCGGGTATCTGGGGGACTGGCCCTGGTTCTGCAGCGCCGCTGACGTGGACTCGGAG
The DNA here is from genome assembly GCA_027564155.1 of Gymnocypris eckloni scoliostomus. Taxonomy (NCBI): domain Eukaryota; kingdom Metazoa; phylum Chordata; class Actinopteri; order Cypriniformes; family Cyprinidae; genus Gymnocypris; species Gymnocypris eckloni. Next base: position 4,936,413 of record CM050412.1, read on the forward strand.
CCGCGGGAACAGACGGACCCTCGCTTGATGTCTCAGGAGCCACAGATGATGATGATTCGGCCTAGACCAGAAGAAAGAGACTGAAGCTGATTACAGAGTTCACACTACACCTCTGGAGTCAATGCAAATCTATCATCGTCGCTGTGAGAGTGCATGAGTGTTTGTCCCACCTGCTCAGCGGACGCCGTGTCCTCCGTGTCTCTCTCTGCTGTAGATGAGCTCTCACTGTTACTGGAAGCCGCTGCTGAAGAACTGCCACTGTCTGCAGCCGATGAGCTGGATTCAGCCTGATGACCGAGATTTCTCACAATGAAGTCACGAGGAGCGGGCGCTAAATGTGCTTAATTGCCACAATGCAAACGTCTTAATGGTCCTATACTGGCTTAAAGCAATCACATTACAGGTAATGACATCCTGCGCGGGCCAGTTTTGAGATGTAGACGCTTACTGCATTGCACTTTCTCTGTTTGCATCTGTAGATTTAAAGCTACACATCTCTACTTCAGCAGCACTTTGAAGGATCTGAGGACCCTCAAGCGAGCAACCATGCATTTGTTTTGTGCTTTACTTTCTTTCTTTTATTCATTCAATTATAATCATTCCATTTTTCCATTAAATCATATACTCATTATAGACATTTATATATACATTTCATCGATTCATTAATCGATTAGTCATTTATATTATATTGTATTTTTATGTATGTATGTATGTATGTATGTATGTATGTATGTATGTATGTATGTGTATATATATATGTATATATATATATATATATATATATATATATATATATATATATATATATATATAATTTTCCATTGTTGTTTAGTCTTATGACTGTGGTTTGAAGGGCTGTTTGTCTTCATGAATTAGAGATATGAGGCACTGTTTATGGAAACGCAAGGTTTATGGGATGTTATTTTAAAGCACATTGGTATAACAGTACTTGTTGAATGTGTGCTGGTCAGACGAAGTCTAGAACGAAGACTATTCAATAAACTCTGCTCCTTTTCATCATCACTTCGTCTCCTGCTTCTGCTCTTGTCTTTTTCCTCAGTCAGCTTCTCGGCTGACAGAAGACTGTTGATAGAGTTTGGGGTATATTACGTATGGTTTTGGTTCTTTACTGAGGAGCTGTTCTGTTACCAGACAGAAGGGATATTTTCTGACGGGATCTGGAGTGGAGCCATGACCTAACAACTTACATACACTAAACTTTGCCATTTAATTCCTATCTACATTCTGGAGCTTTTTCAGAGGTGTTTGTTCATATATCATTCATGTGATTTTATACAATATTTGATTCCCAAAAACATGGTGCTTTTTTCTGGAATTTCGAGTTTTGCCAAACATTTTTTATTGAAATTGTAATATTTCACCATATAAATCTATTTTACACTAGGCACTAAAAAACATTTACACACAGGACCTTAAGGACGAAAAAAATTTAAATACTATATATAACCCCAGTTCCATTTTAGCATATGTATTCATAGTTGATATGCTTTCATAATATATCTATGGAACAAATGCTCACTTTTTCCCTATTTTCTTCTTCTTCTGAAAAAATGGCAACTTAATTTAAATAATCATAATTGTGTGGGTGTATTGGTATGAACATCTGTGTGTGGTTTGCATGGGTGTAAATATTTAGTTTTTGCATGAAAAAAATAATGCTATACAAAATGTGTGTTGTTTCTAACCACTGACTGATGATGGAAAAAATGAGACAGCAAAAAAAAAAAAAACTTATATATATTATTTTATGAATCATTATTTAATGTAATCAATCAAGAAAGGAAGTATGGTGACATCTGTTATTTATTTGACCCTATTCACCAGTGATGTCTAACCTTAATGATCTTTATAAACACATGATATTTTTGATGTGCTGATCATGAATGAGTCTGACCTTGAAGTTGATCTGCTGTGCCAGTCTGTGTGCCTGAGGGTCAACAGGTCGCGGGTCACTGTCAGGAGAGAGCGCTAGCAGAGCGGAGCGCATACAGCTGCTGCATGCGTCACAGCAGAAATCCAGAGACCTACCAAACAAACACATGCAGAAGAAAAACCTCATCAATCTGCCTGTCACAAACCAATGACTGCCACATAGCAAGGTTTGACACCCAATCAATTATGCTAATGAGAAATAAGGATATTAAAAATATGAATTGCACTCCTGGATGCTGATTGATCAATACAGCATTCAACTGTAACTGTTCACTGTATGTCTGCTCAACACACAGACCAGCTTCATGTACATGTCAGGACTAGATCGTCCTGCAACGGACCGACCACATCTAATGTTTACTGTAGTTGTCACATTGTGTCCTAAGGAACAACGTTAAAATGAAAATGCTGTGAGTTACAACCCAATCACAGCCAGAACATGTTTGACGTTTAACAAACAGCTGTGTGAATCAAGAGCTACTTCTAAATGGCCTTGATTAGCTCACAAGCAGATGTGATTCTGTGCATTTTCACATTATCTGTGATAGAAATAAAATGTCTCACTTTTTGGGGAAATATTTGGATATGACTTCATAACACAACAGGTTAGCTGGCAACCTAAATCACATTTACATTTATGCATTTAGCAGACACTTTTATACAAAGTGACTTACAGTGCATTCAGGCTATATTTATTTTTTGTCAGTATGTGTGTTCCCTGGGAATTGAACCCACAACCTTTTGCAATGCTAGCGCAATGCTCTACCACTGAGCCACAGGAACATTTATAATCGATCTCTCTGATGCGCTGTCACCTCTCATTTCCAGCAGTATATGAGCATATTACACTGATTTCTGAAGGATCAGGTCACACTGGAGACATGATGCTGAAAATACAGCTTTGATCACAGAAATAAATTATATTTTACAATGTCAATCACATAGAAAACAGTCGTCTTAGTAAGCATAAGAGACTCCTTCCAAATGCATTAAAATAGATTTTGAGCAGTGATGTACATGAGAAGGTAAAGATGGTGACTTTGATGGCAGTGCTGTATAAACATGAGATCTGCAGTCACTGAGTGTTTGTCATGTGCTGGTATATGTGATGGGGGGGGTGGACGTTTAATCAGCACATGTTGATTGCAGATAAGGCGCTCAAAACAACAATCTGTCACTCATCTCCTTCTGTCTTCAGATGTATTCTTGTCTTTTGAAAGGACACAGCATGTCCACACATGCTAGAATCAGGTTCAGCTGGATTTGATAATGACTTTTAAGTCTCTAGGGCAGTTTGTGTCAAAACACCCCAAAAAATCATGTGCTGGTACATTAATTCATCCATCCATCCATCCATCCGTTCTCCAAACTGTTTGCCCTATGTATCCTATCCCAGTGGACGGATAGATAGTCCATCACAGCGCGCACGCACGCACGCACACACACGACAATATCATGCTACATTATATACTTACACCATGACAGGCTATAATTTGCTGTGAAATAGTTTAAAAGGTTGTTTTACTGTAAAGGTCATTGCAGAGTACGACATTTTTGTATACGTTTTTCGTATTCGTCATCTGTTCCTATCAAAATGCTTGCTACGGATGCGAAAACACAGAAAATCAAACCGATTCAAATTTTTTTATGACGGACGAATGTTTCGGAGGCAGTGTGTAAACGTGATTGACAAAACGTGAGGTCGTATTTATTTTTTAACATGCAAAAATTTGGACGAGAATTTTAGACTCGGTGTGCAAAAACATTAAGTATCAATTGAAGAGCTATACAGAAAAATGTATAGCCTGAATGCACTGTAAGTTTAAGCGTCTGCTAAATGCATAAATGTAAATGTAAGAGCTACTGTTAAATAAATTAAAAATAATTAAGTAAAATTTTCAATGTCACTAAATAGTAAAAACCTTCAGTTAAACAGTCGATGTTACCGTATATGTTTTCACTAAATGAGGATGATATTTACATCCCTTATTTATATGCACCTATAAAAACAGATTGTAATAAATTGCTGTTCATTTACAGAAAAATAATGCAATAAAAACCTGTTAATTGGTTAAATGTAAGTTATCTTACCATATATGGTGAAAAGCTGAATGGTTTAACGTGACTTTTTATTTAACTTTATTATGAATTAATGTTAACATTATTTTACATAGCATTATTAATTATAATTAATAGTGAAAAGTGTAAAAGGACATTTCCAGAAGTCCCTTTGTGGGATATTTTTATTTTTTATAAATAATTTTGTTTAATCTTTTTGTATTCAGTAATGTACATTGAGGTTTTCTGTTATTTAGTTCATGATTATTGCATGATTTTATTGTTGTGTGTGCTGTTATACAGTAGTGTTTTTCTCTGTGAGTGTGTGACCCTGTCTATACCAGTACTGACCAGGTTTATTAGATGAATGTAACAGATGAATAAAAAGAGGCAAGTAAAGAGGCACAGGATGAACATCTTACTTTTTGGCGAGAGCTCTTCTCTCCTCAGGAGTGTAATCCAGAGATCCTATCGCTCCTTCACCTTTGGTTGGCATGAATCCAATGATTGCGATCAAGGCAGTCCGAACTGACACAAAAACACAGAGAGAAACATACAGCTTAATGCTGAATATCAATCAACACTGGATCTGATGCACTGTAAAACTCTGTAAATATGTGTCATTTCATGCTGAGGACATGTTTGGAACACATTACATTTGTCATTCAGGAAATTAAGACTATATAAGTTAAATTGCATGGAGATACCCACTACTCCATGATGGCTGCCATGTCTCTGGATGGTGACCGGAAATGCTCAAACAGATCTTCTTCCCAACTTCAAACCGCCCATTGGGCTAGGGATGAGAGACAGTTTTGTATTAATTAAAAGAGAAACAGAAGGAAAACAGAAAATGATTAGGGGAAGAGGAAGTCAGCAGATGACAAGGACACTTATAAGCCATTACTCATAACCTCTTCCCAAAAAACACCACCTAATATAAGGATGTGCAAAACTACATACTGTCAATATCAAGTCAGTGGTTTGCCAAAACCTAGGTTATTATCGTTGACAAAAATGTTCACTTCATTTATTTCAGTTAACTAAAATGAAAACAACAGTTTGCAAAAGAACCAAAAACTGAACTGAATCTACAAACATGCTTTACAGTGCAAACAGAATTGCAAAGGAGAGTTTTTGACTGTTAGTGTGTTTGATATAAGTCAAAGTTGCTGAATAATTAATGCTCTGAGTGGCAGAAGCTGCAATCATGTACTGGTAAAAGCTAATTTACAGCACATTGTTTAGAAGGCAATTATAATGTGTTGGTATTGAGGTTTAACATGAACTGAGAAATGTAATTAATAGGTAATTGCACTAAAACATCCTGTAACTTTCTTTTTAGTCTAAAAACAGCTTATATTTAAGGCAGTCTGTCAAAACGACAGCTTGTGGAATGTTCTACTCTATGATGTAATAGTGTGGATAAGCACCACCTCCACAGAAGAAAATTAACGCCTGCTTCTACACCGCTGCCTGTTTAGCCCCGCCCACCAATTATACACCGCTGCCTGTTTAGCCCCGCCCACTGATTCCACACCGCTGCCTGTTTAGCCCCGCCCACAGATTCCACACCGCTGCCTGTTTAGCCCCGCCCACCGATTCTACACCGCTGCCTGTTTAGCCCTGCCCACAGATTCTACACTGCTGCCTGTTTAGCCCCGCCCACCGATTCTACACCGCTGCCTGTTTAGCCCCACCCACCGATTCTACACCGCTGCCTGTTTAGCCCCGCCCACCGATTCTACACTGCTGCCTGTTTAGCCCCGCCCACCGATTCTACACCGCTGCCTGTTTAGCCCCGCCAACCGATTCTACACTGCTGCCTGTTTAGCCCCACCCACCGATTCTACACCGCTGCCTGTTTAGCCCCACCCACCGATTCTACATTCTACATGCATTTCTTATGCATTATAGCCTAAATCACAGCAGCGTCTATCTGTGAGGAATGTACGCTGTCAAACACACAAGTGTTAGCCAATCACAGCAGTAGGCGTTTACTTCTGAGTTTACAATCCTCCACGCCTATTCAAACAGAGCTTCTGATGAGACAATAACCTATTTCTTCTAAATTATGATGTTTTTTGATGTAAAAATCTTGATAAAATTATAAGTGGACTTCCGAGAACAGTGCAAAATAATTTTTTAAAAGTCAGTTCATGACAACTTTAAAGGAAATTTACATAATATTTTGAGTGATGTAGTTTAAACTAAATAAATCCTACGTATACACCATTGAAGCAAACTAAAACTAGCCTGAAAAAAATATAAATGATGTAAGACACTTGAACAAAAAGTTAGGGGCAAGACCACCAGACAATATGTGACCCTGGAGCACAAAACCAGTCTTAAGGGTATTTTTTTTTTAATTGAGATTTATACATCATCTGAAAGCTGAATAAATAATGGTTCCACTGATGTATGGTGTGTTATGATAGGACATATTTGGCTGAGATACAACTATTTGAAAATCTGGAATCTGAGGGTGCAAAAACAACAAAATCGAAATATTGAGAAAATCTTCTTTAAAGTTGTTCAAATGAAGTCCTTAGCAATGCATATTACTAATCAAGAATGAAGTTTTTATATATTTATGCTAGGAAATTTACAATATCTTCATGCAACATGATCTTTACTTAATATACTAATGATTTTTTAGCATAAAAGAAAAATCGATCATTTTGACCCATACGATGTATTTTGGCTATCGCTACAAATATCCCCCAGCGACTTAAAGGAACACTCCATTTTTTTGGAAATAGGCTCATGTTACAACTCCCCTAGAGTTCATCCATTCAGCCGATCTCCGGGTCTGGCGGGAGCACTTTTAGTGTGTGGGGGGTCAAACTAATTTGACTTGAAAATGTAGGCTAATTGTAATTTGTTCACCATTTCTCAAATGTAGAGACAGGTCTTTCCCAATACCTATCCTGACATACACATTTCTTGCATGTGGCCAAGTGTTAAAATGGGAGTAAACACCGCAGGCTTGTGTAGTTCTTTTGATTACCCGATGGGACACGTCTGTTCAATTTAATTGTGGTGCTTTTACTTGTGTAAAGCAGCTGAAATTGTACAGAATATACATTAATATCTGCACCAATACAATGTGCAATGCTTAAAGTTTTACTTCAGTGTTATAAGTAATAAAATATTATATCCCAGGGAACACACATACTGACAAAAAATGTATAGCCTGAATGCACTGTAAGTCGCTTTGGATAAAAGCGTCTGCTAAATGCATAAATGTAAATGTAAAATTATTAAGCTCAGATGAGCTTTATTTATCACATACACAATTATACAGAGTATAACCAGCAGTGAAATGTGTTCTCTGCATTTAACCCATCCAAGTGCACACACACCTGGAGCAGAGGGCAGCCAACGTTGCGGCGCCTGGGAAGCAGTTGGGGGTTCAGTGCCTTGCTCAAGGGTCACACCTCAGTCGTGGACAATTCCTGCCGGAGCCGAGATTCAAACCCACAACCTCGGGTTACAAGTTCGACGCTCTAGCCATTAGAGCCACGACTACCCTATTACCTATTTAAACCAGGGGCGTTCCTTCCACATAGGGTGTGAATGCTCTGCATACCCAAGCCATTTGAGAAAATGAGTTTGCAGACTGGCTAATTAATATAAACGTGGACTGGAATGGTATGGATTTCTTGTGGATTACTGTAATTCGTTTTTAGACAAATGTGTGTATGGACAAACGGCATCTAGCAGAAAAAGCAACAACAAAAAAGCCCTTTTTGAGGACAGCACTAATGCAATATTATTTTTATGTAAAGAGCAGCATAAACCAAATTTTAACAAATGACCACCAACTCATTTAAATTTCAAATAAAGTGAAACAGCCAAAAGAGGAAGATAGACAGAAAGCTAAAAAGAGAAATGAGGGATTGTAAAAGATTCCATTAGGATTTCAAGAGAATCGTTAACCTTGGAAAGTTAACGATTAGATTTTTCTTAACTATATATACACTATAATAACTAAAGGTGAATGTTACAACGATACACTTTGCTGTGTGAACAACCAATCAGTAATTTAAGTTACAAGCCCTGAAGACTAAATCAAACTGGATACCTTACATATAAATTGCGGAGGCACATATCAAAGGACTTTAAATATTCAGCAGGCTTGAGTTCATATGAAACATGATTGCAGGGATATTTCCATTCTAGAGAGCATTTTATTGAGAAAAATAATTGTTTTGTGCAGGGTGGGCAATAATAATTTTTTTGGTTTGTTTCCAAAAGACATTAAATTGTGTCACACACACAAAAAATAAATAAATATAAAATTAAAATAACACAGTGGCTTTTTCTTGCAGTTATTCACCGCAATGGAAATGGAAGGTTACATGGACAGTTCAATTCTGTCATCATTTAGTCACTCTGATTCCATACCAAACCTTTGTGTGTTTCTTTCTTCTGTTAAACACAAAGGAAGAGATTCTGAAGAATGTTGGCTATCGAACAGTTGACGGAACCCATTGAGTTCCATAGTAGGGGGGAATGCTATTTTTGGATGAACTATCCCTTTAAGTTTTGTTTAAAAGAACCAACTTCTAACAAATCAACTCACACTTATCAAACCACACTGGTCACAATGCATGTGAGAGAGAGATACTATAGAACAGCGTGCTGTCTATTTACTAGTATTACCCTGGTGTATTACCCAGTGTTCGGCCATACACCGATTACAGTACTTGCCCACCACAGTACCGGCCACACACTCGTTTGATTTTTAATTGAACTAAAAACAGTTTAGTTCGGTTGGACACTACAATTGCAAAGTGAAAGCATCCGCTCTATACAGAACGAGCTGCAGAGAAAACACTGTAATTCAGCAGATGTTCAAGAATCATGACTAAAATCTGGTTAGAGCATTGTTTTACTTCGTCCTAGGTAAGATGTGTGAAGGATCATTCAATTCTGGATTCAGTGACTCGTTCATCAAGACAGTCACTTGATTTGTTCCTGAATCAAACAGTATTTTAAATGAACGACTTAACCGCACCGCACCTACTGGAGGTTTTAGTTTCATATTTAAGCATTTAAAGTATTATAGAATAAAAAAAAATAATTCTCAATATTCAAAATATTATTATTTTTATACACTCATTATTTTGCATTATTTATGCCATTTTGCAGTGTTGCCGTTTTTTTCAAAATGCTTACACACAGTTTTTGAAACTATGGCTCCATTTCTCAAAACTCCACACACAAAACACACACATCTCACAAAAGCAAACACTTCTTTGAAAACGACACGCCCAAAGATGTTAAAAAGGTCAAACACTACACTTGTGTGTCTTTTGCTTGTTCGGAGTGCAGTGGAGCACCGGAGTTTGTCATAGCACTCACACATACTGTACATACAGTATATGACTGATTCATTTTACACAACTGAAATGAATCACTAGGTCACTACTGAACTGACTTGAGCTGCAGAATGACACTATTGACTTGTTAGAGCTGCTTTACAGCAGAATGTCAATTTCAGACTATTGTGAAGCTGCTATGAAAAACTATACTGTATAAATCACTTAGACTTAGTTCATACTGCAGGCAAAAGTGGCCCAAATCTGACTTTTTTGCCCAAATGTGACCCATATCTGATTTTCTTATGACAGTCTGAACAGCACAAATTTGATTTTTTCAAATCAGGCCCAGGCCACTTTCATATGTGGTCCTAAATCGGATACATAATATATCCCATGTTTTGCAATGCGACTTCAGTCTGAACGGCCATGTCGCATTTCATGCCATTTTTACATCATTGAAATACGACAGATGTCACAATTCTGCGCTGGAGGAGGCGGGAAGATTAAAATCACAATGGTAGACAATATATAGACAATAATATCACTTCGTTATTTACTTCACGTCTTCTTCTGCGAATGCGGGTCACTTCAGGGCCGTGTACGGTTCACACATGAGACATGAGTCGCATTTAAATAACAAGTGTGAGTGTGAGTGTGTGTGTGTGTGTGAGAATGTGTGTGTGTATGGATTTGCTTTGTACAATACAATGTAAATAGATATACAAGAGGGTAAAAATTATTTCTTAAAAAAAAAGAATTTTGATTACTAAGTGAACAAAGAATATATAAGTGTTTTAACACATGATCACTGTGTGTAGGTAATCAGTAAATGTGTGTGGCATATAAATGGCAGTTTTTCCTAAATTAAACAAAAGAGCTGTTAGTTTCGAATGATGTGTGTAATGTAAAGAACTGTGTTTGAGTTTGTTTTACAATATTAGAGTTTAAAGCATGTAATGTGCTTGTAGTTTGGTAGACTTTGGTAGACCTAAAGCTTAGGAATATGAGTGAATGGTTTCACTAAGTGGGCCTCAAGTATCCCGTTTAGTGTCCAAGCAATTAAAAAAACTGTAATACATCTGAATGCTGCTTTAGATGCAGAATCTGTGCCACTCCTGCAGTGCAAACAACTGATTTTGTTGAACTGATTTGATTGGTAATGACCCTAAAGTGTCTTATTGACAGAAAGATGATGCATATATTTTGAACAGTAAAGATGCCCCTGGAAATCACTTAAAGAGGCAAATATCACAACTTAATAAAAACGTTTCTATCACTGCTGTGAACTGACCACCGCTCAGAATATGATCAGGAGTCAGCTGTCACCAACAGGCCTAAACCAACCAGGGTACCAGCACAAAAACACACTCCTCAAAATACTGTCTCATTATCACTATGGAGTGGAGGCAGTCGAAGATGAGCTGGTTGAAGCAGTACAGAAGCTGTCTTACAGTGAGCAGAATGATGCTGGGGGGCTTCATGGGGTATTCAGGGGGCAGCACAATCCGACCGTGATACACTCCGCCATCAAAATCAGAGTCTGGAGGTCCTCGAACGGAGAAGTGCCACTCAAACAGGTTATCCTGATGAACACATGACAATCACATCAGACACTCGCTCACTCAGTGAGGAGTATAAAAACAACATGAACAGTAGCTCATACTTAAAAAATAGACTTACAATGTATCATTCATAAGACAATAATAACAATGTGCCTCACCTCCAGTGGCTGAGCGTGATAATGTTCAGTCGGGTCCCGGAGCTCTGCTGCCTCTTTCATCAGCCTCTTCACAGCTAAGAAACAAACAGACAAAAGACTGAATTGAATTGTGCTCTTATGGCAATATCTGCAATAAATATTCAATATGGCCTCTGAATGGACCAAAACAAGGCCTGGTGCTGGTGACTCCTGTTTAAAATGTCTATGTTTTACAGTAGACCCCTACTAGCTATTAGCCTCTTGTGAAATTATGTGCAGCCCAAACTGAATAATTAATTTGTAGTGTTTGCAAATGCAAGCAGCTACAGTATTTCATACAAAAAATTCAGTTTTGTGCATAACTCTCATGTGTGCAGTGCAATATTTCTCGAATAATACTTGCTTTTGCTTTACTAGGTGATCATACTTCGACAATAATAGCACAAAAGGACAATAATCCCACATAATATCAGAGAGACTCAAGGGTGGACATTTTTGACATGATATCGTAAGCAACCACTCACAATACTCTAGCAACCACAAGAGATTTAAACCATACAAAAGCCCAAATAATTAGCCAAACAAAGCCTATAGCCAATGACTCAAACTAAAATTATTGCAAGGCGACTATGCACTAAAACAAAACTATAAAATAGTCCTAATCAATAGAAGAACAATTAATACAATAGAAAAAAGCACTGGTCTAAAAACCTAAAATAGCAAAAAATTACTTACTTAGGATAAACTATTTTTGTACTGTGTTGGGTTGAACTTTCCACTGTTAAAATCCTCAATGTATAACAAATGCTATTTGACTGGCAGTAAAGTACAGTTCTGCTGTATGAATATTTTTGTACAGATACTGTATCAACGTTTGCTGCTTCTTCTCAAACACTGTAGTCGTGGTAGCACCATGGCACGGTGATGAATACCATGGTATTTGACGATTATTTATATTCACGTACCATGGTATTTACACACAGGGCATGGGGTTTATTTTGGTCACAGGTTCAGGGATAACAATAGCAAACAGTTCGACGCATCGACACATACAGCACATGAATGAGCTCTGACTGAGGCTAATCATCTAACTTTAGCAAGATCAGGACATTTAAAGAGTCGAATGTGTGTTTAGTCTCATATAGAGCGCATAACTCATGAAATTAAAGGCGTGACTGATTTTGATGCAGGAAAGATGTGATGACATAACGTTACCTGGACTCTTCAAGTTGTATTTGCTCTCCATGTCTGAAGAAGAAACCTCACGCTGGGCTGCTATCTTCTGTTCTGGTTATGTGGTGTGCGTGTGTGTGTCTTTGGGATTTCGGTCAGGTGTTTATCTAGCGCTCTAATCCTGACGTGGCAGCACTGAAGTTTTTTTTTCCTACTGTCGTGATGAGTTTTCTCAGATGTCACATGAAAAAAAAATGAAAACAGGAAGTAAAATGACACTTTGAATCGTGGAACTTTATTGATGCGCATCACACGAACAGCACCCTGTGACGTCATCCACTGAAAATGAAATATGGCAAGCTGGATTAACATTTAACAACAGTATTTTCCCCTATTGCTCCTTTTGCCTTCAGTCTGAAGAACAGTGGTGCAGGTAATGAATTACAACTACTCACGTTACTGTAATTAATTAGTACAGGTAACACTTGTACATTTTTGTTTATATTTTTAATGCTGTACTTTTACTTGTACTCAAATACAAATTAAGCAAAATAGTCTACTTTGTTACTTTTAAATCATAGTTTGTTACTGAGTACACCCACAATTTGAATTGATATTCAAACCTTTGACAGCACTTCAGTAGCCAATAAAGATATCCGATCGTAAACGGAGCAATAAAAAGCCTGATATCTGAAGCGGGAAAAGCCGCCGCCTCAGCAGATGAAGGGATATACACCGATACATGCTGCGTCTCGCTCTCCGACAGCGAGTTTAACACGCATCGCCTCCTGTCAGTTACAGAGTCTGAATGTCCGTGCGGGATTGCAGGTATTCCACATAATTTTAATAATTCCCACGCAAATGTGGCGAGTGCTTTATTGTAACATGAGAACACAGTCATGTAATCGTAGAAAACGGGATGCAAGCTCTTAAATAGACCTAGCTTATATAAATGAACAGCCTGTCCTCTCACTCCGATATTACATGTGAAGACCAGTGTTGGGGAAAGTTACTTGTAAAAGTAATGCATTACAATATTGTGTTACTCCCTAAAAAGTAACTAATTACGTTACTTAGTTACTTTTAATAGAAACTTCTTGCAACTGTTGCTATAACAAATGTGCATTAGAAACACAATTACAGCAGCCAGAGAAAAACTCAAGTTAAAAAGTCAAAGGTCAGGAACCCAACTAAAGCAAGCACTTACCTCCATAATGGTGACTTCAAGCTTTATTATTTTCAATAAAACAACGCTTAGGCTTCCTGGAGGCTAAGTGAGGGCTGCCCATGCAGGGGCAATGCTAAGGGGCCAACGTTTTGCCATTGAGCAAATTCTTGGGTCCTGCGCTGGCAATAAAGGTAAAGGTAAAGGCTTGTTTGCAGGGGTCTCAGTTCAAATAAAAATTATGTGTATTTTTTTAAGTATTTCACCCACAATGTTGATTGTTTTGAATGAATCATTGTAATATTGATCACTTAAATTAAAATAAAACAAATGTGTTTATATATTATGTATATATAAATTAATTCCGCGTTAACGCAAATTCCTTTTAACCGGACTAATTTTATTAACGTGCGATTAATGCAGTACGTATTTTCTGTTTGACCCGTGCCCCAACGCGGGTCACAGAGAGGAAACAAATGTAATAATAAACAATATAGGCAATGTACATTTACCATGTTCAGAAGAAGAGCTGCTCTGTCCTGCAAAAATGTAAACAGGTTTGTATCAGTACATTTCTCAGTGCAAAGAAAGAGAAGTAATGGGAACCCGGTATTTCTTTTTTCATGCGTCTAATAGACATGAACAAGTTATTTGAAAAATATCTATTACCTTTGAAACATGTCTAGTCTTCATGCTCTATGTTGACTATGGTTTCAATAATAATAAACATTTGCATAAAGCATCCATATTTGTCCATGCCCATGTTGATAAGAGTGTTCAAAACTTGAAAAGTATTAATTTAAGGTACATTTAGAACAAATACAAATGTGCGATTAATTGCGATTAAATGTTTTAATCGATTGACAGCCCTAATATAAAAACAAATACATGCATGTAAATATTTAAGAAAAATATGTTATGTTTATATATGAAATATATTTATATATAAATGTATATACCTTTAATTATTTTATAAATATATAGTGTGTGTATTAATATTAAACAAATACAGTACACATATATTATATAAACAAAAACTTTTATTTTCAATGCGATTAATCACGATTAATCATTTGACAGCACTAAACTAAGTATAATACAATAAAATAATATAATATAATTAAGTATTTTAAACAATTCTCGTGTATTTTGCTGAATGAAAATGGCAGATATCTGTACTGTTACTCGCTGATTATCTCTGCGTTTTGTTGTTGTTGTTTTGGTTACTATATCTGTCATCACATCAATTTTAATAATTTGACAAAATGATAATTTTGATAGTCTGACTAGATATCTGTTAATACATCACAACATTGTCACAAGATAAGAGATAGGGTCAATCTATAACTTAGTTATTCAGAATGATGTGAATTGTGTCTGCTCCTTTCATTTTAATAAACCTGTAATAATTTGCTGGATATGCCACAAGCGCTTTTAATATTTTACTAAGCACAGCAAATTAAAGATAGATATCTACAATTGAGTTGCAAATGAATTATCAAGATGAATTGTTTTCAAAGAATATGCTTTGTTTGCAATAATTTGTGGATGAATAAAATTAATGTTCTTGAACAGCTAGCCACATTAAAAAGTAAACTTATCAAAGGTTGAATCTGTCAATTGTAAAATGCACTACTTATTAATTTTCCAATTAGTTAATTTAGGCTAATTATAATATTATTTTTGTGACTCACTCCGTGTAGGGAAATTATGCTGTAAATAGTGTAAAAAACTCTTCTTTTCATAGACTTGGGAAAAAATTGTATAGAATATGGTTTATAATACATAGTTGAGAATATATATATATATATATATATATATATATATATATATAATTGTTCAAACATTAAGACTGTTGTATGCACATAAATTCATATTAGAATTTTAAATTAGGCCTAAATAATTTTAGTGTTTTTCATCTAGATGGGAAAAAATGTCAGGTGGTGCGACCGTGATTGATCTTAAAATTAATTAATTTCCTTAACACGCATATTTTTTTTAAAGTTCTCAATTAAGGTGTTTAGAAACAAACAATTTTTTTTTTTTGTTAATAATAAATTATTATTTATATTGATTGAAATTCTATAATTTTGGGAACAAAAATATTAGATAATTATTTACATAAACAAAAACTACATATTTTGTTTCTAAACACTTTAATTACTGAGAACTTCAGTAATTAAAAAAAAGGTTATGCATGTTAAGGAAATTAATTTATTTTAAGATAAATCACAGTCGCACCACCTGACATAAAAAAAGCCATGGCCAGTTCACCTAGAGGAAAAAATTTACAAGTTTAATATGAATTTATGTGCACACAATATTTTTAATGTTTGAACAATTGTAATATATATATTTTTTTTGTATTTGAAAAATCTCAAATCCTTATACGTCATCATTGACCCCATGTATGGGTTAGAAGTAGGTTGCAAGTAAACTATTTAATGCATAATAATGACTATATAATGACAGCATGCCACCTAGATCACGAACTCAGAAATCAATCAAAGGCGAGAGTTTAATTCATTAATATTATTACGCTATGGGGTTGGACGCTGCATCAAAAGAGACCTCTCTGCATCACAGTCGCCTGATTAATTAGGCCAAGCCTTCGCCATAGTAGCTCAAATGCTCTGCTCTAGTTGTAATGAAGTCTCACTCTTCGCCGCTGGATGGCACATGAATAACAGTTACTCCTCCTCCTCACTTCATTGCGCAGTTTGGATCATGTTTATCAAGCGCTCTTCTTTTCCCACCCGCCACTTTGCGGGATTTTGCCTGTTTCGGGGGAAATCTTCACAGCAGCGTGCGCAAGGAAGAGTTCACGTGAATGTCTTCTGTCTGTGAGGTAGGTTTTAATGAGTATTTACAGAGTTTTGTCTTGTTTGTTTCGTTTGTGTTTCTGTGTTCAGCAGTGTTCAGTGCTCTGTTAACCCGCTGTTTACTAGTCCCTGTTATGTTTAACGGGATCATTGGGTAGCTGTTAGGAGCATTGTTCTCCTCTCTCACACGCTTTGGAATAACAACCAGCCTGCCGTGCTGTGGTTGCTGGGGCAAGGGGCAATCCTTCACAAGAATGTGCTAGACCGAGCATTCACACTGGCTTTCTCTTACACACACACACACACACACACACACACACACACACACACACACACACACACACACACACACTCATCACACAACACAACACAACCCCCACACACACACACACACACACCCCCACCCCCCACACACACACACACACAGACCCCACACACACACACACACACACACACACACACACACTCAACACAGACACCACCCCTCACCCCCACACACACACACCACCCCCACCCCACCCCCACACACACACACACACACCACACACACACACACCACACACACTCAACACAGACACCACCCCCTCACACACACAGACACCCCCACACACACACACACAGACATACAGACAGCGTGCGTTTATCTAACTATCTAAATTAGGACATTAGGATATATATATATATATATATATATATATATATATATATATATATATATCCCTGTTGATCTGGTATCTTGTTAATGCCACTAAATCCTACTGGAATATGTCCCAAAACACACTACTGGAAACCATTTTTAATGGTTAAGTTGATGTTTTGTAATGTCTGTAATGGTGTTTGTAGTGGAAACCATTTGAATTTATGTGATTTTTTTTTTTTTTTGGTATGTAGTTATATCCATCTAGCTACTATCAAATGATGACTTTCCTAAAAAGAGGATTTGGTTGTGTCAGATTTTAAGGTCGTCTTGGTACAATTATGCCCATCAAATATATATAGCTAAGTACACACACAGCCTCTGACTTCAGTTGTTTTAAATAAAGTTAATTTTGATTAATGCAGCTGCAAACCAGGACAACATTTGGCATTTAAAACCATTTGCTTTATTTATGAGCACAAACAACTACACAAAAATAGATACAATGATGCAACCGGGACATTCACTGTGCAGTTTACTATTGTAACCAATACGACGTACTTGCTGTACCAAAATAATATGCTTTTCACAGCTTTGTATGAGCCACTAAGCCTTTTTATGAATAAAAAAAACTTATTGTACTTTAGTAACTGTGGTATTTTTGAAAGCGGTTTCACTTTCGAAAAGTGTTTGACTGGCTACATTATTTGACATGTCTAATCTGAAGCATTATTAACGGGTAATGTTCAGCTAGCTATGTGCATGAGTTTATTTCTGTGAGCTCAGTTAAGCACACTTCATCTTGCGGATACTGTATGAGACATTTAGTGACTGTAGTGTCTCTACATTGCTTTAAAAAGGCATCAGATGTGTTTCTCTTGTTTGTCTGATGGAGGGCTTTCTGTGCTGATATCAGTCAGACTGGGATTTCTGGGATCGGTCATTTGATGTACAGATCATATAACGACTTCTGACGTATTTGAAAGCCAGGTTTATATATAATGCTTTGTAAAACTCACAAAAATGTATGTTTTATTAAGTTGCAGAACTTGGAATCAATTTGATGGAGTTTCATATTGTTTTGAAACATAAACAATATTTATTGATTTTATTTAAAGAGTAATTTAAATGCAAAATGCTGTCTCGCCATAGAAATTATGTTATGGATACATATGTCGCATAAATGAAATGAATCCTTTTTTAACTTTAAGTGAGCATGGGATATGCTTGTCATAAAGTTGTCAAAATATATTCATATTTATTGACAGTGAAATGTAAGTTTGACAGGTTTCGTGAGATTCACTCTTTATTTTGGATCAAACTCGGTGTCGGTTCTGCTGTATATGCCTCAGAGCGTGTGCTCCAGACGTTTTCTGGCAGGAACATTTAGCAAAGTTCCACCTCAAATCCTCTGAATAGAGCTGAAAAATGAAACGCTTGTTGTGCGTCGCCACAAGGAGAAGGATTATGACTAACCGTCATAGAGATAAGGTTTCAATGAGGGAAATAATCGAGTCCTCTTAGGAAAAGATGTCTAGGATAGCAGTCCCGTCACTGTATGTGTGTACAAAAGCACTCCTTGGCCTGACCAACAGGCCCTTAAATTAAATACTTGGTTCAAGTAGATCAACTACTTCCTCATTTTTCTAGTTATGGCTCGTTTGCAGTATAGCGATGTCCAGCTGCCTTCTCTCGACTTTATCACCGCTGATGAAAAGCTGGACTCAACAGCAGAAGTTCTGGTCTACATCGGAGCTCGATCGCCAAGAAACACACATTTAGAGACTGTCTGACATGTAAAGTGGTTTAATTTCTACAAGCCGTTTATCTGTGATGGATTATACACCCATGCTGTAAAATAAATAAAGAAAATAAATGTGTGTAGGGCCATTTTTGATGATAGAAAAAATAAATAAATAAAAGGTTTAAAATAAAACATTTAACCTTTCATCTTTACTTAGATTGATCATTTATATTTTATTTGAGTTTGCCAGATGACAACATTGTAAGATACCTCTCATAATTCATATTAATATTCTGCTTATGCTAGTCTGAACGGTAAAAACGTTCTCCACAGGACTCAATGTAAATTGTGCTGCAGTGATTCTGCTCCACTCGAGTACCTGACTAAATAATTGGCTGCGCAAACACCGTTTTATAGTTCAGTGAAACCATAAAAAAACTAAAATAAAAAAACGTAATGAAAATAGAAACATCGTTTTCGTTACTTGACATAAATTAAATGGTAACTGAAATAAAATAAAATATAAAATGCTTTATTTCAGCTAGTTACCAGTAACATTTATCCTAATTGAGTTTAACTTAATGTACTAAAATAAAATAAAAAATATATATTAAATGTTTATATTATAAATAATAATACTACATAATAATATCACAATTCTATTCAAATAATAATAAAAAAGACATCATATGTCGATATGTCATTCTTTAGAGTTAAATGGTTTTCGGGGCTTTTAGTTGTTGCACACCAAAAAATGATGTCATGGAAATTAAATTTCATAAGTGCACTCTTATGCCCTGAACCTTTCTCTACATAACTCGTGTTTCTCTCTCACGGGACCATAACAAGATGAACTTGCAACCAGATGCGCGTCTGATTTCTCTGTTCACATTATGATCAGTAATCTTTACTTCAGATTGCTGAAGCTGAGCGAGTGCTCTGGGGATTTATCATTGATAATGTTCAAACTGAGCTCCAGATGAAGAGATATTATTTACTCGTATCTTCTTCATGACCTCTGAGAGATGTCATATTTTATTTAAATATTCCATCAAATTTACAGATGATGTACAGAGTAAGTTGTGACAAAATGACTTTACTGGAAAAAGCATGCTTTAGGAAACATAAATAGATAAATAAGCTTCACTCTAATTTGAAAAATCTTTGAATAGCTATATCTGAAATATCTTAGATAAACTGAATTTTCAATCATATTTTGTACTCAGTCTTTCTGACTCCTAAATAACAAACACATTTTTCTTTGATGTTATCCGGTTTATGTGCTGTTGATTCGGTTTGACTTTTGTAACATTCAGGAAAAAAAATTAATTTAATTTTTTGTTCTGGTTTTCAATCAGCTTTAAGTTTTGCAGTGCGCTGTTAATAAATGACGTGTGAAATGACAGTATATCCCAGGTGAATAATTGCATTACTCTCACAGTAATTTCACAGAGGGACTTCTCTTGTCTAGCAGCACTCGCAGGAATTCCTTGTAAACAGACAACATACTGTGTTTTAATTCTTGGTCACTTTTAGCAGTCTGTTGCTGGTTTATTTTATAATATTGGTCTATGTTGTGTTGTTTTTATTTGTTGAATGTTGTGTTTTGTAGGTCTAGTATTGATGATGCATCTCAGCTGTTGCTTCACTATTGGAAAAGATTAGGGGTGTAACGATACACCAGTGGCACGGTTCGGTTCGGTTCACGGTTTTGGAGCCACGGTTCGGTTCGGTTCGGTTCGGTGTGGGGGTAGGGTTCATGTCATCTTACCAGCAATACTAAAGGAGCAATAGATTCACTTAACTCCAATAATAAAAACAACATTAACTTGACTTAACTTTTCTTTATTAACTTTGGCTTCACATTTTTAGTGCAGTCAGC
Source organism: Gymnocypris eckloni scoliostomus (assembly GCA_027564155.1). Lineage (NCBI taxonomy): Eukaryota > Metazoa > Chordata > Actinopteri > Cypriniformes > Cyprinidae > Gymnocypris > Gymnocypris eckloni. Next base: position 4,956,876 of record CM050412.1, read on the forward strand.
ATACCGGAGTAAACAAAATGAATTAAATACCTCAAAGTAGACTGGTCAGAATAAAACATTTCTCTCTTTAGTGTAGCCAGCTTAACAGAGTAAACTAAAATGAGATAACTTCAATGTAGGTAGTCAGAAATAAACATTTGCCTCTTTAGTGAAGTCAGCTTACCTGAAGTAAACGGCCGCATATCTAGCGCCATGAAATAACATATTGACTTTGTAACGTTAATTGTTTGAGCACGGTCGCTTAGCTTGTAGCTTCATTCTAAAGTCAGTGGGAAAAGTTTCCTGTTTTTGAGGCTTCTTACGTGTGCTGCTTATATTAATGTTGAGGTGATGTCTCCGGAGATGCGCTTGCATATTAGACGTGTTTCCTGTCGTATAAGGGGCCGCTCACATATCGCGTCTTTTGCGCGCTCAAGTTCGTTATTTCAAATGTAGACGCACGGTATGCGCTCATATAATGGAAGCGACGCTACCGTTCTTTCCAGTGATAAAACATTTCAACTTTTCAGAATGCCGCAAGCGCACCGCAGGTCATGTGACGAAATTTCCTTCCTGTAACGGAGAGCGCAGCTGATGGTTGCTTAGCAACGACAAACGCCTCCAGAGCAACCGCCCGAGCGCTTTGGAAAAAGGAGAAAGCAGCGCACCTAGCGTTTTCCCCGCGTTTTTAGGCGCGATATGTGAACGGCCCGGCCCCTAAGAGAGTTTTGTGAAACAGTTACGACAGATTGTGTGCGCTGTGTCAACGACACGAATTCCATTCCTGTACTCCACTGGAAAATCATAATGTTCCCACACAGGAGACTTAAATGTGTCCGGGGATCTGCAATTTCAGTACTATGCGAAGCAGCCATCCTGCATATACTAGCAACCGAGTGTGACGCTCACTCCCAAGTCACGTGAAATGACATGCACTTGGAAAACAGTAACTTTAGAATATAATATTTAGAACAAATTTAAAAAGCTCTTATTAGTCATTACTAATACAATTTAAATCATAATTTAGCAAAGAAAAATTTGTTTAAATTAATAGTTAGTTAGAGATAAGTGCCATTAACCTCAGCAATGGGCAGCAGGGGGCGTGAGAGTACCGCGGTACGCCACGAGAGTTCCGCGATTCGTATCGTGGGTGGTGTATCGCGATCTTTCGGTTCGGTTTGTGATATCGTTACACCCCTAGAAAAGATCCATCCAAAAATGGATATTAATATAAAATTGATTATTAGTTAATCTTCATGCTTAAATATAGGCTAAAAAATCTAATCTTAATGTTCATGCTAAGAATAGTTTGACTAACTTAAAGTCAGGCAATTAGCTTATTTCATATTCTAGCTTGTCATCATTTTTTACAAATGTTTTCATTTGTCACACTTCTGAAATTAAAATGTATGAATATACAAGGTCCAAGATCCCAAACAAACACTAATCGTTAATCACTATTATACTGACTTCCAAACAATTACAGCAGTAAACAAGTAAATTCGAGTTAAAGACAAGGTTATAATATGAATTCACATATGTATGTTATTCATCATTCTGCTGCTCATTCAATGTCATTTGTGAGAAAGTGACCCAGCATGCATTCATTTCACAGTAAATTTCTGACCACAGTGATTTATTGTAAAATAATACTCTTTAATCCTGTAAATTCAAGTGTGTGTTTTTCAAGTGTGTGTAGTCTTTTTCCATGTCACCTGCATCCAGATTCTCACTTATTTGACAACGTGACATTTGACCGCTTCGAGATATTTGTTAAAACAGATCGCGCTAATCAAAGACAACTAAGAAAGTGCATCGAGTCTTCAGAGATACTTCGGTCTGGGTTTGAGCTAAACTCTGCAGGACAGACGGACCCTGGACCAGAGCCTCATTCTTACAAAGAACTCCAATGACCAACTTCAGTAAGCTATTTGAAACGTGTCCAGATGCCACATGTCCACATAGCAGAACAAATCAAGTCAAATAAATGTATATATATGTGACTGTGTGTGTTTGTGTGGATGGAATCACACTGAGAGCAGGTGGATGGTCACTCAAGATCTCTTTACTGGAGCCTGTCACAGACAAACTGGGACAAACACGACCAAAAGCTGGTTAAAGGACAGTGCATCAACGCATCAACGTTGCTCAAGGTCAGCAGCAAGAGATGTGAAACTCTGCTGAATATACATTGTTATAAAGTGAGCGTGAACATATAGTGGAAGAAAACTCGAAATAAAACATACATTCAAGAAATAAAATATAAAATCACTTTCTCTGTTCTCATTTCTCATCAAATCACATAAATGCAGAGAAATTATAAACTTAAGTAACCATCTTTTACATATTTTGTATAAATGAAATAAAAGAGAAAACGCACACCTAAAATGGCGCAGTTACACAGTTCAGCACGTGCGAGCACATAGCACGTGTGTTAATGCTAATACTCAACTCGGCTAATACATTTTTTTACACAGAACATGACAAATCTGAATATAACACATACCTGGGACAAACACGACCAAAAGCTGGTTAAAGGACAGTGCATCAACGCATCAACGTTGCTCAAGGTCTTGAATGAAATAAACAGAGATACTGAGTTCATAAGCAGGTTACACACACACACTTCATTTTATCAATCGCAAATAACACATATTTGCCTCGACTGACAGAACTAGGAACTGACAGACATATGAAGTAAACTTGTGTGTAGTATAAAAGTCCAACCTTACACTTGAAAACAATCTAAACTCATTGTTTATGACGCAGCGCTTATTGATGCGACTTACCAGCAGCAAGAGATGTGAAACTCTGCTGGTGGTGACGTAGCTCCGCCCTTAATATCACGCATGCCAATGCAAGTGACGCAACAGCCAATGTCGAGTTTTCCCAATTAATGCATGAATTTAACAACATTATTTAAACTCCGTTACATACACCCCCCTTAAATTCTGCTAAATTGGGCTAGAACCAGAATATGTAACAAACTAAATATACAGAAAATTGAGAAAAGAAAAAAAACAGGTGTGAGTAAAAGAGCTTTGCAATACAGCATGTCAGATAATTTATCTCTTCCCCAGGAAGTGTGTAAGAATGGAATGGTACCAGGTTCCACACTTAACACAGACTATAGGAGGTGCAGTCTACACGCTCCTAGTGGTTACAAATGTATCTCCGCTCTTAAAATATCTTTTGACGCAATAAACTTCTGACTCTTTCTCAGAGAAGAAAAACTCACTTCAAAGTCAGTCTCTTAACACCACAGTTGACTCTTAGATATGAATCATCATTTAGACTCAGACATTTTAAACAAAAATATTCCTTAACAACTCCACTACAAAGTTATTTCCTTGAAAAATAACTTGTGCATTACTGTGTGAATCACTCTCCACAATTTTCTGACTATCAATTTCACAAATAAGTCTGTTAGGGGGCTTAACTGATCTCCCTAATCGTGTAGTGATGTTGCCCTTATGTGTGCTTGTGGGTTGTTTGCAAATGACAGGGGCAAGTCTGTTATCAGGTTCTTGCAAACAACTGGGGTACTCATTTGGCTTGGATGCAGGTAAACTTTTTATACTCTCAGCAGGTTCAGGAACATGCTCAGGTTCTGGACTGTAACAATCATTGCCAGAGTTCTCAGGAGTCATCTCATCAGAAATGTCCAAACCTCCACCACAAGTGGCATCCTGCATATCGTCACGGTCATGTGTTCCATCCATCTGCAATAACCATTCTGATGTATTTGAAACAGGATCAGGATCATCCATCAGAGCGGAATCGAGAGCACTGCCACGGGTAGCACCAGTGGAATCTGATCGAACTGATTCTTCCTCACCATCATCCCAGGATAAGAAATTCACTGGAAGCAACAGATTTCTGTGCACCACTTTTTCTTTGCCAGTCTGAACATCCTTAATCCTGTACACATTAATCTCTGGTCTCACTGATTGAATCTCATACAAAACAGAGTCCCATTTGTCCGCAACTTTCCTCTTGCCTTTCTCTCACGGTTAGCCAGCAAAACTCTATCTCCCACTGCTAAGGGTGAACCTCTGACCTTCCGATTGTAAAGAATGGCATGGCGGTTCTGCTCTTTGAGACTGTGTTTCCGGGCAATTTCTGCCGCTGTGTTCAGATCTCTTCTCAGCGCAGTGACAAACTCATGGTGGCTGACCACCCTCTCATCACAAAGGACATGCTGAAACATGATGTCGATCGGCAGCCTCGGGATACGCCCAAACATAAGATAAAAAGGAGCGAACCCGGTTGTTTCATGCACCGTACAATTGTAACTGAAGGTTAATGTTCTAAGAAGCTGTGGCCACCTCGCCTTGGATTTCACTGGGAGAGCTCTGATCATATTACCCAAGGTCCTATTGAAACGTTCTGCCAGACCGTTACCCATAGGGTGGTATGGTGTGGTGTGCGATTTTTGAACACCAGCCATCTCAAGCAAGTTCTTAATAATTTTGCTTTCAAAATTTGCACCCTGGTCTGAATGTATTCTCTTTGGAAATCCATAAATGCAGAAGAGGTCATTCCAAAGGCGATGGGCAACTTGCTTAGCTGACTGGTTGTGACAAGGGAAGGCATGAGCCATCTTAGAAAAATGATCTGTCACTACTAGGACATCAACGACCTTCCCTGAAGTCTGTTCAGCACTCCAAAAGTCTATGCATACTAGTTCCATAGGCTCAGATGTGCGAATATGCTCAAGGGGCGCACGAGCATTTGGCTCTGGAGTTTTCCAGACAACACACCTCTGGCAGTTTTTCACATAAAGCATGATGTCTTTACTCATTCCTGGCCAAAAGAACCTTTCAACTGCGAGGGAGAGCGTTCTTGCACTACCCTGATGTCCAGCTGCGTCATGAACACCACGGAGAACCTCAAGTTTTAGAGAATCTGGTACAACATATTGAAAGAGTTTCTTATTCATCAGTCGATCTTTCTTTACTCTGTACAGCACATGATTAATCTTTAGCTTTTTCCAGTGCTTCAAAAGGTTTGTCACAGAGCTAGATTCCTTTGCTTTCTCACTCTTTGAAGGACGTTTATATCTCAGAACATAGTTGATGACTCTACCGACTATGTTGTCCTGCTCTTGGAGATTTGCAATTCTGGAAAACGGATTGCAACAGATGGATCTTCATCAGGGAGCTGGAGTGACGTTGGACTTGACACGGGCAATGGACTAACTCCACCATCGCAGTGAACACTCAGAAAAGCAGAAACTTCAGCAGCATCAATGGATCCAGAAGATGAGTCATTCACGTCATCCTGCAACTCGTTCTCAGTTTCGTCGTCACTGGTAGCCTGCACGTTCTGACAGTTGTTAGTGACACGGAAGGCATCTTGCACGGTTCCAGTAACAACACCATTTACCTCATCCAAGAGAGAAATGTATGGTTCTTTCAACAGACGATGGCTGACACAAGACTTGACAAAGGGCTCTCTGCTCAAGGCATCTGGAACAACGTTTTTCGCGCCTGGCACATACTTCAGGTCAAAGTCGTATGCAGCGAGCTTCGCCACCCATCGTTGTTCACACGCATCCAACCTGGGTTTGGTAAGAATATAGGTCAGGGGGTTATTATCAGACCACGCAGTGAAATGTCTCCCTTTTAGCCAGTGGCTAAACTTGTCACAAACGGCCCACTTTAAAGCCAGAAATTCGAGTCTATGTGCTGGGTAGTTCATCTGAGACTTAGAGAGTGTTTTGCTGGCAAAAGCAACTGGACGTGCAATTTTCTCTCCAGGGGGCACCTGAGATAACACAGCTCCTATGCCATCAAATGAAGCATCAACAGAGAGAATAAAGGGATGAATGAAATCTGGGTGAGCTAGAGTCACACTGTGCAGTAAGTCTTGCTTTAAAGTTTCAAAAGCAGTACGACACTCACTAGTCCAATCCTCAGGTGAAAGCTTCACGACACTGAGTGGCTTCCTCATCCGACTACACTTCCTCTGAGCTCTTTTCTGTGACTGACCTGATAGGAGACTAAAAAGAGGTTTTGCCTTAGCTGAACAGTCTATAATGAAATGCTGGTAATATAAAATCATACCCAAGAAAGATCTGATCTTCTTTTGAGAAGGGGTTATGCCATCTGCCTCCATGAGGTCAGCAGTCTGGATGTCACTGATCACCTTCACCTTTTCTGGGTCGGTCTGGACACCATTCCCAGTAACAACGTGTCCCAAGAACCTGACAGATCTCCTGAGGAACATACACTTCTTTGGCGCTAGCTTTAAGTTGTGCTTAGACAGGCGTGAGAAAACAAGTTCCAGTCGGTCAAGAGCTACTCGCTCACTTGGAGCAAAAACCATCAGATCGTCCAAGTAGCAGAGAAGGCTTGTGAAATTCTCATCACCGAAAATGGACATCATCATCCTCATAAAGGTTGCTGGACTGTTGGTCAAACCCTGAGGTAGACGATTGTACTCGTGGAGGCCAAAGGGAGAGGAAAAAGCAGTGTACTTCTTATGCTCTTCAAACAAGGGAACATTATAAAAGCCAGAAGTCAAGTCCATGGTAAAAGAAAACATTGCCTCCCAAAGCTGCGAGTGCATCCGCTTGATGTGGGAGTGGGTGGCGATCCTTCACTGTCTTCGCATTCAGCCATCTAAAATCTGTACAAATCTGAAGGTCACCATTCTTTTCCACACTAAAACTAACGGAGATGCATATTCACTCTGAGACTTCCTTATAATGCCTTTAACTTCCATCTCATTCAAGGCAGTGCGCAGCTTATCATAGTGGCTGGGGGCTACACGTCGATAAGGGAGTCGAAATGGCTTCTCGTCTACCAAGTGGATTTTGTGGACAAAGTCGGTGGCTTCTCCGCAATCCATTTTTCCACGTGAAAAGGTTGACTCGTACTTCTCAATGAGGTTAAGAAGTCCATCCTTCTACTCCTCTGACACTTCACAATCATCCAGGTCCAGATCCTGCAGTTCTAATTTATCCAGCACGTTTCTCCTTTCATCACTGGTCCGTACATGCTCTATATGACTGGCAACACACTGAACGTTACTCCTCAGGGACTCAGGTGTAGACAACTCTTCCACAGCAATACAAGTAAAAACATCCACAATCTTCGTGTGTTTCTTAAGAATGATTACTTTGTCTGTAGGGTTCATTATTTTGAATGGCACCCATCTACTGCCCCACAAAGGTGTGATGACTCTCCCTATGATCACATTCCTCGGACGGCATTTACAGAGGGTTGGCTCAACAATGACTGTGCACCCCACAGAAACAGCTGTTGACTCAGGAAGCTGAGCCCAAGCGAGATGTTCATGGTGCGGTTCTAGAATTATTTTCTCCTTTAACTTAGCTGTACCCACTTTATCAGGCATGTCTCCACCCTTCCATCGTTCCACATTTGAAAGTAGAGACAGGAATTGGTGACATTCAACATCTTCTGAGTTAACCGGGCTGGACACGAGTCTCCAGTATCCGTCAGTCTCTTTCATTTTTTGAATCAGCCACTTGATAGCATTGCTGCCCAGGATCAAATCGTCGCTTTGTCCTGGAACCACTAAAACTGAAACAACCATCTTGCAGGCATAAACTGAGAGCTCAAGCTCATACATCACTTTTGGTGTAACACGCTGTCCGCCACAACCAATTATGACAACATCACTGGCAGGGAACTTTTGTAAATTAGGCTTGTATTGTAACAAGAGACGTTCAGCAGCTTCACTCATCGTGCATGCCATAGAGCCACTGTCAACCATAGCTTTCAGCTGAAGGTCACCCCATACTGTCGCTGGTGTGTAAAACAGACTATCAATTCGCTGTACTCTGTGCGTGTTCTGAAAAATTAAAGTTTTCCCTGCAGGCTCAACAGAACTAGAAAGACTATAAACTGAGGTTGGGTCATTCATACAACACTGGTTTGGAGGAATAAACTCACGATCCACACTGTCCTCCTTTAAGTGCAGATCTTCTAGTTTCCCAGCCCTTGAGAAGACGGAGATTTCACCCTCTCAGGACAGACAAAGCGGGAATGGTCAGGAGAGTGACACTGGAAGCACAGCTTTCTTTCAAGACAATGCGTGAGGCCAGAATGATCAGGGCTCGAACAGACAGTGCATGGCAGGTCATTGAGACCTTTCACTCGAGGTAGACTCACTTTGGGCTTCACACGTGAACTTGGCTCTTTGCTGGCAGATTCTTTTAACAGGACTTTTTCCAATAAGCTCATGACTCGCTCTAATGCAGACGCTTCCAGAGACCTGGATTGCTGGACATCAGAAGAAGCTGGAAGTACTGCAGACGATAGTTCCACTTCAGTTCGGTTCACATGAATTTTAGTGGGTGCTTCATTTCTTACTGCAGATACAAGACTGGAATCTGAGTGATATTCATTCAAAATATCTTGAACTTCTCGCACAGACCATGCGGCAATCGTTTTAGATCGAAAGGTGATGGCAAGCTCTTTACATGGACAGTGTCTGATGAACATGCGGGTTACCTCTGTTCCAGGACAATCCAGTACTTTACCCTGTTCTTTCAAGCGCTCAGCAGCGGCGTCAACTGCACGGGTTCAGCCTGATCCAGTACTGTAGGCATCCTCATCTGGTCTGGGTAAGGTGGTATAAAAGTCAGCCAGTGGGAGAGGAGAACAAGGAGCAGCTTCAAGTGTTTCCTGAGAACACTAAAGATTGCATCAGGGTTATGCACAATGTCAATGTCACAGTTTCTTATGCCAAACTTGACCACATCCCTTGCTTTGCCTCTTAGATGGACCATAATTTCCTCCGCTTGATGCTCTTTCCTCAAATTATTGCGTTTTATATAGTCTCTCATGATATCAATCCACTCATTTAAGTCAACAGAATCAGAAACTTCTCCCCTGAAGCTAGGAGGTTCTCTCACATTTCTGGAAAAGGACAACTGGCTTTGTATCAGGTCCAGCATTTGTGAAGTTGATTTATCTGCAATTACATTTTTGGAGGAATTGTCAACTGAATGTGCGTCAACTTTATGTGTTGGACTTAGTCTGGTGACTATGCTATCAGCAATCTGCTGACCAACTTGGCTGATTATGTCAGTCATTGCAGTGATTACATTTGGTGGCTGTGAATTAGGGTATGGAGTAGACGAAAACACACCCTGCTGCCCTCCTGAAGCATCTGACTCATAACTTGTGGATAGGCCCTCACAAACTAATGGATCTGAATCTGAAGTGTTACTGTCTATGACCACATGGGCATCACTCAGTACACCAGGCTCACTGAACTGTAATGTCTTTGGCACTTTCAATAAACCCCATCCTCTACCTTTACTACCACAGACTGGAGTGTGACAGTTATCAAAATCACTCATAATGAATATCAGTACTTGTAAAAAAAAAATACAATAAATCAAAAACCTCAAATGTGCTGTCGTCTCAATAGCAAATTGTCCTTAGCAAATGATGCAAATTGCTTGAGTGCAGTTACTAAATGAAAAAAAAAAAAAATAGTCTCTTTCTTTCTTAAAAAGAAAAACTGTTCCCGAGTAAAATAGTGTCCACCTGACTCCAGCGGAAGCTTTAAGATGAACCCTCGGCCGCTTCAGGAAACATCTTGATTGAAGAAACAACGGGTCACGGCACCAATGTGACTGTGTGTGTTTGTGTGGATGGAATCACACTGAGAGCAGGTGGATGGTCACTCAAGATCTCTTTACTGGAGCCTGTCACAGACAAACTGGGACAAACACGACCAAAAGCTGGTTAAAGGACAGTGCATCAACGCATCAACGTTGCTCAAGGTCAGCAGCAAGAGATGTGAAACTCTGCTGAATATACATTGTTATAAAGTGAGCGTGAACATATAGTGGAATAAAACTCGAAATAAAACATACATTCAAGAAATAAAATATAAAATCACTTTCTCTGTTCTCATTTCTCATCAAATCACATAAATGCAGAGAAATTATAAACTTAAGTAACCATCTTTTACATATTTTGTATAAATGAAATACCAAAAGAGAAAAACGCACACCTAAAATGGCGCAGTTACACAGTTCAGCACGTGCGAGCACATAGCACGTGTATTAATGCTAATACTCAACTCGGCTAATACATTTTTTTTTACACAGAACATGACAAATCTGAATATAACACATACCTGGGACAAACACGACCAAAAGCTGGTTAAAGGACAGTGCATCAACGCATCAACGTTGCTCAAGGTCTTGAATGAAATAAACAGAGATACTGAGTTCATAAGCAGGTTACACACACACACTTCATTTTATCAATCGCAAATAACACATATTTGCCTCGACTGACAGAACTAGGAACTGACAGACATATGAAGTAAACTTGTGTGTAGTATAAAAGTCCAACCTTACACTTGAAAACAATCTAAACTCATTGTTTATGACGCAGCGCTTATTGATGCGACTTACCAGCAGCAAGAGATGTGAAACTCTGCTGGTGGTGACGTAGCTCCGCCCTTAATATCACGCATGCCAATGCAAGTGACGCAACAGCCAATGTCGAGTTTTCCCAATTAATGCATGAATTTAACAACATTATTTAAACTCCGTTACATATATACACCATACATTCACTAATAATTTAACTTAAGTTATCTGATGATGTCATATAATAATACATTTTAAATACTGTGTGTGTGTGTCCTTTATAGCTCTTTATTATCTTTGTTATTTTAAGCCTTGCACAATTTTTGTCCTGCATTCTCCTGAAAAGGTGGGAATGTGTTTCCCTATTGTTATGATACAGCTGAGACTCTGCCATACTTCAGGTTGTGAAGAGGCCAGAGTTTAAAGTTCACTAATGTGTGGGACCATAAAACATGAAAAGAGAGAATCCGGAGAATCCTTTAAAGACACACCGGGAGGCTGGGAGGGATCTGCCGGCACATGCTCATGTCAGCTGTCCGCTAAATTACTACCATAGTGCATCTGCGGCTCGTTCAGTGGTCATCATCATAAATACTACATGTCTGAAACTGACTTTGAAGTTTTAGGGGTTTAGACTGGTTAGTCCTGAAGCTTTGCACTTTTCAAAGCGCTTTTTTTAATCAGGTCTCGTAATAGAATATTATATACCAATTACTTTCAAACAAAGTGTATATTAGCAGTACTCATTCTCTTCACACTTGAGGGACTTCTAGCCTGTCATGCTAGTGTAGTGTAGTGTATAACATGCCATACGCAGTGAGATTTAATAGACCGACGGTTGATTGTAGGGCTTGCTGTCATGCAGTGAACGTAACTGCTGTTTAAAAAGAAATACCTCTAGTACATGACTGTGTTCAGCATGCTTCATTTTTATGATCCAAGGGATCTAGGCAATATCTCTAATTAAAAACTGATCACAGATATCGATTGTATATCAATTTAGATATTAGATTATTTCGGACTCACTATACTTTCAATTATCCGTTCACTGGGGACCTAATGTCTCTTTTAAGTCTCACGTGGATCTTACGCTCACAAACTCGCCAGTCTGATGTTAGTCAGAGGGTGTAGGTAGACTAATACCTGTTTTGCCTGCCGCCTACTGCTTGCTTATGACAAGGTGTAGTTCACTTATCCTTTCCCGTACAACTTACTATCATTAGTGATAGACAGAAATCAGAAGGTATCAGATGACATGCCTACTGCTCCGATCATTCATGAGCCTTTAGTTTGAGCTATCCTGGTTGTATATTTGCGGTAACAAAAGCCTCCTCACAGTTTACTAGTCATAAGGATTTCAGGAGAGTTCAGAATAGATAAATAACATTTGTATTATCAGTCAGGTAAATATGTGTTTATGGGGTTCAGGTGTTATGCCAATTCAAAGATATCAAATCATCTCAATACAAAACATCAAGTTCTCAAAGATGAATCTAAGAGTAAAAGAGGCATACCTGACGTTGGGAAATACATGGTATGGGGTGTAGAGACACATGCCACACTACGGGCTTTTCTGGCTACAGAATCACATTGAGTGATTTGCAACTTTACCTTAAATACTACCAGAACAAAAACTACCAGTAACTACCAGTTAAAAACGTAAAATACCTTTTGGTGTTTTTGGTTCTCGTGCTCCGGGGTCACACCTGGATGAAGATGGATGAACATTCCCACAGACCACACCCCCGCCTCAGTAAAACACAAGTTTTCAATATTTCTCATAATACAAGTGACGACTGTAAAATTGAGACCAGTTTATCAATCGCATAGAGGCCTTTAAAATGATACCAAACGGGTTCACAAGATACGTGATATGTGGGATATACATATTAATAATGTAAAGAATAAAATAATTGAATTTTGTTTATTTGTCACGTACACAATTATACAGAGTATAACCAACAGTGAAGTGAAACTGCACACACACTTGGAGCAGTGGGCAGCCGACACTGCGGCGCCCGGGGAGCAGTCGGGGGTTAGGTGCCTTGCTCAAGGGTCTCACCTCAGTCGTGGACAATTCCTGCCGGAGCTGAGATTCAAACCCACAACCTCAGATTACAAGTCCAACACTCTATCCATTAGGCCACAACTGCCCCCACGACTGAAAGAGTGAGAGGCAGAGAGGGCAGGGGAGAACAAGGGGAATGGTGCTGTTTGTAGTCTTTGGAGATCGCTTCTCCAGATTAATTTTATGGTTTTATTGCCTGGCATCTGTGTTGCAAGAGTTCCTGAGTTTTGGCCTCAGAATTAATTTCACTCCTTTCAGTACACACACATAAAGCTATATATCTCGACTACCTGACTTTATTTTTTGCAAAATGTAACCATATTATCACCCAGCTCTTTATATAAAGTTTGATACATAACTATGTCCAATTTAATCCACATACTCATGTGAAACCATATATACTATACAGCAAATCTCAGATGCTTGGTTGTTTGTATCATTGCAAAATGTATCGCCTGGCTCTAATTGTCCAAATGTGACTAAAAGGCATGAAGATATAAAGATTTTTAAATCACGGTTTTCTGGAAAGCTGATTTAATAGAATGTGTATTGTGAAAAGCACTATAAATACATTTGAGTCGACAATGCAATAGAGTTTTACAAAGAGACTGATATTGAAGGGTGAAGTTATTAGATATAACAGCAAGCATAGTGTAGCATTTTCATATGCAAGGAGGAACTTTATAGAGCATTTGTTATGTAAAAGATTATTTAATTTTATTGGGTCATCACAAATGGTCATGAAAACATAAATTATAATTGTTTGGGCATGAAATCCCATTAATAACATTATACAGTAGTGTCCAAAATTATTAGAAGAGAAAATGGTTTTAAGTCTGTTATTTCTATCTTTTGCTGTAGTGTGTCAATATCAGTTTACAAATATTCAATATTTACAAATAATTAACTGGTGAAAATACTAGTGTTCTAATAATTTTGGCCACCACTATAGGTGAACCACATGCAACAAAATCAAAATGATTAATACATGTATGATATGACCCCATCAATGACAAATCAGCTGATGTAGCGCTGACAACCGCACAAACCTCCCTCTCTTCGGTGTCTAGTCACGTCCACTTTACTCTGGAAAACTATGGCTGCTGTTATGACAGTTGTTCCATTTCCTGTTTCCCTACAGGCTTGAGGGCTAGATCCCTCCAAGAGCTGGACATCTATGGTTCCTCTCTCCTCACATCCCAAGGCAGAGGGACTCATTCCTGTTTCTGATCCCAGTAATTCCCCCCTCCCCAAGTCTTTCCCTAATTCATGAGCCAGCAGGATGCATCATCTGTGCGAGCCCTCTCTGAGCGTCTCCTCATAGCCTCGCACAAGGGCCAAGCTGATCATGTGGTGCAGCTCATCAACAAAGGGGCCAAGGTAGCCATTACCAAGGTGAGTAACATGCGTTAGTATACTTAGTAATATACTGGGTTCAGAAGTCTGAGAAGTTGATGTTCCAGCCTCTGTGTACATGGTAGAGCGAATTATATTTCTATATATAGATTATTTGCCTAAAAATATTGCATTTCAAGTGCCTGTGAAGTCCATTCATTCTTCATAAGGACATTTAAGGCAATCAGTTTGCTCAAATTAAATGTTAACTCAGTGCATGGTATTATTAGTCACTTACTGTAAAGTATATTACATTAAAGAACTGTGTTTTCACAGTGCACTTGAATTGTAATTGGTGATTTACTGTACTCTTGTTAATTTACAGGCTTGCTGGCAACTGATTTTTGTTTCTTTTTTTACAGTGCGTTACATTATTTATTTTGATTTTTTTTTTTTTTTTACTAATTAACAACCTGTATGCAAGCTGATATGCAACTAGCTAAGAAGCAAATAGTGAATTGGCCAATAAAATAAAGTGTTACGGATAGCTGATGCACTGTGTTTTTCATAGGGAAGTGTGGCACTGTGTTCAGTATATGTTAGCGGTTTATGATCCGGTGTATTCAGTGTCTCAGAGCGGCTCGGATGTAAAGGAAGGAATAAGGAATTTTTTTAATGCTTTCTTTGTGAAAGTTGTGTTGAGACTCTAAGTAAGTTCATTTCAAGGCTCCAGACCAATGTATGAGAATCATAATTAACTATTATTGTGTTCCATTTGACAGTTAACCATTATTCTAAAGTTGTGTATTTATGTAGACGTGATTATGTTAAGGATACGTTGTTATATTCTCAGAGATTAAAAACAAAATGTATTCATTAGGCTCTTTATTATTAAAGTCACCTGTTTGAATATTTGAAACAAAGCTTGAGACTTTGTCCCTCAATCAGAGATAATTTTAACCGCAGATTTCATACAGGAAGGAAAACTGAAATCTTGTTTAACATACCAGTGATAATGCATAGTGTTGACTAGAAGACATCTTATTGCCGCTAATATAGCATGAAGTGTTGTTGTTGTTATTACTGTTACTAGAGATTCAATTGTAGACAAACATCATCTCTGGTGTCAGCTGATCTTTAAATGGACATAGGCGCATAAACTGCTTTAGTCTTACTAGGCGCGTTTCCATTACCCTTCAAATTGCGCAAATTAAAATTGCACATTGAAAATACGCCTAATGGAAACGTGTCAATTTCGCAAAAACTCCCATATATCGCAAACAAGTTTTTATGCTCGCATGAGGTGTTTTTTCAGGCAGTTCAAAAAAGGAATAATTGGCAAAAGTGCAATTTTCAAAAGTGCTATTTTTTTGCATTTACAGGTCACATGGCGTATGTTAAAGTCATATAACCATTCTTTAATGTACTATAACCTCCAAGAAACATTTCATACCTGGTCGCTCTTGAATATAAGGGTTTTTCCTGCCATTAATGCTTAGATAATTTACACTGCACATGTCTGCGGCGCACTAAAGCGGACTGCTCTAGTCAATGCTTGTTTATTCCAGCCACACCACGCATGTTATGAAGCGTCTCTTCTCGCTGCTTCTGTACAGATACACGCTTACGCCTCCTTTGAATAAATATAGCCAAAATCAATTGCCAATGTTACGATTTAGTTGCAAAACATTGGTTAATGGAAACGCCATCATTTCAAAATCTTTTTTTTATCGACATTTATAAACTTTTGCCAAAGTTTTGTATAAATCTGTAAAGGAAACACGCCTACTTTCACCTCTGATGTTATTATTTGAAGTATACTTTTAAATGCATGTGATAAAGATTCATCATGCAACAACAACAACTTGAGACTGGGGAGGCATACGTACATTTGATTTGATGCATTTATTTGCTTATAAAATAATTGCAAATGTATTAATAAAACATTATATGTATATTTACTTTTAAATTGAAAACATTATTTAAAAAGGTCAAATATTACAGTTACTCCCCCACTCCCACCCAAAACGCCACACCCATGGACACCTGGGGTGTCACATTCAAAGCTTCAGGTGTTTCCCTCACTGCAGGGTTTTATCTGATAAGTGAAAGCCCCCAGCCCTACCTGCAGAGACCTCCACAGACCATTCAAGCACAGGCAACGAATGGCCTTCTCACCAGGACAATGGTGAGACCCGAGCTCAAGCAGTGAAGATACGATGAGACATGGCAGGGAAATAACGAGTGAGACTTCTGACAGCCCAAAATCAAGAGGTCAGATTGAGGTTTACATTAACTATGAATATAATTTTTCAGTACATTTTCAGGGAGGTGAACACAAGGGGGTACAGACATAACCAAGCACATACCTCTGGTCTCTTCCCCTGCGTTGTTACATAATCACTCCCACTAGTGCTGTACAATATATCCAAGTTCAGCAAATAAAGAAAGGTTTGAGCGGTGGCACTGTGCCTGTGCTAAAGCAGTTTCACACTCACCAGGTGTGACACACAGTCTTTAGTTACTGCTCATTGTTTGTTGCTGCCCTGGATGAATTGGACACTTTCTCTGTCTCTTCTAGGCGCTTCGCTCATCATGTGAGGTGATTTTAACATTAATCTACACCTTTTTTCATCCTTCAGTACTGGTGAACCCCTTCACGTGTCTTGATCGCATGCGTTGTTAAAAATGACGTTGGAGGCCGAAGATTTCCCTACTGCACCTCTTGTTTTTTACATTTTTTGCATGTTTGACATCAATTCCACCCTGTAATCAACACTTAATGCCCTGTAGTAATAAAGATGTCTATCTTCAGTTTACCCAGCTCATGGCAGCTTACTAGGTCATTTGGTTATTGCTCTCATACAGTAGTATACTTTGAACATCTGTGTACATTAAGAAAGTGTTTATATAATAGCCTATAGCAGGCTTGTTTTGAAATATGCTCTGATCAAACCTAGGCACTTAAACTTGATCTCTTTAACGTACAATTTGTTGCACAATAACGTCAAAATGAGCTGGAGCTTTTAGTATGGAATCTAACAGGACGGAAATAAAAAGATAGATCTTTTAAAATATTGATATAATTAAACTGATATGTGTAATTGGATCAAACAGGATATAATATTTCATAATGACAATCCAAATAATACCACTGAACATCACAGAATTCATCTAATTGTATGATTATACTTAATGTGTGTGCTGTTATTTTCCCATAAAAAGACATAATAAAATACAATATTCCTTTTTTTTTTTTTTTATATTAAAACAATTTTCTAAAGAAGATAATTTTGATTACATAAATGAACAAATAAAACTAATGAAATCTAGTTTTTTTTCTCCTAAGTTTGCATGCCTGTACTTCAAGACGTGTTAAAGATACCTTAATGACATTTTCGATTATTCCTTTTGGCTTCTTAATTTTTAAGGCCCTATTTGGTTCAGTTCTAAAGATATTGCAATCTCAAGCTCCAAGAAGAGTAAATCGTTCAATTGTACACAAGTTCAGTGGTCAAAAACCAAATGTGGGTCAGTTTGTATACGAATGATACTTCATTTCTTTTAAAGAGGAATGTCTGAAGATCAATAAATGTTGAAACTAGAAATAATGTTGAACTTCTTGAGTTATAGACATGCGGAATGACTCGTATGAGAAAACGGCTTAATCGTTTTGCCTGTAAGATTTCTAAGAGAGGACATTTACGTCATATTATATCTAATATCTGGACTGATGCATGTATAAATACAGCAAGCACAAATCACCTTGTGAAATAGGCCGCCTGGCACGAGTGTTGTCTGTTACATAAGTCACAGCTCTGTGATTATTCCTCTTTGTCACATGGTTTCTTGCTGAAATAGCATAAGGCTGGTCCTCTGAGATTAGTTGATGGCGAAAACTGTAGAACAGAGGACTGATGTTTATCCTGCTGACTATTTCATGTATTGCATTTTATTTAGTCTCATTAAGTCGTGGGAAGTCGTGGCCTAATGGTTAGAGAGTCGGTCTCATTATCAAAAAGTTAAGGAATTGTATGTGGGGGGAGTGAATGTACAGCGCTCTCTCCACTGGCTTCAATACCACGATGAGATGCTCTTGAGTAAGACACCGAACCCCCAACTGCTCCCCGGGCGCCGCAGCATAAATGGCTGCCCACTGCTCCAGGTGTGTGTTCACGGTGTGTGTGTGTGTGTGTGTGTGTGTGTGTGTGTGTGTTCACTGCTGTGTGTGCACTTTGGATGGGTAAATGCTGAGCACTAATTCCGAGTATGGGTCACCATTCTTGGTCGTATGTCACTTCACTTCATTATGTAAATGGTTTATTTGGATTCATAACAGACATCTGCAGAGTTTACTCTGAGCTTTGAGTCAGTGTCTTGTCCCGCACACGTTCACCGGCTCCCCGATCATTCAGTCTGTGTTTGTTTGCTGATTGTGTGTGTGTTTGCTCACAGAACGGCAGAACTCCTCTGCATTTGGCTGCCCACAAGGGCCACATCGCAGTTGTGAGGATTCTTCTGGCGGCTGGGTGTGACCTGGATATTCAGGATGATGTGAGTATAACATGTCTGCAACATTTTCACTTCTGAGCAAAAATCACTGCTCTCGAAAAAACAATCATACCATTGGTGTTCACACTAAAGGTCATTGCAGACAGAGTCTGAAATATTCCGTATTCCTCGTCCTTTCCTATCAAAATGCATGTTACGGATGCGAAAATGCAGAAAATCGAACCTGATCCCAAAAATTTTTTTACGACAAACGCAAATTTCAGACTCCGGTCTGAAAATTTCACTGCAAATTTCACTCACTGCAGTGACCTTTTAGTCTGATTTTTTTTCTCTTTGTTTGGTTAGTCACATCTTCTTCTTAATGTGGCCAGTATCAAATATGACTCTTCACACAGTCCTCAAATGAATGATAACAAAGACGGTATGCTCTTATAAACATACAGGCCACTTAAGTCAGTGTTTACACATTCATTTATAAGATGATGTGCCGTGGACGCCAGTGTATTTGTGCACAGGCAATCAGGAGGACAAGAAGGAGGAGAAAGAGAGCAAAATCTTATAAATATTTATGAAATGGTCCTCGGGTTCTGTCACCGTAATACTTATGAGTTCATCACCTCACTGTCCCTAATTCTGATTGGACTGTTCAGACTGAGATCGCACTGCAAAACAGAGCTGTGTCTCATTTAGGACCACATATGAAAGTGGCACAAATCAGAATGAAGAAGATCAGACTCCGTGTGGTTTGTGCTGTTCAAACAGAGTCAAAAAAGGCTACACTTTAGAATAGGGACCAATTCTCACTATTAGCATGCCTGCTGTTTATTAGTACTAATAAAGCACAGATTCTACATCTCTAATCCCCCTCAATACCTAAACTTAACAACTACCGCACTAACTATTAATAAGCTGCAAATTAGTAGCTTAGAGGTAAAAGTCATAGTTAATAGTGAGAATTGGACCTTAAATAAAGTGTGACCGAAAAAAATGGGATTTGAGGCAACTAAAGAGTCATAAATGTTTGTGTACATATAAACAATAATTCACCAAGAAAAGTCAGTTTAGTCACTGAGTCACTCACCAATCCCATGTGACTTTATTCTCTGGACGTTTTGAAGTAACTCAAGACATAAAACGACCATAACTCATGCATTATATGTCAAGTCAGAAGACTGATGAGGAGCAGACCACATCACAGGATGAAACTGATACTTTTGGTGTTTTGTTGTTCACCTTGTGTCTCGACCTTTAGGGCAGGTGATATTCCACATACAAACTTGAACGTGTTTCCATAAACCTTATCTGTGTTTGGGCAAGCATGCCATTTTTGTTGTTTATTTAGTTTTCTCATGGTTTTAAAGTTGCAGCATAGTCCTTTAGTGCTCTGCAGAAAACAGAGAAATGTTGATCTTAAACTGGTTCCTGCACTGCTCTTCTGAATCATGTGCTACAGCAAACAAGATCATCTTCACACAGCATAATTTTTTTTTACTTGAAATGGATAATGACCAGAAATCTGTAGGAAAAACTGGTTTTATAATAGGAAACGTGAGCTCCCTTTGCACAATGGCAGAGGAGCCAGTGAGAGTAACACACACATCCCTCTTAAAGTGCTGTACACTTCATAAAAACACACTGTGCAGCCAGAATCACCTCAGACTGACTGATGTTTTCTCTCAGGGTGATCAGACGGCCGTACACAGAGCAGCTGTGGTGGGAAACACCGATGTCATTTCAGCTCTCATTCAGGAAGGATGTGCACTAGATAGACAAGACAAGGTAAACATCTCTCATTCACTTCTGCTAGACAAAGACTTATTATTGCAGGAAGTGCAACGATCTGTTTACAGAGACGTTCACTGCTGATATGTAAAGGATAATGGACAGTCATCTGGTTGCTATTGGAAAATAATTTCTGATAGGATGACTTGAAATGCACTGTACATTATTACACTGCCAAATAAATCGATGGACATTCAATACTGATTTAAGTGAACAAGTGTGGAGTAATATGAGAGACATGAAACTATCAGAACTATGTAAGAAATCAGTTGCCTTTGACAGTTAAGCGCTTTATTTATATATATATATATATATATATATATATATATATATATATAAACATTTTTCTTTAATCTATGTGTAAAGTAATAAGTATATCAATGAACCCATTGGTCCCAAGCCTACTGTGTGATCGTCTACGTTAGGCCTAATTTGCAGTCCTTTTACTAAATTTTAAAGTTTATTTTATTTAATTAAAAAAAAATTACCCTTTTAAATATAAAATAAAAATGAAATTTGTGTATAAAACTGAAATAGTGAGCCTCATAATGAACAGCCATTGTTTTTGAATGTTTTTATGCATCTCATTTGAAATGACAAATGCAAGGAGAGCTGTTACAGCGGTTATGTTGTCTATATTGCTCTCAGGATGGGAACACGGCATTACATGAGTCTGCGTGGCATGGCTTCAGTCAGTCTGTCAAACTGCTGGTGAAGGCCGGAGCCAACGTTCACGCTAAAAACAAGGTGACCGCTGATTGTAATACAATTGTAAATATGTGCAAATACACAAATAATGCACTCTTAATGTTGTTTGGAGGCACTTTTGGCTTGTGAACGTTACATAATGTATCTTGTGCAGCTTTGTTTTGTTGCAGTGGAGCACATGCAACTTCTTCAGTCCTGACTAGTCATGATTTACAATAATAAAGCAATCGGTGCATCATTGAAAAATAATGTCAGTGTGATTGTTTTATTAATTCATGAAGTTCTAGCCCTCATATGCAAAATCAGTACTTGGTCTTCATGGGTGCTGCGCAGTCATATGGTGAACAGGTGTTTTACAGTTATTGACCAATCAGCATTCAGGACTGCATCTGGATCTTTTGTACAATGTGGAATGATTCTGTCAATGTTCTGGTTGAGCATATGGCAGGAGATCCGCTCATGTAAGGCTCGGTCAAGCTCCTGAAGTTTGCAGATGACACCACACTGATCGGCCTCATTCAGGACAGTGACGAGTCTGCTTACAGACACGGGGTTAAGGAGCTGGCTGTCTGGTGCAGTCTTAACAACCTGGAGCTGAACACTCTCAAAACAGCTGAGATGACCGTGGACTTCAGGAGAACCCCCCTCCCCACTCCCCACTCCCCACTCACCATCATGAACAGCACTGTGACTGCAGTGGAGTCATTCAGATTCCTGGGCACCACCATCTCTCAGGACCTGAAGTGGGACAATCATATTGAGTCTGTTGTGAAAAAGGCCCAGCAGAGGCTGTACTTCCTTTGCCAGCTGATAAAGTTCAACCTGCCACAGGAGCTGCTGATACAGTTCTACTCCACCATCATTGAATCCGTCCTCTGCACATCAATAACAGTCTGGTTCAGCTCAGCTACCAAATCTGACCACAGAAGACTACGGAGGGTAGTCCAGACTGCTGAACGAATCATTGGTACAACCCTTCCCACTCTCCAAGAACTGTACTTATCCAGAGTGAGCAAAAAGACTGTTAAAATCACTCTGGACCCCTCACATCCAGCACCTCCCTCTTTGAACTGAGCTCTGACGAATGACCAGACACACGAACGGTTTATTCCCTCAAGCAATCAATCTCATGAACACTTGACATTAAACGTGGAACACGCAACAATATTATACACTACTTATTCCTCACACATACTTATTTTCATTTCAATTTGCACATTTCATACCTGTACATACATAATTGTCTATATTATATGTTTTTGCTATTTTGTACATTGTCTATTTGTATATTAACCTGAGTCCTGTCTTGTCACAGTCATTCTGTTATACTGTGGAGCTTCTGTCACTATAACAAATTCCTCGTATGTGTAAACATACCTGACAATAAAGCTCATTCTCTTATCTCTCTCAGGCAGGAAACACGGCTCTTCATCTGGCGTGTCAGAACGGTCATGCTCAAAGCTCCAAAGTCCTGCTGCTGGGCGGCTCTCGTCCCGACAGTAAGAACAGCGTAAGTACCCTCAAACTCTTCTCTCTGTCTTTGATTCATACAGTCAAACCAAAACTCATCAGACACCAGATAGAATTTCAGATTATTGTTTTTTACTAGTGGGTTCAGGACACTATAGTTCAATTATGTTAGTGATGATAGCAAAATAAAGTAAACTGAGGACTACCAGTAAAATTTGTGAACAGAAATCATTCAGACACATTGACCTGACCATGTATTTTTTTCTTTAATTGCCAATATGAACTTTTTACACCACAGATTGAACTAAATGAAGCATTGCTTGGTTGCGCTAAATTGGTATTATCTAGTTGTGTACTTCTATAATAGCTATTCAGCCGAATTCATTACATACCTTTCTATCAAAGTTATCAAGATGAATCTGTTCTGATGCAGTTTAATATGAGTTCTTGTCATATTTTTCTAAACTATAGCGAATACACTGTTATAATGTGAGAAATGTTGAAGTTGTCTGAATAAATGTAGGTTTGACTGTCTCAATTTTTTCTTTCTCTGTGTGCTTGTCATTTAAAAAAAACACATGCAACAAATGTGCTCAAGTTGATTGTTTGTTTAGGTAGGTGACACGTGTCTGCATGTGTCTGCTCGATATAACCATGTGACTGTGATCCGAGCGCTCCTGAGTGCCATCTGTTCAGTGACTGAAGGAAATCATGTAAGGACTTCAAATATTGTTAAACTGTAATTATGTCCATCCTGGAGATGTTTCTGATTCATCCCTAATTCGTATTCTCGTCCGATGTTCAGGCAGGAGACACAGCTTTACACATCGCAGCTGCTCTGAATCACAGGAAGACTGCACGCATGTTACTGGAGGCTGGGGCCGATAGCCACGTCAAAAACAACGTGAGCACCTTCAGAAATATTGCATGAGCTTAGGTACACTATATTGCCAAAAGTATTGCTACACCCCTTCTAATGAACCGGTTTGACTACTTTAGTCATTTTTATGCGTGCAAATCTTAATGTTTAAGGGAATTGTGTGCTTCTCATTTCATAGCAACAGTTTGGACAGGACCCTTTTGTTTTATAACATGACAGTGTCTCAGGCAAGATTAAAAAAGAAATGAATTATTCAGTCAGTGTGAAAGAACTGGTAACACTTTATTTTAAGGTGTCCTTGTTACATGTTACATGTACTTACTATTATAATAAACACTAAATTATGCATAATTACATGCAAGGAACCCTAATCCTAACCCTTACCATATAGTAAGTACATGTTGTTAATTAATATTGCTCAGTACTTAAATGTATAATTACACTGTAACAAGGACACCTTAAAATAAAGTGCAACCGGAAGAACGTGACTGGTCTGAAGAAAGCTCTGGTGTGACTTTAAATGTAGACCTTGAGCCAAAAGCTCATCACCAAACACCAATGACTTGTACATATGGGTGCACAGAGATGGAAATACAGTTGTTAAACACATGAATTATGTTTCCGTCTTTGTTTCCATAGTTCTGGAAGTGCCTGTTCTAAATAAGGGGTGTCCCAATACTTTTGTCCGTATAGTGTGTGATGCATTGATACAGTTTCACAAAGTAAATGCGACAGAACTTTGCATTCTTAGCTGAATCTTCCTGGGCAAGTTAGTTAAATCGTCTGGATGTATAGCTGCTATTGGCATGTAGCAGAAATGACCCGTTTATCTGTGTGAGTATGATTCTTCTGTCTGTATGTTATTGGGTGAAGACGGGAGAGACGGCCCTCGATCAGGCTCGTGAAAATGATAATCCTGAAGTGGCGCTGCTGCTCACCAAAGCTCCACAGGTAAGAACACACACATGCGTATGAGCCATTCACAAGTAGAGGACCTTCCTTTTTTCTTTTATGTTTTTATTATATCTGCCCCTGGAGCACAAAACCAGTCTTAAGTCACTGGGGTATATTTGTAGTATTAGCCAACAATACATAGTATGGGTCAAAAATATTGTTTAGGATATTAAGTAAAGATTATGTTCCATGAAGATATTCAGTGAAATAAATCAGTGTAGATATTTCAAAACTTAATTATTGATTAGTAATATGCATTGCTAAGAACTTAATTTGATCAACTTTAAAGATGATTTTCTCAATATTTAGATTTTATGGCACCCTCAGATTCTAGATATTCAAATAGTTGTCTCGGACAAATATTGTCCGATCCTAACAGTTTATTTTATAGTATACATATCAATGGAAAGCTTATTTAATTCAGCTTTCAGATGATTTATAAATCTCAGTGTCCAAAAACGGACCCTTATGATGGTTTAGTGGCTAGGGTCACATATGCTTAACAACAAAAACATTCAAACTGACCAAATAACAGATTCTGTACCAATCAGATTTGGAGCCACATTTGCAAATAACTCTTTATGCAAATAAATAAATAAAACAATCTTAAATGTGGTCTGTTTCCACACACATGCAGCTAAAAATGTGCCAGATTAACAAATCATAATTGGATGACAGTTTGGTATCATCAATAATTTTAAAGGGATAGTTTTTCCAATTAGAAAACTTTCATCATTTACAAAATATTGTCATTCCAAACTTGCATGAATTTCTTCTCCAGAACACTTGAAAAAATAAATAAAAACAATCATAAGGTTGGGTAAATGTTGACAAAATTTTCAATTTACTATCCCATTAACGTGACAAATGACATTCTTCAGCTTTAAATGTAGCTGAGTGAAGAGTTAAGACAAGCAACATGTGACTTATTATCTGTATTTACATGTAGAGCTTCACTCGAGGGCGCACTGTGAGAAAGAGGAGGGACAAGATGAAGTCTGAGGGTCGAGCGCAGTCAGTCCCGCGGGATGAGATGCTGCAGAGAAAGGTAAAGGAGCAAACCTACACTCCCTGTCTCTCAGACACGGTCTGAACCGAATGAGCATCTGTAAAGTTCAAACATGCTGTCACTAAGCTTCTGTAAGCTATCCTTAATGGCAGCTGGGTTACTCATTCAACATTCATACTTCCACAGTAACATGACACATCAGATGTGAAATAGCATTTTCAATAATTAAAGTTCTGATTGTACCATAGTCACTACGTCTATCTCAAGACATTAGGTTTTCATTCTTCAAGTCTTGTGTGTAGAACTTCTTCCTTACAGCAATACTGCAGTAACGGTTTATGAAGTGAACACTATATGCCATAGTATGAGATAAAACATCATTCATGATACATTATTAAATACAAACATGATTGGTAACCTATTCGGTCCAGGAAGGGAACGTTTTTTTTTTATTCTTTGCCTGAACTGTGAAAAATGTCTGATCACAGAATTCTACACAAAGCACAACTGGTCTCAATAAAATTTGAACTTCATTTATTCACAGTTGTACACATTCCTGCCTTTTGTGGATTTAATAAAGCTGATATTAATTAAAAATACAACTAGATTTTTTTTAAGTATGTTATAGATCTTCTGAACAATTCATCCATGTGTGCAAATCATTTTTTATAATTTTGTTTAACCATCACTCACATATCTCAACATCCAGGCATTTCTCTTTCAATAAGCCATTACTCTCTGTCAGTAAAGATCTGTCAGTCCTGTCATTTCATTGTGAATCTCATTAGGTCTTTGGCTAACAATAAACGAGTGGTACTCTCTGATCTGCAGAACACATTTCATCATGTTTATATCCTCTGCTCTGTAGATTTAGCTGGTCTTGACTCTACTCCTGTGTTTGTGCAGGACAGTGTATCTCCTGCTAATGACACTCATGGCAGTGACGGTTCTCTCCGCCGGAATGACACTGAGGCATGCGCCAACAGAAGCAGTGAGAAGAAAGTCAAAGAGAGGGTTCGTCATGCATGGATTTTCTAGTTTAGACAATGATGTATAATCAGCTGGGTATAATATGGGAATTATATGATATGCCATGTGAAGAGTCCTGTGCTTATATTACAGTAGTGATAGGAATTTGCGGTTATGCTTCCAGCGTTTTCTTGTGTTAGAGTAGAGCTCTTATGGATTGTGTGCTGTGTGTTTTTTGCAGCTGTCGCCATCAGATGCCCTCCTTCGAAGGCAAAATAAACACAGTGATCATAAGAAGAAGAGTTCATCAGCTCCTCCTCCTCATAACTATAAAGCGTTCCAGCTCTATACTCTCTACAGAGGCAAAGACGGCAAGATCATGCAGGCGAGGAACCAGCTTCACCATCGGATCAAACTGATCTATTTCTCAATTAGCACTCCATTGAAAATCACTTTTGGTAGTTAGGCTGTCAGAAAACCTGTATGTTTATGTTGCTCGTGGGTTATTTCACACACCGTTTTAGGGAATCTTTCTCCTATAAAGGACTATAAAACTACAACCATTTATTATTACATTACAATCAAATATCCTATGAAGAGGATACAATAATTAACTGAAATCTGAGTTTTTCTTTTTAAGAGAAATTGTACTTCACACTTTTTAAACTTAAAAAGCATTCAGTTAATTTGTTGTTTGTGTGTATAGTTTTCTAAAGAAAGATAAAATCCTCAAGAGTGCTATTTTTCATGGAAATGAAACGTGACCCATCTCTGCATGGGTAGCAAAGTGTCTGTTCAAATGTTAAAGATTACAGAAAAAATTAATTACATTTGTAATTTGCTAAATAGAACCTATTATAAATATTGAATTATTTGATTGACTCATGTATGTGTGTTATTTCCATTAAAGGCCCCATTGAATGGCTGCAGGTGTGAACCTCTCATTAACAAACTGGAGAATCAGCTCATGGCCACTAAAGAGGAGATGCAGTCAGAGATTCACACTGTACAGGAGCTCATGAACAGCAAGATGGGACAGATGGAGCGCAAGAACAAACATCAGGTGCAAACAGTCTAGACTTCACAAGACCTATCAGCATGCATGTCCGAGCTTCACCGGTGTCCTCATTAAAGTGATAGTTCACCCACAAATGAAAATGTGATGTTTAACTGCTTACCCCCTGCACGGCATCCAAGATTTAGGTGACGGTTTCTTCAGTAGAACACAATTTTTTTTTAACTCAAACCGTTGCAGTCTGTCAGTCATATAATGGCAGTCAATGGGACTCACGACTTTGAGAGAAAAAAAAAAACATACACAGACAAAACCACATTAAAACCTGCGGCTCGTGACGATACATTAAGGTCTAAAGACACGAAACGATCGGTCTGTGCAAGAAACTGAACAGTTTATATAATTTATTACCTCTGATCCGCTGACCGGTCAAACCTTCCTGAGCGCGTTCACAACAGCCGACGCGTCTTCTTCTTGCTTTACGGCGGATCGCAGACTTATAAGTGCGTTACCGCCACCTGTCTCTCAAATGGATCATTGACACACTGTCTACAATCTCAATTAGGAGTGTCAATGGTCTATTTGAGAGATAGGGGGAGGTATAAACATCACATTTTCATTTTTGGGTGAACTATCCCTTTAAGGGTCCATACACTGAAATTTAGCTTTTCAGACTTGTTTAAGGCCACTGGTCCAATTCACATAAAACATGTTCATCTAGAGTCCCTTAAGACAAAACTTTTGATTTGTCAAAACATTTCCCATATTTGAACTAGTTAACTTTTTGGGTGTAGCCTATATATTAACCACTCGACCTACTGTTTATACAAATTCAACCAAAGCCAGTGCTTAATTTGTTATGTACAAAGCTGGGTGATGGATCCGGCATGTGATTAGAGGAGGGAGAGGTAACGTTAACATTCGCGCAATCACATTGGTGGACCAGTTTAAGTGATTAACAGCCTGCATCTTTTGCTTTTAGAGCTAATTTTGCTTTTTTTTGTATGGTCATGAATAACCTGGAAAAGCCATGAAGTTTTAAAACGGCAATTTCCAGGCCTGAAAAAGTTGTGGCATTTTATTTGACAAATCTCTGTATAATGGAGTTATATTTAATGAGGTCCTGAATTTCGATGGGGGGTTGTGTGTATATCGCATAGTTTTACTCATTCCCACAGCTGTGCACATAAGCCGGCAGTATTATAAGCGTTAATTTTAGAAGTTTGTTGAGCTTAAGCAACCAAAAATAGGCTACACAACATGACATCTAAATGGCCGTTAACATGTTGCGTCTTTTGCTCTTAAGTTTATTTCAAATGTAGATGTGTGGCAAGCACGCTCAGAATAGAAGATTTTTCATGAAATATATGTACGCTATAGCGATTCGTCAGCAGCATAGATCCTCCAAAATGAGGTGCTGGATCAGAGTTTGGAGGATCCAGATCCGGCTTGTTCCGGCACAAATTAAGCCCTGACCAAATCCAATAATCAATTTTAAATTCAGCAGCCCATAATTTACATTGCTAAGAGCCAATCCTTATGCTGCTTGGACCTATGTATGTTAATATTTTTTATTCTATTGTGTGTGTGTTTTCAATTTCAGATCAGAGCTCTAGATAAGATCACTTTAGAGAGAGTGTCTGCTGAGAGGATTGAATGTTTACATCGCATTGACAAGCGAGCCATACAAGAACGCCTGGAAGGAGAAAAAAGACAGGTAATATTCACCAATAAATGTACATGCAGATAATCATATCGGCATGACATGCATGAGAAACAGAGTTTTTTCTCTAGATGTAGAAGGAATAATATGTGGTTTTTTGTGCATGGGCTAATCTTTGGATTTCTGTAAGCAGGCATCAGTGGTCAGCGATCTCAAGAACTGGTGCCTTTCGAAGATCCAAAGTTTGGAGATGCGTCTTTCTGGCGATCGCAGCAACACTAAGTTACGGCGCTCCTCGTCCCTCACCGACACGCTCTCAGATTTTGTACCTCATACATCTGGTGCCAAAGCCTGTTACTCTCCATCAACAAACCAAGCAGAGGCGAAAGATGGACAAGAGGCTGTAGCAGCGAGCACGAGTCCTGAGGATGGATCAACCGGTTACTATGTGATCGAGGTGGACCCCGTCTCACCGGGTATGACGGATGAATGAACAGCCACACACACATTCAGCTGTGTCTCTTTCTCTCTCACACACACATTCAGCTGTGTCTTTTTTCTCTCTCTCTCACACACACACACACACACACACATTCAGCTGTGTCTCTTTCTCTCTCACACACACGCACACACACACAGATGAGCAAAACTGATTTTCTGGCTCATTTCACTGTGTGCAGCATTAATGGCTTTTCCTGTGTTTGTTCTCATTTAGATAAAGGCTTATGTAAGTGTTACATAAGACATGTGTTATGTTTGGTTATTAGAAGTAAAATACACAAAATGGAACATCTTTATGCACATATGGAGGGATATAACCCACAAATGTTAACCCATTTACTCAGCCTCAGGCCATTTAAGATATATATGA
This sequence comes from Gymnocypris eckloni scoliostomus, assembly GCA_027564155.1. Lineage (NCBI taxonomy): Eukaryota > Metazoa > Chordata > Actinopteri > Cypriniformes > Cyprinidae > Gymnocypris > Gymnocypris eckloni. The sequence continues at coordinate 4,986,457 of CM050412.1, forward strand.
GTTTGTTTCTTTATCAGATTTGGAGAAATGTAGCATTGCATCACTTGTTCAGCAATGGATGCTCTGCAGTGAATGGGTGCCGTCAGAATGAGAGTCCAAACGGCTGATAAAAACATAACAATAATCCACAAGTAATCCACACCACTCCAGTCCATCAGTTATCATCCAGTGCAGTGAAGGCTGCATGTTTTTAAGAAACATCATAAAGACATTTCTGCTTTCAAACCATTGCTTTCGGCTAAATTACGAGTGCATAAAACATAAAACAATTTCCTCCAGTGAAGAAGTCCTCTCGCATCAAAATGCAGTTTTGGCCTGTTTTGTCTTGTAAATGGTGCTTAATATGTGCATATGTCTCATATTATAGATAGAGGACTCGTATTTTAGCCAAAAACAACAGTTTAAGTATCTTACTAATGGATGTGTTTAGTTGTGTGGATTGTGTTTTTATCAGCTGTTTGGACTCTCATTCTGACGGCACCCACCCATTCCCTGCAGAGCAAGTGATGCAATGCTGAGTTAATTATAACATTTATTTGAATCATTTAGAGAGTGAAAGTTTGTGTGCAACATTACTTCAATGCTGAGAAGTAAATGTTGCAATTAAGTAGCAAAGCTTATTAAATGTAGAATAAGTCCATGGTATTAAGATTATTGCTACTTAACAACTGAATCTGGTGCTTGAGTCAATGTGTATGCTGCAAACCTTCTGAAGCTGTTCTGTCTTTTCAGATAAGCAGTCAGCACAGAATCAATCTGCACCCCAGTCTCCTTGTATAGTCCGACCTAAGCAGCGATCCCGGGCCTGTAGTGACCCTCACCGAGCACAAGAGGAGCCGGACTTGAGTCTGGAGCCGAGACCTGTCCCCGATCAGTGCAGCGAGCACAGGAACCTCAAAAGACGCACACAAAAAAGAGGAAAAACCAAACAAAACGCTCATACCATGACGAGTTTAGGAGACCCGCACCCCGCCGAGGCATCCTTCGCCCAGGAGCGGGAAAACATGCACGCGCTGGAGGTCACGCAGTACTTTTTCGAGGCTGTGACTCTGCAGATGGAGCGCTGGTATGAGCGTAAGATTGAAGAAGCACGCTGGCAGGCCGACCAGAGAGCCCAGGCCGACAGAACCGCTCTGCTGGACAGACTAAGCTACCTTGAGGAAGAGCTCAGACTGCTGAGAACTAACAGACAGGAGGAGAGCTAGTACAGATGATAACACTGGTGTAGCAGACACTGGAACGTCCGCATGAATGAGAGGAGTGGATCGAGCAGCTAACACATGAAGATAACACTGCAGCAGCAAACGTCAGGAGAAGTAGCACCTAAACTCATTCAGAGCCCAAACATACTCTTTACAAGTGCTTAAAGCTACTCAAGTTTGCCATCACACAACTCATAATGGAGGGCATATGCATTCTTAGCCCTACTATAATGGCATTACACAAACTGTCTGCTGAGGCTTGTTGCCGCCAGAGTAAAGGCCATTGCACACTGAGTCCGAAATGTTCGCTTGTGTTTTTTCGTATTGTCATCCTTTCCTATTAAAATGAATGCTACGGATGCAAAAAATGCAGAAACTCAAACCTGATGTGAGGTAATTTATTTTTCAACATTGAAAATCTCTGACTCGGTGTGCAGAGACCTTTACACAAGAATGCACTTTATGTACATGCTTTCAGAGCTCTGTTCATGAAGTTGTGTCTGGCCTTACAGACAAACGGTCGCTGCCGAAGGTCTGATAAAAAACAAGGTTTTAACCTCTTTGATAACTACAAAGATAAGTCTGTTTTATTGTAAAAGATCATCTAAATGTGTATTCTTGATTAAGTACAAGGCATGGACACATTATTCCAGTACTAGTACTCAAATTTGCTGAAAGGGTCCACATTTTGCCACTACTTTGGAGGTTTGCCAGATCATATAAAACCAGTGAACACTGACAAATACAAGTACACTGTGATATAAGCAAGTATTAGTTTATTTGATGTCTTTGTGTATGGTCTTCAGTGCACAAAAGGAACATGTCTTAACCTGTGATGTTTAATTGAGGATCGTAATGTAGTTCATAGGGAAAGTATAATAACACACAATGAAATACGTGTTTGTGTGAATGTTTCGTTAGATAGGTATGGGCAGTAAAAGAGGCTGGTGTTGTTTAGAGGTTAAAATCACTGCACTATATCTGTGATCACCATCCAATCAAACATGAATGTCATGTATTCTTTCTCCACGGTGAGCTTGAGCGACACTGAACCTCACACTGCTCAAGACAGCTGACCTAGAATTGGTTTTGTGTTGTTCAAATGATCCAAATGTAAAATAATCATTTCAAATTGACATCTTTGCCAGTGACTATTGAACAGTAATCACATTTAGTCTTGACAAATGTTAACAACTAATATGTAATGACCATGTTTTGTTTTTTATTTACATGTAGAATTATTTTTTGCAGCTGCTTCAAAGGGAACATTATTATTTACTGTCATACAGCTGTTTGATCTGTCACAAATTAATGATTAATAAACTACATCTGTGTAATTTTGTGCGGGAAAAGACTACATCTAGTGTCTCTGTCTGAAAAAAGATTTGATTCGATCAGTCATAAAGGATATGCACTTCACATATCATCACAGGAGTGAAATCTGTATTGTTTCAGTGTTGTAGTTTGATCAGATATTGCATATTTAGCTGAGCATGCACGATTAAGTCCATGACTTGTCTTTGATACAAAGGAAGATCTCCCGTTGTGTCGTGATGCTTCACTGCAGGGATGCTGTATGTCCTCGAGGAGAGATGGCCAGGCTGCAGGTCGTAATGATGGACTTCACAAGACTCTTCTTATCATGCTCTGACAGGTATTTTCACAGGTTTGGGACGTTTATTGGTGATCATAATGTAGCGTTTGATAAATAATGCAGATGGCAGCCACATTGAGAAGTAAATGCATTATTAATATTTGGCAAAGTAAAAGAATGAGCACTCAAATAGTATACATTTATATACACAATAACATGTCAGATATGCTTTCACATTATAGTGTACTTTTAAAAAAAGGGACAGTTCACTCAAAAATAACAATTATCATGTCGTTCCAAACCCACAAGATTTGTTCATCTTAAAAACACAAATGAAGATGTTTTAATGAAACAGGAGAGTTCTGTCACTCAATGTAAAGTCCAGTCACCCATATTAATACAGACGGGACCGATTTCTGAAGACACACGATGCCTTTATACTTCATCTTAAACAGATTCAGTTCATGCTTTTATTGATGTATAAACACACATACATAGAGCACAGCAAACACAGTAAGCGAATGCTCAAATTGCTTCATTAATGCACGAAAACCAATGAAGTTCTCGTGTATAACAAGATATTAGTTTTTGCATTTACCATATTTCATGCCCTCTATGTATGTGAGTTGATCAATGTTTATATGCACATAAAAGCCTTTATTAAGTCTGTTTATCATATAAAGTGGATAGTGCCTCTTCAGAAGAGTATATAAAGTCATGTTATACTTGTTAAAGAGTGAATGTTTTGGATGTGTGAGATTATCACAAACATCTTAGTTCTTCGATGAATCAAAACTTCTTATGTGTCTGGAATGACTTGAGTAACTGATGACAGACTTATCTTTTCTGTCTGAACTATCCTTTTAATAAATGAACACTTCAGTTGGATTTCCAGATAAACTCTGTCGACGTTCTAGCATCCAGCCAGCGCGAGAGATCTTCTCAGATCCTCCAGATGATTGTGTGCTTGAGTCATCATCATGCGAATCACATCCTGAGGAGGAAAACCATACTGAATGTGCAATGCATGTAGATGGGGAACATTGTAAGCAGGGCCCAAACTGTCAGTCATTCACTCTGACTAAGCAAACTAACCTCTTTCATTTTATATGAGAGCTGGCAATTTTCAACTACATCGCAACAGCGACATGACAAACGTTATGCCACCGAGAAGCAAAGCAGCCTAAGACAGCTGAATACTGTGACAGTAAGATCAGTGACTAGAAACAAACTGCTCAGAGACTCACTGACCTCTGAAAACATATCCACAGTTTACGGTCAATCCCCTAGCGATGCATGAAGCACAGCTTTTCAGTGGGTGAAAACACCACAAAATTACATAATTGAAATATTGAAATTACTGCATTTTTGACAGTAAATGCGAAACTGCACATTTAAGCAGAGTTCACTCTTCAATTTTTCTGCCGTTTAAATTTAAGGTAATTTTTTTCTCCTTCACGCACCTCTGTAAATGTACACATCTTTAGAGATCTGGGTTTTTGAGGGCATATCTATACAGTTCCCAAAAAACTCATATTTGCTGAAAATGTCATGCTCAGGCCACCCAAAATGTAGATACGTTTGTTTCTTCATGGAACAGATTTGAAGAAATGTGGCATTGCATCACAGTGGATGCTCTGCAGTGAATGGGTGCCGTCAGAATGAGAGTCCAAACAGCTCACAATAATCTAGTCCATCAGTTAACATCTGGAGAAGACAAAAGCTGAAGCAAATCCATCATTAAAGAGTTTTTAACCTTAAACCATTGCTTAAGTTAAGGCTAAAATGTGAAGTCCATACTGTGTGGTGTTTTTATCAGCTGTTTGGACTCATTCTGACGGCACCCATTCACTGCAGAGCATCCACTGTGATACAATGCTACATTTCTAAGTTGCTAAATTGAACAGGAAGAGCCCACCTGGTCTGTTTCACTCTTGTTCCTCTTGAACTCTTCTCTGGCCCAATCTCTTAAATGTCTGCGGTCAGACTCGCTCGGTATTGTGCGGATGGTTCGGAGCAGATCTCTGTAAACCCCCAGAACCTTCTGTCTCTGCAAAAACTGACACAACACCACATGAAAACAACACTACAACATCTGCACGTGGCCAGTGTTGTGCCGAATTTGACTGTCATTTATTGACCAATGAATTTAATGCATGTTTGTGTTGCCCTTTCATTTTCTGTAGTTATTGCATCCTTATGTGGGTAAACATTGTTTGTTAAATGCATTTAATATACTAAATAGTGTTTTTTTATTATTACAGTACATTTTTTTTAAATATCGAATAAAAGAAAAAGAAAAAAAAGTTCTGTTTGCACTTAAAAGCTGTTTGAAACACCCAAGTTACACCACTTCGTCATCACATGTGCTAAAGCAACAGGCTATGAGCTGGTCTTGTAGTCTGTAAAGAACAGATCTGTGTGTGGGCTTATATGCAAGTAGAAGTATAATAATGCAGCACTGCGAAGACATGTCCGCCTGAAAACTTTGAGTAATGGGCCTTTGACAATTGTCAGCAAAGAATTCATTAATTTAAATTACCATCTTTCATTTCTGACAAGAGCTGTAGTATTTCTTGTAAAATGTTTGTTTATATATATTTGATACATTGAATTGATCACACAAGGCAGTTTTCTATTTCTATTCAAAGAGTCGAAGTTAAATGCATCACGATTTCCACACAAACAAACTGTTTTAACATTGATAATGATCTGAAATGTGTCTTGAGCAGCAGATCAGTATATTATTATGATTTCTGAAGATCATGTGACACAGACGACTGCAGTAATGATGCTGAAAATACAGAAATAAATGACATTTGAAATACATTCATATATAAACGCTTTATTTTTTACTGTATGATGATGATGTGCTTGTGAACCTGCACAGCTTAATTTTAGCAAGTCTATTGTTGTAAAATGGATATTATATTTGATATGCTATGAGAAATCACAAATAAGCCGAATGGGTTGCACATGGGATTGTATTACACAGTGGGAATAAATGGTATAATTTGTATTGTATAGCAAAATCCTCAATTCCTTCAACATCGGGATCCAGGTTTAAGTATGCCATCCGCAGACATGTTGATGTGCTAATTTAACCCTTGGGCATGATTTAAAGACGTTACTCTCGGGTCCTTCCTTATAGGAAAAAAAATGTCTGTGTAAAAAACTGTGATTTATTTTATTGTATTTATTGTTTATTTTGAAGCTTTAGTGCATGGTCTCATTTTAAAGAAGAACTTTGGCAGATTGTTGTTGAAAGAAAAAGTGAAGCAGGGTGAAACACTGCTAGAAAATAAAAGCCATACATCTAAACAAATTGGGTTCTAAACTTGGGTTGAAAATATTGTTTACAAAAACTTTGCAAAGCAAACAGGGTGGGTTTTGTTTTCGTAATTTTTAAATTCAATTCAAAGATATAAAATAAAGTATGTTCTTAACAAATTCAAAAAAATAATGTTTATCCACATAAGAATGCAGTAACTACATAAAATGAAATGAAAATTGCATTAACGTCCTTGGCCGCGCCGATATCAAGAGATGACGTCATGCACGGGCACGCGGAGGACAGTCGTCCTCGTTCACAGACCGATGTCTTTACCCGCTGCGTCCAGTTGCGTTTTTTAAGGCAAGAACGCGTCCTAACAGCATTGTTGTAATTCATCTTAATCTACAGAGCCGTTCAGATTTTAACGGCGTTGTTGTAAGGGTTTTTACCTGTTTGAGACTCAGAGCTGCTGCTGGTAATCGGGACACTGCCATGTTGAATAACAAAGGGGCGGAGCTCTCCAGAGATGTCTTTGTTTTTTATTGGTCAGAGCCGGTGACGTCACAATGTTCTTCTTTTTCTTCTTCTGTATTTTGTGGCAGATTGACTACCTATGTTGCATATCGCCACCTACTCGAATAATTACTAACTGAATCCATATTTTAATTTACATAAAAGCTCATAATGGTTATCTATCTATCTATCTATCTATCTATCTATCTATCTATCTATCTATCTATCTATCTATCTATCTATCTATCTATCAGGGTGTGCATATTTATGCAACCAGGTAATTGTAGATTTGTATTTTTATATATAAATCTAATAACTACAACGTTTAATTTGTTTCGTGCACAACTTGTGTTAGTTTCAATAATTCAATCTGACTGATTTGAATTGATGTATCACACATGATGAGGAACTCCTCACACTCACATTCTTCATCTCATCTCAGAACCTTTCTGGACTGTCACAATGTATTATTAATGCACTTTAGTGGTTAAGCTTAATATTTAATTTAAGCAACATAATGTATTTTGCTTATTAATAAGTACTACATTTAAGCTTTGTATTATATTAATTTTACTTAAGTTCTATGCTTTTATAAAAAAATTCAAAATATGATATCCTTTGTTAAAATAATTAGTTGTTATAAAACAAAACTCTCCTATTCTAATGACACAGTGTTCTCAAGCATGCAGGAGCCACATGTCACTGTCCTATAAGCATAACAGAATATCTTTCAAGTCAACATTCATTCTTTGAATGTGTGTATGCTCAGTTTATCATCTACACACACAACTGAAGGTTTCAATGCTGTGTGTGTGTTGTTCCAAATGTTGCTTAAAGTGAGCTATTAAAAGTCAAATTATAAGCCAATATTTAATCGTATCGTTCCATCATTAACAAAAACCAATCTTTACATACTACAAAAAATAAATCAATAATAATAATGTGCTGATAAATCAGTTATTTTTAGCACAGCAACATTCCATTAAAATAAATGTCAATTTTTTTATTTCATAGCAACTTTATACACATTTGTGCAGTGTTGGGGGTAACACATTACAAGTAACGCGAGTTACGTAATAATATTACTTTTTTCAAGTAACTAGTAAAGTAACGCATTACTTTTTAATTTACTAGAGTTACTTACTTTTTTCCATTTATTGACTGACAGTGCTCTGTGTGAACATGATCTTACTGTAGTTCTAATCTAGACTAAATGTGAATGTATATTAATTCATCCCACTCGCAAAAAACAGATTCAGTATTAAATTAATTGAATTAAAACAGTGAAATGCAAACTCAGAATATGACGCAAACATGCAATGATTAAATATGTTAAACAACACAAATATATCTAATCTCAGTTTATTAACCAACGTGTTCGCTGCTGAACTTTGATGATCCAGTTCAACCATACTAATAAGCAAAAATGATGTTAGATAAACTAACAATTGTGCTTCATTGTTTTGTTTTTTATTGCTGAAGAGTGTTGAACTTCTTTTTCTGCGTTCTACTGTACAGACATGATTTTACTTTTCCTTCAGCCTGAGGTTTATTCATTACACTTATTGTTCTGAAAGGGCTTTTACATTTGCTATAAATAGAACTTCTTGTATTAAAAACAAACAATCAAGCCCAGCTCATATTTAAAAAGTAACGGAAAAGTAGCGCAAAAGTAATGTAACGCATTACTTTCCATAAAAAGTAACTAAGTAACGTAATTAGTTACTTTTTTAGGGAGTAACGCATTACTTTTAAAAGTAACTTTCCCCAACACTGCATTTGTGACCCTGGAGCACAAAAGCAGTTTTAAGTCGCTGGGGTATATTTGTAGAAATAGCCAACAATACATCATGGGTCAAAATTATAGATTTTTATTTTATGCTAAAAACTGATTAGGATATTGAGTAAAGATCATGTTCCATGAAGATATTTAGTAAATCTCTTTCCGCAAATATATCAAAACTAAATTTTTCATTAGTAATATGCATTGATTAAAAACTTCATTCTGTCAACTTTAAAGACGATTTTCTCAATATTTAGATTTTTTTGCACCCTCAGATTCCAGATTTTCAAATAATGTCAGATCATAACAAACCATACATCAATGGAAAGATCATTTATTCAGCTTTCAGATGATGTATAAATCTAAATTTTGAAAAATTGACCCTTATGACTGGTTTTGTGGTGCACATTTGTTCTTTTGCACGTGTCCTGCATTTTTAAATCATGCATTTATAATCACACAGAAACAGCAGACACTGAAGTATGTGGTTTGTGCTTAAGACCTTTTATTTATTACCACCCCATCCTTTCTCCCATTCAAGGCAAATTCACACTCAAAGTAGCTACAGATGCTTTTCCTGGGAATAATCGAGAAAAGGATTTCCTTATTACATTATGAGATGCACAGGATATTAGAGATTTCAGAAAAATTTCATACTAAAACAATGACGCCAGGAGACCGTTCTTACAGAAGAACAGAAGTCTTTGGTAGTGACAACAAAATCTCTTCATAGCAAGGAGAGAAACCAGAGCAGGGGTTGTTTGCTTTAGGATCTGTAGTGTTTTGACATCATATCCTGTGGAACAGAACAGTTTTCCTAAACCTTTGGGACTACCAAAAGAGAGTAAAGTACTAGGCTAATTTACACTGCATAACTTATATATACAATTTCTGTGTAAAAATAAAAAATACACAGATAAACAATTTACAATGTTTTTTGGGGGGGAATTTATATAATGAGTGGTCGGCTAAATTTACCAGCGCACAATGATCTCCCTCAAAGTTTTGGTGAAAGAAGGTGTAAAATCAAAGTCCCTGTGCCGCTCCGAATGAGAAACAGATCCACACAATCATAAATAAAGTCCTCATTTCAGGAAGAAAATACTCGTTTCAGCTACCGGTAAAAAAGTCTTAAATAAATTAAAGAGTACAAATACAGAGCTCCACAGCATCATCAGATTCTCGGTTGATTAAAAGACAAGTGCATCCTGAACAAGAAATAATAAATACAGACTCCACCAGCCACCACTAAAGATAGAAGAGAGAAAACAAACATAGAAAAACACTTACATCCTCACAAATATGCCCCGATGTTACCCACAAAAAAAAAATCACGCCCATTTTCAGAGCAGTTCCAATTGTTGCTATTTTCCTGAGAATTAAAGACATTTTCCCTCAAAATTCCTCTAACGTTCAAATGTTTTACTTCTGAATTTGTTTTAAAATGGCGATTTGCTTTACTCTAATAATTTTAATTACATAAAAAATGACTATAATGCAAAGTCGTGCATTATTTCTTCACATCAGCATAAAGGCAGCATGAAAAAAAAGATACTATCATGACGTATAATATATTTGTTTGCATTACAGTAATGAGAAATTGAGGTTTGAAATGAACTTGTCATGAAATGCTGATATTAATGGTCTTGGCTTTATTTATTCTCAATGCAAAATATGATTTCTGGTTGTTTTCTTTTGATTTCTGGGTCCGTTTCCCCCCCACACGCATTCACACTAAACATAGACTAAATCCCGCCCCTGTTCTGGCCCCAAGCCTTTCGACGGGTTGACCGGCTCATCCTCCTCCCCGTCATAATCCTCGCACTCGATGGGCTTGGGACAGCTGTACGGGTGGCCGTTATCGTCGAAGAAGCGGCGGAAGGTGAACTCGTAGAAGGCATGCTCCGGGTGCTTGCCGTTCTTGAACCAGCGGTTCAGTGTGTCGTTAGGGTTTCCGTCAGCATCGTCGCTCCAGAGTTTGTTGGGGTCAACGGGGTCAAAGTTGGAGGTGTCAGTGCAGTGTGTGATTTTGGGGATGTAAGGCGCATGGTGTTGATGCCGCAGGTCTGTGGAGAAGTCGATGCTTTTGAAGAAGGGATGGGCTTTAATCTCATCAGCTCCGTTTTTCCCAAGCCGGTCTTCCGGGCCTCGGCAGAGCTTCAGGATCAGGTCGGTGGCCTCCGGACTCAGCTTGGCCTGCAAGGGGATGTGTAGAGCCGTCTGCCAGTTTATCACCTGAGACGGACACAAACACACAACAAGATGATTCAACTCTGTGTGTGGCTAACATAGAGCATCTGTTGATTTATTTGCCCCCGTGTCGACTCTGCTTGTTAATACTGCATACAGTGGTGGCCAAAATTGTTAGAGCACATGGCATATTTAAGAGGTTTCTGTTGGTTTTGTTGAATTTGTCATTACAATACCCATAAAACAAACTATCTGCAATGGAAGGAATTTGCTGGACTCTGAAAATGAAGGACTGGCCCCCTCAAAGTCCAGACCTCAACCCCATCGAGCAAATTTGGGGCGAGTTGGAAACTAAACTGGACAGATCTATTGTACATTCAAAGGAAAGTCTTTGGCTTGAGTTGCAGGAGGCATGGGATGACTTTAGTGTTGAAGCTCTCAGGAAATATATTGACACTATGCCAGAGATATGTGCTGCTGTAATTGCTGTAAAAGGTGGACATATTAAATATTACATTTAAAATTGTATAAAAACAATATATTTGTTGTGCACAGAGCAACATCTGCATGTTTCTTGAACATTATGAAAAATCACGTTTTGGAGGCAAAAAAAGGTCAATATTTTCAGATCTAGGTGTGCTAATCATGTTGGTCACCACTGTATGTGTTACAATATAAGACCAAACAAACTCATATCCACCTATAAGAACCAACATATATTCTCACCTTCATCTGGGTCTCAAGAGGAGCGGTTGCCAGAAAAGGGGGCTGACCGACTACCATCTCATAGAGGATAACACCCACACTCCACCAATCACAGAGCTGGGTGTAACCTAGGATTATGAAAACAAGTACAGGTACAAATCACATATTAAAATCGCAATATTGGTAAAAAAAAAAAGAAACCGCCGGCTCTCATTGAAAATGATTGACTTCCGGCCACTTTGACGCTCTCGCCGCGTCCGGTGTGAACGCACAGCACAGTTAGGGTGTATTCACACCAGGAAAGTCCGATATTTCACTTGCTTTGGTCCAGAACAAAGGCAAAAAATTATACATTGTAGCTATTTTAGGCCGGTTTGGTGCCTTTTCACACCACACCGTTTGCTCTGGTCCGAACCAAAATGCAGTCACGTGACAACATCCGCTTCACTTGTTGGCTAGATGTGTCTTTGAACGCATTGCCTAAACTGCTTTTCGATTGGTCAGAAAGAGCGTGCGGGAAAATCCCAACGGTGCTTCCGGAAGTAAACAAAGACAGGAGTCAAATGCAGCAGACAGCACACTGCTATTATGGAGAGACACCTGCGCGGGTTGATTTTATCCCTGCTCATCCTTTACTACATAGTATGTATACAGTGGGTACGGAAAGTATTCAGACCCCCTTACATTTTTCACTCTTTGTTATATTGGAGCCATTTGCTAAAATCATTTAAGTTCATTTTTTTTCCTCAATGTACACACAGCACCCCATATTGACAGAAAAACACAGAATTGTTGACATTTTTGCAGATTTATTAAAAAAGAAAAACTGAAATATCACATGGTCCTAAGTATTCAGACCCTTTGCGCAGTATTTAGTAGAAGCATCCTTTTGATTTAATACAGCCATGAGTCTTTTTAGGAAAGATGCAACAAGTTTTTCACACCTGGATTTGGGGATCCTCTGCCATTCCCCCTTGCAGATCCTCTCCAGTTCTGTCAGGTTGGATGGTAAACGTTGGTGGACAGCCATTTTTAGGTCTCTCCAGAGATGCTCAATTGGGTTTAAGTCAGGGCTCTGGCTGGGCCATTCAAGAACAGTCACGGAGTTGTTGTGAAGCCACTCCTTCGTTATTTTAGCTGTGTGCTTAGGGTCATTGTCTTGTTGGAAGGTAAACCTTCGGCCCAGTCTGAGGTCCTGAGCACTCTGGAGAAGGTTTTCGTCCATGATATCCCTGTACTTGGCCGCATTCATCTTTCCCTCGATTGCAACCAGTCGTCCTGTCCCTGCAGCTGAAAAAACACCCCCACAGCATGATGCTGCCACCACCATGCTTCACTGTTGGGACTGTATTGGACAGGTGATGAGCAGTGCCTGGTTTTCTCCACACATACCGCTTAGAATTAAGGCCAAACAGTTCTATCTTGGACTCATCAGACCAGAGAATCTTATTTGTCACCATCTTGGAGTCCTTCAGGTGTTTTTTAGCAAACTCCATGCGGGCTTTCATGTGTCTTGCACTGAGGAGAGGCTTCCGTCGGGCCACTCTGCCATAAAGCCCCGACTGGTGGAGGGCTGCAGTGATGGTTGACTTTCTACAACTTTCTCCCATCTCCCGAATGCATCTCTGGAGCTCAGCCACAGTGATCTTTGGGTTCTTCTTTACCTCTCTCACCAAGGCTCTTCTCCCCCGATAGCTCAGTTTGGCCGGACGGCCAGCTCTAGGAAGGGTTCTGGTCATCCCAAACGTCTTCCATTTCAGGATTATGGAGGCCACTGTGCTCTTAGGAACCTTAAGTGCAGCAGAAATGATTTTGTAACCTTGGCCAGATCTGTGCCTTGCCACAATTCTGTCTCTGAGCTCTTCAGGCAGTTCCTTTGACCTCATGATTCTCATTTGCTCTGACTTGCACTGTGAGCTGTAAGGTCTTATATAGACAGGTGTGTGGCTTTCCTAATCAAGTCCAATCAGTATAATCAAACACAGCTCGACTCAAATGAAGGTGTAGAACCATCTCAAGGATGATCAGAAGAAATGGACAGCACCTGAGTTAAATATATGAGTGTCACAGCAAAAGGTCTGAATACTTAGGACCATGTGATATTTCAGTTTTCTTTTTAATAAATCTGCAAAATGTCAACAAGTCTGTGTTTTTCTGTCAATATGGGGTGCTGGTACATTAATGAGGAAAAAATGAACTTAAATGATTTTAGCAAATGGCTGCAATATAACAAAGAGTGAAAAATGTAAGGGGGTCTGAATACTTTCCGTACCCACTGTATACCACTTCAGGCAATATATAACTTTTGAGAATGAAGTGCAGATGCGGCTGGAAAATAATGTATTACTGCTCTGCAAACGGCGAAGGCGCATCGCAAGTCACCAAATTTCTATGAGGCTCCGCACCTCCTCACAACCCCAAGTGTGTCCGCAACCTGCCATGCTAAACTACAAACACTTCCTCATCCCATAATGCACAGCGCAGCTGACTACGGCAGCTGGTTTAGTCCAAAAATGCGCAGTTATTTATGCAGTTGGGTCTGTTCGGATCACGTTCTCACCACAAACGACCCACTCTAGGGTTCGTTTGAAAGCGTGCCGAGACCTCCGTACGCTTGTTTGGTGCGCACCCGAGTGTGATTGCTGCATTCTCACTGGCCCAAACGAACCGCACCAAGAGAGAAAACCAACTCTAGTGCGATTCAACCAAACTAAATGAGGCAGGTATGAAAGCACCCTTAAAATTTAGAAATGCTCATTTGATTTGTTTCAATATATGTAAAACAAGATGCAATGAGCATGAATGATGTCTCGGTCACAAACATCTTCTGAAGACTGAAAGTCATGCAGGTTTTGAATGACATGTGGGTGAGAATATTTATTTATGCGTGAACTATTTCTGGCATGAAACGTATTTCTTTGTCAGTGTATGAAAAGTGCTTGATAAATGAAGTTTATTTTTGTTCATGAATAGGTGCTACCACACACACACACACTCTGACATACCTGTGCGCAGCAGAACCTCAGGGGCGATATAATTGGGAGTGCCCACCAATGAGTGTGCCAAGCAGCGGTGATGTTGTCTAGCGGCTCTGCGCTCCAGTGGCTTCAATCGGTCTCCACAGTGACAGTTAGCACTGTCTTCCCACTCCTTACTGAAGTCCATACTGTCCTGACGCACATGATCACCTGACAAGACAGAAAACGTTGAACACCTTACCCTAGTAAAACCAAAGTCCTTTATCAATTCTCCAATATTTTTCATTCAACAGTACATTCAGGATCAATTCATTTTAAAGGGGTCATCTGATGCGATTTCAAGTTTTGCTTTCTCTTTGGAGTGATACAAGCTGATTGTGCATAGACAAGATCCCTGAAGTTGAAAAGACTAAAGTCACAAAACCAAAGATATATTCTTTATAAAACAGGGCTCGGAATTAACTTTTTTACTTGGTAGCACTGGTGCTCCCAACTTTAAACAGTTAAGAGCACCAGCAAAAAATTATCATCAAGCCAATTAAATCAGTATTAACAAAATTAATCTTTGATGCATTTACACGCTGGTTTATGCATGATATGAATGCATTTAACTTGCAGTTACACATGCAAATATAATTGTAATACTGTGAACATAAAACGTTGAATGCTGATATTTGAAATAATTATTATTATTTTTTAATGAAAAGATACTTTAAATGTGAAATTAAAACCAAGTCACTGGGACTGAACCGAATCATTTAAACGGTTGATTCGTTCAGGAACGAAACGCTGTCATGTTGCTCAGAGATGTGAAACAGTGCTGTGGCTTATTTTGGAATTGCTGTCGAAATGGCGCAAAAGCAGGAAATATAGTGTCTAAAACGTAAGTCTCTTAATATTAACTTATTGTTTATTGAACTGTTGTATACAATCAATATCACATTTGTAAAAATTCTGATTTTTGGAGGAAAAAACGTCACTCTTCGTGTGATATTAACGTTATGACATGATATAAAGCCTCTATATCTTGAATTTTGTGATGCATTTTAATAGACTGAATCATGCAGTGAAAAAACGCACTCTAAGTGCGCGTGCACTAATCTAACCTACTAGACTTCATCACGTCATGAATGCGTGCACTCTCTGTAGGTGTTTTGTTTGGGTTTTGCAATATACTCGATAATGTCAAATCGTACATCGTTAAAACAACAATTACGATATTATCGCAGACCCCATGTGAGCATCCTGATGAGTAAAGGCCATAAGGATTTAACCTGATGATCCTGAACACTTTGCCACACACTTGTCCCTGCGTTTCTTGTGTTTGGCACTCTTTACGTGTTTAACCAAGCTCTCGAGCTTAAAATGTGTAGATTCGGTGTCGAATGCTGTTAGTGTTCCATGCAAACTCCATCCCACGGGCTTTAAAGACAATGCAGTGCATAGAGCACAGTGCATTTTCATAGCAGAGCCACTCGAAGTCTTTCAACCAATCTCTCCGAAAACTGTACGCCGCCTTTTCGGCTGGTGGATCAACATTCACCACGATCGCTATCACCAGCACCATTATTTGTAACTTTAGGTGTTTTACAAAATAAGTCTGTCAGTGTTTCTTTTCATTTTCTCTATTCTTCAGCCCTTTGCTGTTTCCGCGGTAGTTAGCTCCCTGTCACCTGACAGCGGAAAGCAGTGACTGGGTGATTGACCGCTAATATTAACCAATCTAAAATCTGCATTAAATTTAAGAATGTAAAGATGAAGTTATGTAGCGTTTGATAGAACGGCAGACGGTATCAGCACGCAGAAGGCACATGACTGTAAACGTTTAGAGAAATGAAAACAGGTCACACTACAACAATTATATGCACTCGCACAAATGCTCCTAAATATATTTTGAAGTCACAGAGATTACATTATGGGAGCATATGCGACCAAAATGGTCGCAATTTCGAGCCTTGTAAAAGTTAAGACTCTGCCACGCCTTCCTAAAATGCCTTGTTTAAACAGTATGTTTTCTTATTTAAAGAAATTACCACTGACGATTCAAACGTGAGTTTTGAGCGGTGTAGAGTAGTCCTTGTTGTTTGTCGTTTCTCCAATCACAAATGCAGACATGGTGTTATGCTTATGCAGCGCAATGAGTAATTATGTCCTCACTAGATGCAACAAATGCCTCGTTTATAATGGGTTTTACTGTTTTAGTCTCGTCGCGCTGAGACACGGCATCGCAAAACCGTAAGAGACAAACTTTCCATCTCACACTTGAGGTATTCGGCCAATCACAATGCACTGGATAGCTGGCCAATCAGAGCACACCTCGCTACTCAGAATGATGAGCTTTGTAAAAATCTACGCATTTCAGAAAGCCGGAGCATTCATAATGTAGCAACAATAATGTACAGTATGTGGAAAATAATGTTTTTTACCTTAAATCGCATAAACATTGCATTACACCAAATTATGTTCTTTTTAGCAACATCATATGACCCCTTTAACAAAGTTACATTACATTTAGTCATTTTGCAGACGCTTTTATCCAAAGCGACTTACAATTGGGGAATACATAAAGCGATTAATCTTGAAGAGGCAAACAGACAGAGGAAGTGCTTGTAACACCAAGTCTCGGGCATTGTTCAAATAAATACAAGCTGGCAAGAGACGGAGAGAAAGATAAAGAGAAAGATTAAGATTTAGAAAGTTTGATGTGATGGTGAAAAGTGACTGTTTGGTTTGCAGACTACAACTCCCCACCAAAACTCACTGTTGAGGAGGTTTTTTGACCGAGAAGTTGGAAGTTGAAGCATCTTCACAAATCCAAAAATGTGACTTTTTTTATATCTTTATATATATGAAAACCTCATAACATTACCGCTAATGCAATAAACAAATGATATGCCCAATGCATTAACATACTGCATTAACTACTGGAAAGATTTTATAAAGTAGCTATTTGTCTAGAATAGCACAAAATAATGGGGTCAATTTATCATAAATATATTTTGGTCTTTGAGTTGTTTGTTAGGCTCACCGCTTTGGTAGTATTTGGAGTCGTGAGTCCATCTGAAGCCAGTGCACAGGCCGAAGTCTGTCAGTTTAATGTGTCCATCACGATCAATTAGGATGTTGTCAGGTTTGATGTCTCGATGGATGAAACCCATTTTGTGGACGCTTTCCACAGCACAGGTGAGCTCTGCGATGTAAAACTGAGCCAAGTCCTCTTGGAAAATGCCCATTCTGATCAAAAGACTCATCATGTCCCCGCCAGGGATGTAGTCCATCACAAAATACAAGTTATCTTTATCCTGAAACGAGTAGTACAAGCGGACGACCCACTCATTATCAGCTTCAGCGAGAATATCCCGCTCAGCTTTCACATGGGCCACCTGGTTCCGCAACAGGACATCTTTTTTACGGAGGGTCTTCATGGCATACAGCGCTCCCGTGTCCACTTTCCGAGCCAAACACACTTCTCCAAATGCCCCGATTCCCAAAGTCTTGATCTTCTCAAACATGGATTTGTCCATTTTGGCGCGCTTGAGGCGGATGTAGTTGGATTCTTTCTGGGACAGCATCATGTGCATCTGCTCCTGTGCATCATTTGAAAGTCCCACCTGAACACACAACACATGTTGAGATGCCAGCCCTAACAAAACAGATACTTACACACAGGCTTAAATACACACTAGCTCACACAACACACACACAAACACAGATTAAATGAACTTCTGAAATTATTTGAGAAAACATAAGCCATTCAATCCAAATTTTGGCAGACAGCAGCATCCAGCACTGAAAAACAGCGACACATGCAATGCACAGGGTTTCCTACAGTGATCAAAACTACCTCAGCACCTGCTCTTTATTATAATACTTTGCCATTGATTTTTCCAGCGCAACTAGGAAATGCAAATGTACTCGAAATGAACTGAATTTGTAACGTTGCTAGAATTTCAACTGTAATATGTTTCCTGATACAGAGGGTCACTTGCTGACCACCTGGATTTAATTTAATGTGCATTTTAACACACAAGTATGCATCTCATATGCTCTTATTAGAAATACCAAGGGTTCACACAAAACAAGGGGAGTCCGCTTTTAGCTATTATGCAGCCCGCAGCTGGAACCAGCTTCCAGAAGAGATCAGATGTGCTAAAACATTAGCAACATTTAAATCCAGTCTCAAAACTCATCTATTTAGCTGTGCATTTGTTGAATGAGCACTGTGCTACGTCCGAACTGACTGCATTGTATTTTATGTATAATCATTTTCTATTTAACTGTTTTAAATCTCATTTTAAATCAATTTCTATATCATTTTAAAATTCCTTGTTTTATTATTTTTAACTTCTTGTTTTTATTGCTGTGAATGATTATTTCACTTTCTTTTATGTAAAGCACTTTGAATTACCAATGTGTATGAAATGTGCTATACAAATAAACTTGCCTTGCCTTGCCTTGCCTTATCAACTCTCCTCTAGCAGAACCTTAAGCTGAAATCTTGTTCGCTGAAATTGGGTTGTATTTTACTGAAATGTTATGATCATAACAGTAAACAAACACATCAAAACAAAGCCAGTAGCCAAGTAGTGAGACAGCAAAGAGGTTCAGTGTCATTTGAGTTTTCCGAAATCATCTGATTCTGCTTATCGATTCCTAATCCTAATTAGATAAACAAATCCATATTTTTTTTTAAACTAGACTAATATAAATTTAAATCATTAAATTGTTAAAGTAAACAGCAAGTAATAAAATAGGAACAAACAAATCAGTTAGCAATAGCATAAAATAATAACACTTATTTAAGGTACAGAAATTGAAATCAAAAGTTTAAAAACACTGCATGGATTTCTTTTAGAGATCGACCGATATATCGGTTTACAGATATTTTTCCCAATATTTAAGCATTTTACCATTATCGGATATCGTTTTTTTTTATATCTATTTTTTTATGTGTCACATACACAATAATACAGAGTATAACCAACAGTGAAATGTGTTCTCTGTATTTAACCCATCCAAGTGCACACACACCTGGAGCAGTGGACACTGTTCACTCAGGAGAAGCTCCAGCACAACCACCGCATGTAACTTAACAAGATTCACTTGTTTGAAACACACTAAATTATATTAACATTTACTAAAGAACCATTATTTCGCCAATAAACATCTCTATCGAAATTAATTATTTATTATCTCCGCAAGCGATCGCAGTTTGAGTATAGTTCTGTGATAAGATTATCACAGGTCAAAAATGAAAATTCTGTCATCATTTACTCACCATCCAAACCTGTATGAATGTATTTATTCTGCTAAACACAAAGGAAGATATTCTGAAGAATGTGAGAAATTTCCATTGTAATTTTTTTTCCTAATTTTGGGAGTCAATGGTGCCCCAAAACAGCCTAGTTACAAACTTTCTTCAAAATATCTTCCTTTGTGTTCGGCAGAACAAAGAAATTCATACAGGTTTGGAACTACTTGAGGGTGAGTAAACGATGACAGAATTTTCATTTTTGTGTGAACTATCCCTTTAAGATCTGAGATTTGTCCTAAAACCCAGTGAGCTGCCTCACAGTCTATTTTCTAGATAGATAGCTTTCCTAATCATCACAGAACTTTTTAGGCGGCAAATCTGAAATGCTCTTCGTAGGCAGCAACTCTGTGTGTCGTACAGATAGCACTCATCACATAACGAGCGCAGGAGACTTGCCTTGATTTTAAGTAAGGATTGGTATTAGCAAATGGCAAACCTAACAACACAATATTCTGGTTAGTATAAAAAAAAACATTGTGCATTAATGTTAAAGAAAAAAACTGTTAACGTGAACTCTCCACATTGCATTCTGGGATTCTCTGCAACCTAATATTTTGGCTGTACACTTTAGCCAAAGAGAGGCTATTACGCTGCCTGATTTTCAAAACAGCCTTTGCAACGGACCTATGACACCTTAAAATGCTGTCTTGGTAGGCAGCTCACTAGGCTTTAGAACTCAGGATATATGAGGAACATACACATGCTGTCCAACTGACAGGGTCTTACGTTACCACACTTGAGTGAAGATTACTCCAGAAGAAACCTTTAAACTATGAAAGCCAGTTGATCACACACAGAAAAGAAAGAAGGCTTACGGAGGAGATCCACAGACTGAAAGATATAGAAGACAGACAGACAAGAGAAAGGGAGCATAAAAGGGCAGGAAATGATAATGGAAGAAAGATGGCGAAAAGTAAAAAGTCAATAGGAAATTAAAACGTTAGTTCACCCAAAAATGAAAATTCTGTCATTAATTACTCAGCCTCATGTCGTTCCAAACACGCAAGACCTTCGTTCATCTTCGGAACACAAATTAAGATATATTTGATGAAATCTGAGACCTCTCTGATCCTGCAGAGACAGCAACACAACTGAAATGTTGCCAGGGGAGAAGAACTGTTGAATAAAGTCATAAATATTCACAAAATATGCACAAAATATTCTCGTAGATTCACAAAATTGAAATTGAGCCACTGATGTCACATAGACCGATGTTTTAAAGATGTTCTTACTACATTTCTGGGAACATTGCAGTTGCGTTGCTGTCTATGCAGGATCAGAGAGTTCTCAGATTTGATCAAAAATATCTTAATTAAAGAGTGATTAATGACAATTTTTATTTTTGCATGAACTAACCCTTCACCAGCAGAGAAGAGAAGCAAAGAACATCGTAAGAGATTGTGTCAGTGAAGAAATGCATGCCAACCCTATGCATCTCGCTCTCCAGCTGCTTCTTCCTTCGGATCCTCTGGTGGTGGTTTTTCAGGATGTTCTCCACATGCTGCTCCATGAAGAACTTGAAAGCCTGCGGGGAGTACATGGGAACTCTGCTTTCCCCCTTGCGCTCCTCGTCACGTTTACAACGCCGCACCGGCACGGGAGACGTCGTGATCTGTTTCTTCTCGCGGTCCTCAGAGCCCTCAGCGCGCTCACTGGAGCAGGTGCTGTCAGTGTCATTGTCATTGTCAACCCCGTCCTCCTCTCTGTTGATGGGTTTTAGGCCGGGGTTGGGATCGTACCCCGGTGGAGGCTGCTGCTGTAGCAGGTGTTTAGGGTAAGGCGGAGGTGGGCCTTGGTAGCTTGGGACTTCGGGGGCAGCTGTGGAAGCAGACGGATCTTGATAAGCAGAGGGCGGAGGCTGCTGCTGCATCCATGGTGGGTGTGCAGGGGCCAAGGCCGTGTGCAGCTCTGGCTTCTGCACTCGCATACTTTTTACCGGCTGCAAAATGGGGGCCTGTGTAATGGTGGTGACGGTCGTGCCGGAGGGTTGAGAGCTGGGCACAGACGGGCATTGATGTCCACTGGGCTTGGCACTGGTGAAGGAGTTGGAGCGCCCTGGAACGCTGTGGGGCCATGATGAAGGAACGTCCTGATTGGTGCTGTGACCGGGGGAAGTCTGAGACTGCTGCACAGGAGGTCTGACCTGGGGTAGTACCCCAAGGTTGTACATATCAAGGTTGTGGCTATTGCGGTTGGGCACCAGCATGCTTGGGGGAAGGTTGGCTCCGTTTGAGGGTGAAGCAAGAGCACTGGATTGCATCTGCTGGGCTGTGGGACTCTGTCTGTTAGTTTGGTGCATGGGATACGGAGGTGGTGGTGGCTGGCGTCCACTGCTATTAATGCCCACATACTCGCTTTGTGGGCTGCCATTCTGGGGCCAGGATGGAGGGAAGGTGAACTTGTTGCCCCCCGAGTTTTGCATGATGATGGGTTGCCGACCCACAGGCACTGGACTGATCCCTCGCTGCACCTGGGATGGAGGGTTTATATAGCCATCGGGTCGGGGCCCCTGAGGCACAGGAGAGAGCCGAGGCACCAGGTAATCCAAGTTCCCAGAATACCGCTTGGTTGAGGGATTGGAGTCCCATGAGGAGGGAGGAGGAGTGATGCTACACACCTGCCGTGGGAGGGGAGGATTCACTCGTTGACCGCTGGCTGCAGCGGCAAGATTTTGAGGGAAGGTAGCAGGCCGTGAGAGGTCGCTTTGAGGTCCAGGGCTACTGGGACGGTAAATCATGCCATCAGTCATTAGAGCACTGTGTCGCTGTTGGGCCAGAGACTCCTTTGAACCCTTCCAGCTTTGGCGCCGCAACACTGTCGGTGGAATTTGGGATGGACCTAGTGAGGAAACATACATCAACAACAGGAACCTGAGAAGACTTTTAACAAAGCTGTTTATTTAGAATTTAGGTGACTATCCCGTTAAAGAGAAAAAAATTTACTCAGCTAAAGCTTTATAGGAAATCCCTGCCAGTTGGTATATTATTATAATATTAAAAAGGTTACAATTAAGTCCAAACTATTCAATTCGATTGATATTTCTTTTTAGATAAAACATATGTTACTGAGTTACATACAAATATTTAAATTCCAGTAGGCAACATTTATATTTAATGATATTACGTTTCATTTAAAAGGTGGCTGTAAGAAAATTATTTTCATGACATGTAAACTTTAAATAAGACAGCAGAAACAGATTAAGTAAAAATATAATGAATATGCAATACAGTGCATATATTTAGCCAAATGCTAATTTTTTTTTGTTAGTATTAACATTGATTGGCTTTTTTGAGGTAAAAACAATGTGACATTTGTTTTACTGACATTTCCTCAAGTTTAAAATACTGATGGAGCAATTACAAGACTTTAGCAAGTTGTATTGTATCTTCCAACATACCTTGTTCAGTAATGTATATTTTTGGCAGTAAAGAGAAAATAATTATTTCACGTTCAAGTAGGGCTGTGACGGTATTGGATTTTTCCTTACCGCGGTGAAGCAGCAACAAATATCGCGGTTTGGCGGTTAATCGCACAACCCCCCCAACCCCAGTAAAAAAAATTGACGTGGTCGAGCACTTGTGCAAGTCTGCGTCTGCACGCTGCAGAGCCATGGCACATTGTAGCAGGAGTCAGATTTCACTGATCACGTGAAGAGATGCAATTTTAGCGCGAGCTTTGTGGGTGAGCCTACACTCACTGCACAAGCGCAAGCCGCCAAGGTGCACGCTCAACACACTGGAGGATTTGGTTTTCAAACTAAAGTAAAAGACTGCTTCTTAAACCAGAGAAGGTGACAAATAATACTGATGAAAAAGAACGGGTTGAATGTTAAACACTTTCATTACCATATAGCCATAAACTAGATTAATCAATGCATGCTGATGAACTTTTATCATAATGTTGTATCAAAAAGATAAAGTTGCGACCAGTGGGAAGAATGAGTAGAGCCTTGAATGACTTGATCAAGAATGCATGCAGCTTGTAAATGAACTTGAAATGAATAATAATAAAGTCGCCGCCTTTATTCTTAAAAGCAAATTAAATTAACAATAATAACAAAATAATATTAATCTCTAAAACATTTTTTTTTTTTTTATATCTTCTGAGTTTAATAGGAATTATGGAACATTCTTTGTCATCGTTTGTAACCCATTCTTTGTACAAATTATTAAAAGAATAACAACCTGAGCAAGCTGCAGAAACAACAAGCGAGCTTAACATGCCGTGCTTTGTTCTGGTGATTTGTGCTAAACTTCGATTCCTATTTCTTTAGACATTGTTTTTCGGGTAAGACTCCGTGGATATAAACGCACTTGTCCAAACACAACTTGTTGAAAACTGTTTGTTAAAACAGATAGGTTATAACAGCAAATTAGGATGTAATTAATATTATTTGACGATTCGTTAGGCTACATTTATAATAACAACCTTTTAAAGTGCAAAATAAAATGTTTTTCTTCTTCCTGACCCTACCGTTCCTTGAAATATATCTCGCTTTCCAGAATCTCACAATTACATTTCCTCTACTGAAGAGAGAGAGATAACAAATAAAAGTGTAGTCTGCACAAAATGTATTTTATTGTAGGCTATTTATTTTATTCGTCTTGTCCAGAATCAAATTAGTTTTACATTTTGTTGTCAACGTAATAATAAGTGTCGCAGAGAGAAAAAAATAATGGCCAGTTTGCACAAAAATGTAAAAATAGCATGTTTGTTATTTTTATTCTTCTTGTCAAAATACTAAATTTGTTTAACCTTTTGCTGTCAACACGGAAAAGTGTCGCAGAAAAAAAGACATCTGTCATTTAAATTTATATGTAAAATATGAACAAAACCATTGGCTTAGACATTGCAAAATTAAATCTCTTTTTCATGAAACCAAACAATTTAACTTCCCTGAGAAGAATGTCCTGAGTCAGACTTGCCTGACATGGGTTTCTTCACAGTAAACTGACCATTTTGCAGTCGCAGTTGAAGAATCCACACTGTGCTTCATCCTTATTCTGCTCTGTCACTCATCGACGGGGCTCTAGGCAAAACCCTGACGTGCCGCCCCCGCTTCACTCAAATAGGATTTTAAAGATGCAAGTGAAAGATTGGATCATTTGTTTATTAACAATTACATTAAAATAAAAGCAATCACGGGCATGTGCTATTAGCAGTCAGGGCTTAATCTGAACAAACCCGGTCCGGATCAGCAGCATCTCTGAACTCCGATCATCTCATGTGGCGGATCCTCTTCCTCCAGAGAAATACGTTTGTGTCAGGGTTATTGTAGTTTTGCATCTTTAAATTCGTTTTTATTTTAATATTGCTTTCAATTTTCGCTAAAAATTTAAGTTTCGTGTTTATTTTTTTATAATTTGGTTAATATTAGTGTAGTTTTTATTTAGTGGGGTTTTCTACCCTATAGTTTCGGTTTTAATTTGAGTTGTAGTAATTAAAGTTTAGCAGAATTAACAGAACACTTCCAGAGCACAGACCAAAGACATTTTAATTTAAACGTATTGACGCAAACCACTAGCGACACAAAATTAAAGCATGCTGAGATTAGAAAATTATTAATTTTATTATTTTATATAGTCGCTATTGGTTTCGTTTTGTTTGAGCTTGTCATTGTTTTTTATTCTTCTTTCTTTCTTTCTTTCTTGTCTTAGTGCCTTTATTTTTGTCAAATACAGTTCTTAATACAACATATTTCACCGTTTAAACATGTATACAACATTTCTTATTTTAAATTCGTTTAACAAGCATTTTAGAAGTAAAAATAAAACTTTCATAGTCGCAAAAAAACTGATGTGGCTCGTTTAGGTGACTTGGTTTGCTTTGCATAAAATAAAATCGTTTACTGTTTTATAGATTACATGAAACAAACCTATATTTGACAAAAAAAAGTAAGTGGCACTGAGAACTGCTCTCACCCGAAGAGAAGGCAAAATATCTGCGTGCACTCGATGCAAACGCAGACTCTGCGACTGTCATATAGGATATGGGTTACACAAAAACTACACAAACATTACAAAAAAATGTTTAATAAAATAACCGTGATTTTTATCTGCACAGTATGCACACAATAAAAGCAACTAATGCAAGCTGGTAATCACTTAAGTGGGTCAACGGAGTGATTGCGCGAATTATCCGTTACCTCTCCATCCTCTGATGCCGGATCGGTCACCCCGCTTTATTACACAAATTAAACACTGCATATGATAAACGCTAAATATTGAGTATTCCACTTGGCTAAAACACAGCAAAACACGGTTTTGGGTGTACGTAAGCCTATTTAATAGATAATATTACACTTGTTATCTCCACCGCGCTTTCTCTCTCACACACATACATTAGCTATAATCTTACCTTTCAGAAGCGCGTGTCTGGCTTTAAAACTCATCAGACAGCACCAGCAGCAAAAGGAATTCATGTCTGGATAGTTTTATTCGATTTGATGACATTTATGAATGAACATTATAATGTTTTGCATGTAGAGTATCCTATTGATGACGCTCAGTTGGGGGGCGGCGCGGGAGCGGCATTACTATGAAGCAAAGTTAATTTAGATGTAGAATAACTAAGTAGTGATAAAGAATGCCCAAAAGATAAACTACAAATATCTGTCCCTTTGCCCCCCTGACCGTTTTGCTGCCGAGGCAAATGCCTTGTTCGCCTATGCACATGCAGATCGCCTGTTCTGTCAGGGTGCCGTTATGCACATGCTGCGCACTGTGCGCAATAAAACACATGACGCAGAAGCACTGGTGCGTGCGTGCAGCGCGTGGCGATAAGAGGAGTAAAACACACAGATATGCTGTTCTGAAAGGATGTTGGGAACGGATATTGTTAGACCGCCCACCCGTTCAAATTACACCAGAGTTACCGACCGTTACGTGTTTTATTCCCGCATTGCAAGACATTTGGTCGGATCCCGCGAAAAACAGTGCGGTGATGGACGGTGATGACCTCAACACGCTGGTCTGCATCTCATTACGCGGTGAAGCGGTAATGCGGTTATCGTCACAGCCCTACGTTCAAGCACATTTCTTTGTATCACATAATTACTATGCATCCCTACATCATACTGTTATTTTCATGAAATATCTACTTATGTTAATGCTGATATAATCGTGTTAGTTCTGAGTTTATGATAGT
Organism: Gymnocypris eckloni scoliostomus; assembly: GCA_027564155.1. NCBI lineage: Eukaryota > Metazoa > Chordata > Actinopteri > Cypriniformes > Cyprinidae > Gymnocypris > Gymnocypris eckloni. The sequence goes on from CM050412.1 coordinate 5,013,156, forward strand.
ATAGGGCCCTAAGAGTTCCACGATGCAGAAAATGCGGACTGAATCACAGAATCCAGTTATACAAATGGAATTTACAGTTTAACGCGGAATGTCACGGAATGTGTAAAGGTTTGGATGAATTAAACAAAAGTAGGTCATTACACTTAAATCAAATCACGATATGGACTAGTATTTGTAAATATTATGCTGCAAAAGTATATTTAAATATGAATCCTGCATTTTCTGCACGTCTCTGTATGAATGGAGAAGACACAGGGTTTTGTTTACAAACGTTACATACACAGTAGGGATGGCTCGATACCATAATTTTGGCTTTGGTACGATACCAGAATGTAATACCTCGGTATCAATACTAAATCGATACCATAGGTGACAAATAACCAGCCTCAAAAAAATAAGTGAACTGAAAAAAATTTAAAGAGATTGATCATCTTATATATAGTATTTATCATTCTTGGTTAATGTTAGGTATGTGTTTAATGTATAAAGTAATGCTAACATACTAAACATGTATTAGTAGCCTACATTTATAATTTATAAATAATTATTGTATTGACCTACATATATAATTGCTGTAATAATGTCAATGCTGTTAATGAATTATAACAAATGTTTCTTTAACTCCTTAACTGTCGCCGTCCCGTATACGGGACGCCTAACTTTACTTCAATATATTACCATTAAATCTTAATCTAATCATGACAAACTATATATCGTTGGAAAGGTCCAAGACTCCTAAATAGATATTGTACCACTGTTTGTTGTAAAAAATTATGTAGGAGCAGTAATAGATTAATTTATGACAAGAGTGTGCCTTAAAACATATACACCATAACAGGAGCTCTGATCTTTGACAAAAATTCTATTCGTTTCCTTTTTTTCCTATCACATGTTTTAGTAATCATCATATATTATATATCATTTGAAAGCTTATAATCTCAAAATTCATCCTGTGAAAACCGTTTTGAAATCGGACATTGCGTTACCATAGAAATGGTACTTTAAAATCGTTTAGCGAGCTCCTCCCCTTTAGTGGGAGGTGTCATATTCCAAATGTATTACGTCTTATAGAATCACAACTTTTTATAATCTTGACAAAATACATATCATTGGAAAGGTCTGAGTCACAAGATTCCAGATTTAGTGGTCATTTTGTGATAAGAGTAATAGTGGGAGAGAAATTGATACATTTGTGACAGAAAAGTGCATAAAAAAAATTCAATGGGGTTTGAATGGCACCCGGTGGCTGTTTGTGGTATAACGCCTAAACAAAATTGCATAGTAACCTCAATTTTTTATATATCAACTTCAAATTTGAAACACAACTTATTTAGACATATGGCTTTAATTTTATGCCAAATTTGGATTAAAACATATTTTGTAAAATATTTGATATAATATACAATAATAATTGTACATTACATTTTATTTACAGTAAATTTAAACTTGTATAACTTTTTTTTACTTTCATTTTTTGAAATGATTTCACTTCTGCAATAATCTGCTGATTGTCTTCTTTAAAAAGAGACCAACCTTAGGTCTGTATTCAAAAGCATTCATGAATTATAACAATTTAACTTTAAATAGCGCACTTTCAAGTTTTTCAAAAAGGGGGGATGACAGTTAAGGGTTTAAAGTGTTATTGGATTAACAGCGATGTTCGATCAGCCTTGTCAGCGCGGACATCTGCCTTTAAATCCGGAAACACTGACGATCAAAAACAAGCCAGTTACGATCTCAGGAAATCCATCAAAGCCGCCAAACGACAATACAAAAACAAAGTTCAACAACAACGCAAGAAGCATGTGGCAGGGCATCAACAACATCACAGGTTTTAAAGGGAACAAACCAGCTACTGAGAACATTGCCGCCTATCTCCCGGACGAGCTCAATCATTGTTATGCTCGTTTCGAGGCTGACAACACCGCCCATACAGAGAGTGCTCCCGCGGCTGCTGCAGAGGAGGTGAGTCCACTCTCCATTTCTGTCGCGGATGTAACCCGATCCTTCAAATGGGTGAACATCCGAAAAGCCGTGGGCCCGGATGGCATTCCAGGCCGTGTGCTCAGAGCATGTGCATTCCAACTAGCCGGAGTTTTTACAGACATTTTAAATCTTTCCCTCTCTCTGTCTGTGGTTCCCGCATGCTTCAAAAAATCCACCATTGTGCCCATACCAAAGAAAAATAAAAATCAAATGCTTGAATGACTGGAGGCCCGTTGCTCTGACACCCATCTTCAACAAGTGTTTTGAGAAGCTCATCAGAGACTACATCTGCTCTGTGCTGCCTGCTTCACTGGACCCACTACAATTTGCATACCGCAGTAACCGTTCCACAGACGATGCTATTGCCTTCACCCTGCTCTCTCCCACCTGGAAAATAAGAACACCTATGTGAGAATGCTGTTCGTGGACTACAGTTCAGCATTTAACACCATAGTGCCTGCCACACTGGTTGCGAAGCTCCAGACTCTGGGACTAAACAGATCTCTGTGCAGCTGCATCCTGGACTTCCTGACAGGCAGAAGTCAGGTGGTCAGAATGGGCAACAACACATCTCCCTGGTCATCAACACTGGTGCTCCACAGGGCTCCGTTCTCAGCCCACTCCTGTACTCCCTGTACACACACGACTGTACAGTTACACACAGCTCTAACGTCATCGTCAAATTTGCAGATGACACAACGGTGATAGGCCTGATCACTGGCAACGATGAGACGGCCTACAGAGAGGAGGTGAGTACCCTGACCAAATGGTGTCAGGAGAACCACCTCTCACTCAACATCGCCAAGACACCCGTGGAGCAGGTAAACAGCTTTAAGTTCCTCTGCGTTCACATCACCGAGGATCTCACATGGTCTGCTCACACAGACACAGTGCTGAAGAAGGCACATCAGCATCTCTTCTTCCAGAGAAGGCTGAGGAAGTTTGGAACAAGCCCCAGCATCCTCAGATCCTTCTACACCTGCACTGTGGAGAGCATCCTGACCGGCTGCATCACCGCCTAGTTTGGAAACACCACCGCTGGCAACCGCTAAGCTCTGCAAAGGGTCGTGCGAACTGCCCGCCACATTGTTGGAGGTGAGCTTCCCTCCCTCCAGGACATCTACACCAGGCGGTGTACAAGGAAAGCCCGGAGGATTATCAAAGACTCCAGCCACCCATCCCACAGACTGCTCTCTCTGCTGCCGTCTCCGCAGCATCCGATACCGCACTAGCCGAATGAGGGATAGCTTTTTCCCTCAGGCTATCAGGCTAATGAACAGCAAAAACTAATACACCCTACAGCACACTCCCACTTTACAATATGCCATGCACTTTAACACAGTTCAACTGGACTACACGCACACACTGCACAAACACAACAATCTGCTACCACTGGATACCATGCAACGCACATCCATGACATTGTGTATCTGGTCTATGTAAAATCTGCTGCACTAGGGGTGGGCGATATGACCAAAATCTTATAAAATTTGTCATATCGTGATATATCACGATAACAATATATATCACGATATAGTGATTTTTTTCTTTTAAAAAGGTTTTTATTATATTAAAATCTTTAATACCATATAATTTTCATAATCTCCTCTCACACAGAAAGAGACGGCGCACGCATATATCTCTGTTGTTTGATTTTCAACGGCTTAAAATCGGTTGTTTTAAAACTGCAGTGCTTAAAAACGCATGACCATGCTACAGATGTAGTCCCTCATTTAGGAACGAGCTCCTCGTTGTGTCCTAGCTGGTCGTTCTCATCTCCACCTGCTTCTGTCTCCCCGTCACGCCCCGTGGTGGGCGGCGTTTAAAGATAGCAATCACTCAAATTATGAAAATGTATTACCGGAAACAATGTATTTTGCGACACCAAGATATAAACGATAGAACATAATATGAAACGATAGACTTTTTAAGAAGTCCAAAATAATTTCCCTACTATAAAGACAAATACTTTCAAGGTAACAAAATATTTAAAAAAAGAATGGTGGCTATTTAGACCAAAGTGGGCGAAGATAAAAATCTTTGTCATAATTTTATCTTCGTTATTTAAAAACAAGAACAAAGATACACATTACAAATACATACATATAAAACTAAAACACTATATAGATTGATTCCTATTAAAGCAGCTGTATTATTTTTTTCTGTCAAAGGTAGGAAGTTTTTTATCGTTTTAGCATTAAAGAATAAACATTCTGTCGATTCTGTCATAGTGTTTTATATTATACCATCATTTACTCATTCATGTTTAGTTTTAAACCTGAATGAGTTTCTTTCTTCTGCTGAACATAAATGCTATTTTAAAGAACGTAAAAACCAAACAGTTGCTGGTCCAGTGACTTCCATATTTTTCCTTCTATCAAAGTCAATGTGGACCAGCAACCGTTTGGTTCCCCACGTTCTTCAAAATATCATCTTTTGTGTTCAGCTAAATAAATAAATTAATACAGGTTTGAGACAACATGTGAGTGAGTAAATATAATGACAGAAATTACATTTTAGTGTGAGCTTTTCCTTTAATTACAGTCGGCGGCATGTTTAGTTCTGTCCCTTTAAGACCTGCACGCATCTAATATCCAGGCACGCATCAGTTTGTCTCAGCTGTTTACTTTCATTTTAGACATAACCAACTGAGAATACATAAACCTTTTGTGTTTTGACAGTATTAACTCAAAAGATAACTTAGTTCAGTTATCAGGCGCTGTTAGACAGGCTTTTTCGTGCGCGCTCTTCAGGTGTACAGGGCTCAGGAAAAGCGCACGTCTGACAACCACATGAATGAAACGTTTAACCGGAAAGGCTTTAAAGCACGCAAATAATGTACTTTTGTGATTGCGAATAAGTGCAGTGTCCAGTGAGAGTAACTCTACCACCGAGTTAACGCTGAATGGATGTGGCATTGTACAGTACATACTAGGGGTGTGCAATATATATCGTCTGCGATAATATCGTAATTGTTGTTTTAACGATGTGCAATTTGACAAAATTGTTTTGCAAAAACCCAACTAACACCTACATAGTGCATGCATACATTAGCCTATGTGGTGATGAAGGAGTTAAACAGTGCACGTGCGCATTTAGAGCGTGTTCTTTCACTGCATGGTTCAGTCGATTAAAATGCATTAAGAGTGATCGCAAAATTCAAGATATGGGGGCAGAAAATGTATATATTTACGTTTCATATGATTCAAATCACACAATGAGTGCAGTTTTTTCTTAAAAAATAAGCACGATTACAAATGTGATATTGATTTTATACAACAGTTCAATAAACAATAAGCTAATATCAAGAGACTTACATTTTAGACACCATATTGCCTGTTGTTGCTGCATTTCGCCGACAAAAAATAATTCCAAATAGCTACAGCAATGTTTTGAGTCTCAGTGATTCGTTCCTGAATGAATCAATGAGCCGTTTAAATGAATCGGTTCAGTCGAAATGACTCACATGTTAACAGTGTCACACACACACACACAGAGAGAGAGACGAGAGAGAGACACAGACACACACAGATAGAGAGAGAGAGAGACACACACTCACACACAGAGAGACACACACACAGACACACACATACAAACTCTAACAGTATTTTTTATAATAATTTTAAATATCAGTATTCAATGTTTTATGTTTAAAACGTCAAATGATGCATTTGTAACTGGTTAAAGCACTCCATGCCCCTCTGAGCTGCATTAAACAGTGTGTAAATACATCTAAACACCTTCAGATGCAACTTCTGCAGAGATTCATTTTGATAATACTGGTTTCATTTGTTTAGTAACAGCCTAAATGTGTATCATCTTAATTGACTGGTTAAACGTAAAAATTAGTCTAAAAAGATGTCGACTTTTAGAAAAAAATTGCTTTATTAAAAAGGTAAAAATCTATTTAAACTTAAATGAAAATATTAATTTTATCACTGATGTGAACGGAGCTCATATCGGAATATCAGAAACTGCAGCTGAATATCAGAATATCATAACCCGCAGCTGTCCACAGTAGTCAGATATCAGCACAATAACACACTTTGCAAAATATTGTCTAATTATTGTTATCGAAAAAATCCCCAAAAATATCGAGATATCGTTTTTTTCAATATCGCACACCCCTAGTACATACAGACGGTGGCGCCAGAACGCCAGATAGTGGAGACATTTTTATTGTCCACGATCGAAAATCGTCGAATCACAAACCCCTAAGTCAAAGTAATATTCAAAATCATGTTATTATTTCTCTCTCCCTCAGATTGTTTTCAGATTTCAGACTCGGATAGGCAAAGAAAAAGGTTTAAATATAAAGCTCTCTCTCTCTCTCTCTCGGCTGCTTCATGTTAGCGGTCAGCAATGTGGCAGAAACATTCCCTTCATATTATTGATACTAAAATTAATATAGCAAAACTGTTGTTTCATTCAAATTAAATTAATATTTGATTGTTTGAAATGCAAGTGCAAATATTATGTGACCAAAACATCACTGGTTCTAGCGTCACATGTTGAGATTTAGTGTTTACTGCATCACATCTTATGTATGCAAAGTAATGCCATATTTCACTTCTACTGTTCTCTATACTTATTTGTTTTGAGCGCTAATAATAGTTTAATCTGTTTGATCCATCGTGTTGTTCACTTGTTCTGTTGTCACATTTACCGGTTTTGCAGCAATTTGAGAAGCACTTCGGAACAGCAGCGTATGAAATACCGAATTGTGCAAAATTAAATGATATTGTACCGTTTTAAATATAATAGATACCGGTACTTTTACAGTACCTGTATACCGCGCATCCCTAATACACAGCATTTGCGTTTGCATTGAGTGCACACAGATATTTTGCCTTCTCTTCGGGTGAGAGAAGTTCTCAGTGCCACTGACTTTTTCTTTTGGTCAAATATAGGTTTGTTTCATGTAATCTATATACAGTAAACTATTTTATTTTATGCAAAGCAAACCAAGTCACCTAAACGAGCCACGTCAGTTTTTTGCGACTATTAAATGTTTTATTTTTACTTCTAAAATGCTTGTTAAACGAATTTAAAAATAAGAAATGTTACCTACGTCAAATTTTTTTACTGGGGGGGGTCGTGCGATTAACCGCCAAACCGCGATATTTGTTGCTGCTTCACCGCGGTAAGAAAAAATCCAATACCGTCACAGCCCTAAGTAGAATGTACGTACTACTACAACTACTAGAGATCGACCGATATATCGGTTTACCGATATTTTTCCCGATATTTAAGCATTTTACCATTATCGGTTATGTAAAAAAAAATATCGGTTTTGATTTTTTTTTTTTTTTTTATACATACATAATTATACAGAGTATAACCAGCAGTGAAATTTTGACCTACATTTGACCCATCCAAGTACACACACACCTGGAGCAGTGTTCACTCAGGAAATGCTCCAGCACGACCACACATGTAACTTTATACAAGATTGACTTGTTTGAAACACGCTGAATTATATTAACATTTACTATAGAACCATTATTTCGCCAATAAACATCTAAATAAATACATCTCTATCGAAATTAATTATTTATTATCTCCACAAGTGATCGCAGTTTGAGTATAGTTCTGTGTAAATGCATAGATAAACCGCGCTGTCAGCAGTTATTTCATAATCTAGAATGACAAAAACATTTGAATAATTCTGATAAAACATGCCAGTTGAGAAATGCAATAAAATACGATGTTTTGTTTGTTATAGCTTATTTCAATATTTCAGAGAATTTTATTCAGTGAATTAACATTATCCAGTGAATTATTATTATTCACTCTTTAGCCTATTAAACTGCTTATAAACCTAAAACTGTAGTTTAAAATTAAGTTGATATTTTGTTTGAGTTTTCCCTCTTTTCCTTATAGGTTTTAAATAACCTGTAAGCGCCGTGCGCGTTTTACTTTGACTTTAATATCAGCAGCAAATTCGGTGTCAAACAGTGTTTAAAATAAAAAACAGCAAATACTGTGGAACCAAATAAATGAGAAACAAATGTTTTTTTTTTTTTTAAACATTACATTTAAAAAACATTTAACATTTAAAACACTAAATTCATTTAACATCTTGCTGTTAACACAGTGAAAAGTGCAGCAGAGAAAAATAAATAAATTCGACACAGTCTGTCATTTAAAATGATAGGATAAGCATAATACAAAAAAAAAGGAAAGAGAATTGCACGTCCTTCAAGGATAGCGGAGTAAGAAATCCCGCGGAGTAAGAAATCTGGTCGGGACAGCCGGCAATGCAGACCTAGACTTCTGTGATGCAAGACTCTCCTTCGTTCGGTGCGTTGCATTTAGCAGCCGCGTTCAGTTTAAATTTTAGTGTCCTCTATCTGAACGAATTTATTTTTATTACTATAAAAAAATCTAAACAAAGGTGGGGGACGGTGCCATGGTGAGCAAGTGATGTAACAGTGTTGCGGCTTAACACCAGTATAACCGTCGTCACATCTATCGCGGCAAGCCTACTTCACTCTGTTATTTATTTACTTTAAAACAGTAAATAAATATCGGTTCTGAATATCGGTTATCGGTTAAATAAACTATAAATAATCGATATCGGTATCGGTTATAAAAAGTCAATATCGGTCGATCACTAATTACTACTACTGTCGGAAAAATAATAAAACTTTATTTTTTAAAGAAATAATCACAAAATATTTTTATTTTAGTAGTAAATCCCCTTTATTTGCCCAAAAAAACTTATGTTTAATTTGCATTAATTAAAATATAAATTAAATCAATGTGTTAAGCCTTCATCTGATAACCAGTAAAATTTAAATACACAACAAAAAAAAATGTTTGTATGCATTCAAGTATTTAGAAATGCTAAAACACAGAATTTGGTAACAATATAACATAAGGTGAGAAAACAAAAATAAATCATACGGCCCTAAACATTATCATGTTATCATGTTGGAATACTGCCCTGCAACCCAGTCTCCGAAGGGAGGGGATCATGCTCTGCTTCAGTATGTCACAGTACATGTTGGCATGTAGCTCCCAAGTGCCGGCAACACTCATGACTAGGCTTGCCGCGATAGACGGTGATGACCGTTATACCGGTGTTAAGCCTCAACACATTTACGTCACCCGCCCACCGTGGCACCGTCGTTTAGATTTTTTTTATAGTAATAAAAATAATTTTGTTTAGTTAGAGGACACTACAATTAAAACTGAACGCTGCTGCTCAATGCAGTGCACCGAACGAACGACAGCCGTGCATCACAGCAGTCTAGGTCTGCATTGCTGCGTTCGTCCCGACCAGATTTCGTCTGCGGGATTAATTTCCCAAATACAACTCGGTATCGGTCGGTAACTCTGGTGCAATTTGAAGGGGAGCGGGCGGTCTAACAAAAGCCCGTTCCGGACATCCTCAGAACAGCATATCTGCACTTTATTCTTATAGAGCGCAGGTACACCCTGCACTCGGACCGTTATGCGCTGTCCTTGAAGGACGTTCAACTCGTCTTTCCTTTTTTCTTTGTATTATGCTTATCCTATCATTTTAAATGACAGACTGTGTCGAATTTATTTTTCTCTGCTGCACTTTTCACTGTGTTAACAGCAAGATGTTAAATTAATTTAGTATTTTGACAAGACTACTAAAATAGCTATTAGGCTAAACCTAATTTTTTTTTCCTATTGTGTTGTAGGCTGAATGTTAGCCTAAATGAATTATATCCTGACAAAACGAATAAAAATAAGGATTACAATTTTTATGTAACTTTTTTTTCTCTCTGTGACACTTTATTCCGTGTTGACAGCAAAATGTTATTGACATTTTTCTGTCAATAAATTCAAGACTCTTGACAAATAAAACAAATACAATTTTGTGCAGACTAAACTTTTATTTGTTAGCCTAACTATCTGTCTTTCAGCAGAAATGTGAACAAACAGTGAATATATCGTGGGAGCGGGAGGGTGCAGAATAAAACCTCAAACAGTCCCGCGCAAACCTCTACATCACAGATCAGATTTAATTTATCACGTAAAGAGAGATGACTGACAAGAAGAGTGAGGTGACACAGACAAGACGATGGCGGAAGAGTTTCAAAACCAAATGTAAATGCGCCCGTTTTAAGCCTTCTGAATCTGACATTAATCTAAGTCATTAATCAACACTTTTCTGTGCGGATATAATTTTGAATAAAATTAAGATCTACCAAGTGAAAAGTAAATAAATGATAAAATACATATTAAATAAATAATTAAAAAGGCTTGTTGTGATGTATCTTTATGTTGCATTAATTTAATAATAATAAATAAAATAGTGTTTTATTATCATTCACTATTCACGACGCCATCAGTAGTTCCTCTGTAAGAACAAGCTGTCTGATGCCCGTATGCACATAAATACCACTGATCCTCATAAACTTCTCTAACACACGCGAGCATCCGTTATAAAACACTCGCTGTATTCAACTATATACCGAGCTGTATTCAAGCAGAAATATGATGTTAGAGTGACCGAGAGCGCACATACACGGTTCGTTTGCGCATCATTTATAACGGACATAACGCACGCCTAATGCACGATCATGTCACTGTAATCAGCTTTACCTTGATTACAATAGTCGTCCATCAAAACTTTAGGCTACTAGTGTGACACTGGCTTCTTTTATCCAGCCGAGAGCTGTAGTTTGTGTATCATATACTCATACAGAGTTTTTGAGCCACCGTTAAGTCTGTATTACACACGATGAGAACCATATTTCTCCTCCTAAACACAGAATACGTAGAGAGGTGGTACTGTTATTTTTATAGGCTATATATTTTTTTACATGACTTAACATGCGAGTCATAGTATTAGTGAATGTATTATATTTGAGTTTTATCTCTCGCCCCCCTGGTTGAGAAACACTGACCTAAAGCGCGAGCGACCTATTACCCCTGATCTAAGTGATAATGTTAAAAAAAAATTATAATTTTATTTCTCATTTATTTGGTTCCACAGTATTTGCATTTTTTTATTTTAAACACTGCTTGATGCTGAATTGCTGCTGATATTAAAGTCAAAATAAAACGTGCACGGCGTTTGCAGGGTATTTGAAACCTAAGGAAGAGAGGGAAAACTCAAATGACGACCCCACCCCCCCCACGGTGATACCGTTATAACCGGTGGGAAAATTTCCTCACCGTCACAAACCTACTCATGACTATGCCAGACTATGACACTCCCACCACCATGCTTGACTGTAGGCAAGACACACTTGTCTTTGTACTCCTCAACTGGTTGCCGCCACACACGCTTGACACCATCTGAACCAAATAAGTTTATCTTGGTCTCATCAGACCACATGACATACTTCCAGTAATCCATGTTCTTAGTCTGCTTGTCTTCAGCAAACTGTTTGCAGGCTTTCTTGTGCATCATCTTTAGAAGAGGCTTCCTACTGGGACGACAGCCATGCAGACCAATTTGATGCAGTGTGCGGCGTATGGTCTTAGCACTGATAGGCTGACCCCCCACCCCTTCAACCTCCGCAGCAATGCTGGCAGCATTCTTACGTCTATTTCCCAAACACAACCTCTGGATATGACGCGGAGCATGTACACTCAACTTCTTTGGTCAACCATGGCATCCTGTTAAACTGCTGTATGGTCTTGGCCACTGTGCTGCAGCTCAGTTTCAGGGTCTTGGCAATCTTCTTATAGCCTACGCCATATTTATGTAGAGCAACAATACCTTTTTTCAGATTCTCTGAGAGTTCTTTGCCATGATGTGCCATGTTGAACTTCCAGTGACCAGTGTGAGAGCGATAACACCAAATTTAACACACCTGCTCCCCATTCACACCTGAGATCTTGTAACACTAACGAGTCACATAACACCGGAGAGATAAAAGGGCTAATTGGGCCCAATTTGGACATTTTCACTTAGGGGTGTGCTCACTTTTGTGGCCAGCGGTTTAGACATTAATGGCTGTGTGTTGAATTATTTTGAGGGAACAGCCAATTTACACTGTTATACAAGCTGTACACTCACTACTTTACACTGTAGCAAAGTGTCATTTATTCAGTGTTGTCACATGAAAAGATATAATAAAATATAAAAAAAAATGTGCGGGTTGTACTCACTTCTGTAAGATACTATAGGTTGACAAAGTGACAGCACACTGAATACTTCATTCTACAATGCAATGCACTCAACCTTGCATTATCAGTGTGATGACACATGTTTGCTTAAACTGCCAAATGTTTTAAATATTGTTAAAGATGCCTGTTTAATTAAAAACTATTACAGTTTGACCCCATAATATCTTACTGCTACCCCCAAACAATTTCAGCAATTAATATCAACATGTTATGTTGCTATCAAAAGGAATATGTCAAATTATGGAAGTGGCTCTTGTAGTATACCTACCTGCTTGTTTTATGGCCGTGTTGATAGGCCGTGCTGCAGCGGCTGTTATCTGCTCCCTCGCAGGCTCCTGGAAGTTCATCCTACTGATGTACTCTATAGCTGCCTCCACACTATGACTGTTTGTCTGCTTCAGAGCACGAACCACCATCTCCTGTACAAACGCACACATATATGTATTAATTTACTGCTACTGAGAATCAATAGAATATGTTGGTACTCATTACCTGGCATTTAAATGCAAAATATTTCAAAACATGCACAGCTGCTAATAGAGATAACCATAAGCTCCCGAAAATTTCATGTGCGGTAATGTTTTACTATTTCATGGCTCAATGGAAAACTTGCCAGTGATTGGTCAATGGCATTCTCTGGAGTGATATGTGTGCATTATGTACACTGCATAGCTGACGGCAGCCCCCAAGCAAGTGATTCCCTACCGTACACAGCTGTGCTAGAGTAATGTGCTCATATACAGTATATACACCTAATTATTTGGCAAACAAGCATGTACAAATCGGGTTATTGTACAGACAGTAGGGATGGGCATTTTAAGCAAAAGTAATATTCGATAATCGCTGGGTATTATTCGATTACTATTCGAAAATCATACCCCTCCCGCGCATGCACCCGCCCACCATGCGCACACACACACGCACACACATACACACACACACACAGAGAGGGGGAGAGAGAGACCATCCGGGCTTTCAATATGTATGATAACAAACTGTTTAATTTATTAGAGAATAGTCTATCTTAACCCAAGAAAATTAATGGTTGTAAAGTATGAGTGCTGAAACATTAATATAACATAACCGAATGACGGCATTTATTAACAGAATAGTCCGTCGATTATCAAATGCTCATAAGGCTAGGACATTTCTATTTTAAAAATGAGCATGAACATTCATATTATTAAAAAGAAAATCTTAAATCTGATTAATGCATCAATGAATATTTGGCGTAAAACATATTGCGCGCTAAACAGAATATCATTCTTAAAACATATTACGCGCTAAAACATTGTGAACCGCCTGAATGATGGCACTTATTATGTGAACGTTAATTTTAACGTCTGTCTTCATAGCAATAACCTATTTCATATATACAAATATATTAAATGAACATGTTCACATGCTCGGGAAGAAGACGGGAGTGTTGTTCACAATTAGTTCGGTGAACTTTGAATTGAAACAAGGGAATAATATAGATCCCTGCTTCTCAGAATTATCCTCCTGAGTCTGAGCCTCTCTCTCTCTCTCTCTCTCTCTCTCTCTCTCTCTCTCTCTCTCTCTCTCTCTCTCTCTCTCTCTCTCTCTCTCTCTCTCTCTCTCTCTCTCTCTCTCTCTCTCTCTCTCTCTCTCTCTCTCTCTCTCTCTCTCTCTCTCTCTCTCTCTCTCTCTCTCTCTCTCTCTCTCTCTCTCTCTCTCTCCCATTTAAATAGTTCAGTTTTGGTTTTTAATAGCAAATTAGTCATTATTTTGTTTCCTTTCTTTATTAATTTAATTTTGAAATATGATTGGAACATCGTATTTTTGTCACCTGCAGTGGCCCGATCTGGTAAGTGACAAATCCGAGCGTCCTTCACGCCATCGGACAGTCTTTATTGTCAAGCCCTGGTACACCTTTAGAAAATAATCGCACAACCTAATCGATATTCTATAATTAAATAGAATATTCGAAAATCGTGACCCATCCCTAAAAGACAGTCGATTCACATCGAGTCCTGGTCACCGTGTTCTGACTATACATTATCCTTTACAAAAGTATTCTCATATAATAAAATTAAATTAACCTGTAAGGTTACAATTAGGGCTGCAGCGATCCGTCGACGTCATCGATTACATAGATTATAAAAATATGTCGATTAACGTGGAGTGCGTCGACGCGTCGCAACTTTAGACCCATTGCGCGAGCCTGCAGTTATCCCTACTTAAGACTAGGGATGCAACGATAAAAAAAATTCAGAACCGATACCGAAAATTGTGAGGATCGGCCAATACCGATCCAATCCGATAACAACGCAGTTTTTTTTTTTTTAACTAACAAAGTATTTAATGTCATTGTTAGTTGTTTAATGTGTGATGGATAGGACAAGCCTCGACTGGGCTCGTTTAATTAAAAACGGCTGTCAGCTGTGATAAAACTTCCTGGTGTTATGGCGCCATTTTTGATTCTGTCGGTGCTGAATGCAGTTGTGACTTCAGCTGTTCATTCATATACAGATATGTATTCAAGCAGATGTTTTAATCTGCCGAATAAATTAAACATTTCAAGTATCTCACCTGTAAGCAACTGCTCAGTCCCAAACAGAACCGTGAATGCAGCCATAATGTCTATTGATTGTATCACTGCCCTGTAAATATTCTCTTTCTCTTTCTTTATTAATTATTTATAGTTATTATTATTTTTTGTAAAGTATTAATTATGAGAAAATGTTTTAATAAAATAAAAGATTAATAGCAGAAGTTAATGTTATTATTTATTGATAATTTAACTAAATAATTCATAAACTAAGAAAATAATAGATTAATTGAAAAATAATCTATAGATTTGTCGACTAATCGAAAAAAAAAATCAATATATCAGTCAACAATAAAAATAATAATTAGCTGCAGCCCTAGATACAATGATGGTTTACCTGTTTGTCTGCCTGCACAAACGCAGCAAGTGACCACAGTTTGTTTTGACAACCACTAAATATGTACATCACACCCAGTGTTAGTGAGCATTTGAGTATGACACGTTGAGCTCAATTCTTCAACCAGAGCTGGTCTGGCAACATACCATTTCTGTCATTTCTCAAATAAGCGCAATTATAAAGTGACAGTAGAGAACATTCCTGGCACATGTGATTGATATGACGCATTTGGAGGGATGAGTACCCACACATCTCTTTCTACCAAACTCCACAAGGTCCATTACCTCATCAAAGCCAGCATCCTGCAGCTCTTGCAGCATGTGTCTGTTGATGTCTGCCGCATGTCCACTGGAGGTAGTTTCATTAGCAAATGGCATGAGTGACCTGCGGATCTCCTGCAGAGCTCTGTGATGTTGGGGGTTCCTGGGGTTGTTGCTGCGCCCTTGTTGTCTGGGATCATCCAACAGTCCCTTCCCGGCGCTCACATCGGTTTTGGGAGCATCTGGCGGCCGGGAGAGGTTTCAAGCTCTCTCGGATCTCCTGCAGCATTTGTTGACTATTGCCACTGTAGTTGCTCGCAGGGAACGTCTTGGGTCGCATTTGTCTGTATCCCTCAGGTTTCTCGCCTCTTCATGTAAAAACATATGTTAAGTGCCAAGGTGGTGATGAAGATCCTTCTGACTGGAAGAGTTTTACTGTCTGGATTTCACACTAAAGAGATGCAGTAAAATGCATTAGGGTTTGTTATAGCAAGCATTGTTATAAATATTAATATAACTTAAACTGCATTACTTAAGCTTGTAATAAATACATGGAGATGCTCAAAAATAATAATAATTAAGTTTATCACTACTAGTGTTTCTACATTAGTTTTAGTGATGTCGATAGTTCAAAACAACATTTATTTTTGTGGTAGGTTTAATATGCCTTCAGGTCTAAAGCTGCCTACACCAATAACATTTCTCATCGTAATAAGCAACTGCAGTGATAAATACGTTATATTCATTTTTCTCTGATCCAAGTTCTGACTACCTAGACAGCATCACAGGGCATACAATGGCCAAAAGTGTATAGCAAGGCATCTCTATAGATTTTGAAACACAGTCGTAGTGTTTAATTGATTCACGCACTGCTAACACAGTTATACCCGAAACTCATGAAATGTCCAGAAGTATTACCACATAAAGCCCTTAAAAACTTTAAACATCATACCTACTGCATAATAAACATTTAAAACGGATCAATACTTTATGAATCGGTACAACAGGTGCCCGAGGCCTAAAGTTGTGGCGATAGCATAGTGCTATCATACACCGTTGAAAAAAGTACACTTAACGTTACATTCGCTTACCATTTAATGATTGCGAGACATCGTGTTTGTACATGTATAGACCCTGTGAGCTTTTAAAGGCGAATACCAACTCTGCCGTGTCTGACAGATACGTGTATTTGTTGACGGACCGTCTGCTTCTCTTTGGTATTTACTGTCGTCTTGACTTTTACAACGGCTGTCAGTCACGCGCGTCACAAAGGCCCGGATGTTGTTAAAGTCCCTGTCCCTCCCCAGAGGAATCCGTTCCAGACGAGAGGCCCTTCTGTGTGAATGCAGGTCAGTGGAAGAGACCCGTCGACTGCTTTTGTGTGTGGACCGTTTGTTGCATAATAAATTGACCACTGGTTTGTGTAGGGCTTGCATAACATATTAATTTTATAGTAAGCTATATTTGGAGTTTACTACGAAAACTAGGTATTTTAAATGATAAACAACACTTTTTGCAACAGGTGGCATCGAATTTATGCTGCTGTGATATGAGTTCCAGAACCCCTCATCATGTTAATTCTTAGTAAACGGTGCCATTTTTTTGGTCCACATGACTAAACAAGGTTATAAATCCACAATGTTTTTTTATCTAAAAATGCATAAAGTTTTGTGTGAGATGCAGGGATATGGTAAGAGGATACACTTGATTGGCTCTATGACTCTCTCTCCTCTCCACCTGTAGCTGGTGTGTGGTGAGCGCATACACTTGATTGGCTCTATGACTCTCTCTTCTCCACCTGTAGCTGGTGTGTGGTGAGCGCATACACTTGATTGGCACTATGACTCTCTCTTCTCCACCTGTAGCTGGTGTGTGGTGAGCGCATACACTTGATTGGCTCTATGACTCTCTCTTCTCCACCTGTAGCTGGTGTGTGGTGAGCGCACTGGCGCCGTTGTTCTGTGGCTGGTGTTGCATCATCCAAGTGGATGCTGCACACTGGTGGTGGTTGAGGAGAGACCCCCCCACATGATTGTAAAGCGCTTTGGGTGTATAACAATACACAATAAAGCGCTATATAAATGCATCATTCATTCATTCAATGGAACCCTAATACATGTGTTGTCACTTCAGTTCAAAAGGTTATGACATTTCAATACTTATCTTAGATTCAGGCCCAAAGACTATCAGGACATATCCCCCCCTATTTTCATATCACTGTTCAGCAAATATGGTATTTTCAAGTCGTTTAGGTTCTTAAATATGTAGTCACAACATTGTAAAGTAGCGCTAGTTGTTCAATAATATTGTACTAAATTTTTGTGTTTATAATACAACAGCTGTGGGAGTGACAGTAAATTTTCTGTTCTCTAAACATATTTTTTAAGTTGTTTAACACTGTTGTGTTTATCTATTGCTATTTGAGCAAATGGGAACAGAAATATAAATACCTCACTGCCGCTCAAAAGTTTGGGATCAGTAATATTTTTAAAGAAGTTTCTTCTGCTCATCAAGGCTGTATCTATTTGATCAAAAATACATATTTTGTGAAATATTATTATGAATGGGTCCCTGAATTATTGACACACCCGATTCATTTGTTCAAGCACCGTAGCTACATGAAGCCCATGCAACAGGTTTAACAACCAAGAAATATTGGCTTTAAGCAAATTATAAATTTATCATTTATTATGGTTCACATCATTGTATCCAAAACTCACATAGTACTTCAACAGAACACAGAAAGGCTGTACATATTACCATTTTGATGACTTAACTCAATCGTGTGCAGCTTCTAACAACTGAACAAATAACTTTAGTATATAAAACAGATTTTGGGTCAGCAATCAAACAGGAACTTGTCTGTGGACGTACACGGCCTCTCCATCAGTCCCGCACACTAAACACTGCTCAAGCACATCAAGGCTGTTGACAGACAGTGTCTGGCCGGGCAGCATATGAGTTGCCTCCAGTCTATTTTTGCTGGAGTCCCCAGCAAGCCAGGCGCTGACCACCGAGTCATTCTCCCCTGCCAGCGGTACGCCACTATGAGAGACCACCCTGCTGTTCCAGCCCCCTGAAACAAAGCACGTATCAGAAAATCAGATACAATAAAATGAGTCAAGTCTGTGCATACTGACTACAAATGGAGAATTACACCTTCATAGTCATAGTAGCTTTAGCCCATGTGCTCTGACCAAGCTGTCATGCATAAGTGTTATACAACTTCAGGACTAAATCCTAGAAAGTTCATTATATAAATGTGTGAAATATGAGAAAAACAGGAACATAAGCTTTGATGAAACGGCAGGCTACGTACATTTTGTAAAGCCTCAGGAGTGACAACCGCATTAAAAAACGGCGTGAATTTTAGTTTTGTATATGTATGGAGCAGAAGTCAAAATTGTGATGACTGACACCATAGCAACATTTTGCAGTCTTGCACATGTAATACACTATTTTTGACATACGTATGCTGATTTTAACTACTCCACAGTAGACAGAGCCCTTGTGTTTTGTTTATGTTCAGAAAGTTGCTCTGCAGAGTATTGCTATGTCCACTTAATATAAGAAACACTTGTTACACATCTTTGGGCTTGTTGTTTGGTCTCAGATCATACAGTTTATGGAGTTAATAAAGAGGGAAGGTGGATTTATACTTATTATGGGCTTGTGCTTTTTATACCAAGATCTGGCAACACAAATAAATCAAAACATACCTGACTTACTGAGATTTCTTGCACCATGCATATAGAAAAGACACAACTATGCTACTCATTTAGATACGTCATTAATAACTAATTACTTAGTTTGGTTCCATACACACCGCAGACTTTCTGCAAATGTAGTTGTCCCTCCCGTAAATTACTAAACTGTGTGCAGGATTACGCACTAAAAGGTCAACTGACAACCAAATTAAGCTGCAGTGTGTACATGGCATAGAAGACATGACTTGATTTAAATGCATCTGGTTGTTAAATATGGAAACTTTCCTACTTTTCAAATGGATCTACATCATAAGCATGTGGATGTAGCAACTACATTTTTTTTGGTCTACACTTTATTTTAAGGTGTCCTTGTTACAGTGTGATTATACATTTAAGTACCGAGTAATATTCATTAGCTACATGTACTTAATACTATATGGTAAGGGTTAGGATTAGGGTTACTTGCATGTAATTATGCAAAATGTATTGTTATTATAATAGTAAGTACATGTAACGTGTAACAAGGACACCTTAAAACCATGTTAAATTTGTTTTTGTTTTGCAGAGACACATTTACACGGTCAAGTAGAAATGCAATACGCATACTAAATCAGATATTAATTTGAGCGATAAAAACATTTAGGTAACACTATTTCGATAGTCCACGTTAGACATCCTACTAACAGTAAGTAACTACATGTTAGCTAGCAGTCATTAGAGTATTATTAGACTGTCTGCTTAATAACTTCTAGCACTTTATTTTGATGAGTCCACAACCTACTGACTATCAGAAACATTACAAGTATATGTCCACTTATTCTGCTAACCCTAAACCTACCCTACTGAGAGTTAGTAGACATGTAGTTACACATTAATGATAATTAGTTGACATGTATTTACAACGTTACTTATAGTTAGTAGAATATCAAAATAAAGTGCAACCAACATTTAAGATAAAAATCAGATAGCTAGATTGATATTAGTATTATTATAGTTGTGATGGCGTCTTGGCTTACTCTGTAGGAGTGTGCTCATGTCTGATCCTGAAGTGGTCTCCCAGTGGAGCAGAGATCCATCCTCCGAGCATGTAAATAAGTGATTGGGGTTTGATGGGTGAAAATGTACTTCCCACACTGTGGAGAGAAAAACATCAAAATCAGTGCCAAATGCTTTGACTAATTGTCAGGGTTTTGATATTAAGATTTGACATCGTCATATATTGACATTTCATGTGCACAGATGACATTTTATTTTGTCCTTATTATGAAATACGCTTCTTGCTCATTTAAACTGGCCTTATTCATGAATAAAGGTCATTCCTACTGCAATACCGGTTAACTTTCTTGCCACGTGTAAAGTGAGAGATCAACAACGTGCAATATTACGCAGGTGGAAGGAGTTAACAACAGTGGAAATATGAATCAAAGTATATTTGTTAAAAATCTACTGAACTCAAAAGACACTTCTGTCAACATTTGCTCACCCACAAGGTTTTCCAAACCTGTATGAATTTTGTTCTTCTTCTGAACACAAAAGAAGATATTCTGAAGAATGTTGGAAACCAAACAGTTGATGGTAGCCTCGACTTCCATAACATGTTTATTTCCCTACTTTAGAAGTAAAAAAATTAACTTTTTCTTCATGCCCCACAGAAGCTTTAACTGTATATCTTCCACATAAAATTCTTGTAGAATGTTACTAACAATATATTTCTTCCTCATCATTTGACCAAAATCCACATTAGATCACAATCAGAAATTATTACAAACACTCAATAGTAGGGATGCGCGGTATACCGGTACTGTAAAATTACCGGTATTCATATTTAAAACGGTACGATATCATGATTTTGCATAATTCGGTATTTCATACGCTGCTTTTCCGAAGTTCACCTGTAGGTGGCTGTGCTTCTCAAATTGCTGCGCATCCGGTAAATGTGACACCAGAACAAGTGAACAACACAATGGATCAAACAGATTAAACTATTAACGCGCCAGAAACAAACAAATAAAGAGAACAGTAGAAGTGAAATATGGCATTACTTTGCATACAAAACAGATGATAAAGGTGAACGAACTGACCACAGGAGGCAAGACCTCAAATCTGGCTAAGCATTTGTCGCTTGCTCATCCTAATCTTTTCCGGAAACTAACGTTAGAGATCGACAGGTTGGTAAGTGCATCATAAATTCATAATTGTAAGTTTTATTCACAATTTTTTTGCGTGTTTTAAAGGCTTCCCGGTTAAATGTTTCATTGGTGGTCAGACGTGCGCTTTTTCTGAGCCCTAAAATTGTATTTCTGTCATTATTTACTCACTCACATGTTGTCCCAAACCTGTATTAATTTCTTTCTTGTGCTGAACACAAAATAAGGTATTTTGAAGAAGGTGGAAAACCAAACAGCTGCTGGTCCACATTGACTTTGATAGAAAGAAAAAAAAATACTATGTATGTCACGGAGGACCAGCAACTGTTTTTCATGTTCTTTAAAATAGCATTTATGTTCAGCAGAAGAAAGAAACTAATTCAGGGTTAAAACTAAACTCCAGTGAGTAAATGATGGTATAATATAAAACACTATGACATAATTATAATTAGTTAATGCTAACACTACAAAACACAAAGAGAAAAATAACTCGCTACTTTTGACAGAAAAAATAATACAGCTGCTTTAATAGAAATCAATCTATATAGTGTTTTATTTTATATTTGTTCATTCAATTTCTTGAATGCTCTGCTAAATATGCCTATTGTACCTGAAAATAAAGTACTGTTTGTTTTATTTGTATATTAAGTGTATTTGTAATGTGT
Source organism: Gymnocypris eckloni scoliostomus (assembly GCA_027564155.1). Lineage (NCBI taxonomy): Eukaryota > Metazoa > Chordata > Actinopteri > Cypriniformes > Cyprinidae > Gymnocypris > Gymnocypris eckloni. The sequence continues at coordinate 5,034,949 of CM050412.1, forward strand.
ATATTTGTTCTTATTTTTAATAACAAAGATAAAATAATGACAGATTTTTATCTTCCCACACTTTGGTCTAAATATCCACCATATTTTATATTTTGTAACCTTGAAATAATTTGTCTTTGTAATTGGTCAATTATTTTGGCTGCACTGCTCAGACATAATAGTAAAATCAACATGACAAAGAATCGTGAAATTGTGATATTTCTAAAAAAATTGTGATATGATATTTTGCCATATCACCCCCCACGTTGACTGTTAGAATAATACTTTAAAGAAACATTTGTTATAATTCTTTAACAGCGTTGACATTATTATTGCACTTATAAATGTAGGTCAATAATCATTTATAAATTATAAATGTAGGCTACTAATATGTTTAGTATGTTAACATTATGCATTAAACACATACCTAACATTAATCTAGATTAATATATATATATATATATATATATGATGAATCACTTTACATTTTTTTCAGTTCACTTATTTTTGGTTATTTGTCACCTATGGTATCTATTTAGTATTGATACCAAGGTATTACATTCTGGTATCGTACCGAAGCCAAAATTATGGTATCGAGCCATCCCTAGTCAATAGTGATTGATAGTGACATTCAAGTAGAAGTGTTGTATTAATCTCATTAATTATCATGTGTAGCTTGAAGCTAATTGTATTTTCTTCATTACCCATATACGATTATATTTCATTATGTATTTTATCAAATCACATAAGTTTGTAAGAAACTGAGGAATTTTCCAAAAGGATTTTTAATTATAGTAATATAATGCACATGCTGATCAGAGGGATGTGGGTGGCATGTAATACCAGAGTAAAGTAAAGCCACAACTTGCACAACAGATATTGTTCAGATCATCTTTGTTCTTGACAAAATCAATATAATGCAATATTTCTATCTGCTGAATGTAAGCTTTTCCATATTCAAAGCTTGCCTGCTGCACCGGGAACATCACATACATGTGCGAAAATTAGGAATTATCTAGGAATAATCTAGGAATTATTATATTGATGGATTTAAAATCAGCGGAGCTGAGGCATCAAAAGTAACTAAGCTATTGTATGGATGGTAACTGTAATATTATTACTGAAATCTTATTAGTAATTAGTTACACTACTAGTTACTGCAAAAAGTAATTATTACAGTAACTAAGTTACACTACTAGTTACTGCCCAACCAAGAATGTGAGTAAATGATAAAAGAATTGCATTTCTGGGGGAACTAACAGTGTGAGGTCAAAACATGTGAACATTATTCTTAACATTTATTACAAGTGTTTACAAAACTCAAGCAAGCATATTTATTTGTTAAACAACTGAATTCAAAGGGTACTCACTTTCCGCTGAATGGGCCTCTATGAGAGAGAAGGGTGTATTGCCCTGTCGCACATCCCAGATACACAGCATCCCATCCTGTCCTCCGGTGGCCACTATGTGCTGCTGGTTTGGGTGTTTATCCACACAGTGCAAGGGCACTCTGTCCCCAGTGCTGCATGAGTAGAGAGAACAAGTTAAGATCTAACTAGAGAGAATTCAGACAAATTAGACCAATTTTGGATATTGAGATGAATGTCAAAAATAAATCGGAATCGGCCAATTTTTGCCTATAATGCGCGATCGGCAACCGGCCGATTTTTCCAGAAGTGTTAGGGTTTAGGCTGGTCGTGTAAACTACATTGTAATCATTCGCGAACGTGTGATTTGTGTGGAAGACATTCGGCACAAGCACAACAAACACAGAAAAACAGATACTAAGAAGCGAACAGCCGTTGATGTAACAGCCCACAAAGAGCCGCTGCTCACTGAAGTTGCACGAGCGTATCGGTCCGCACCCTGCACAAGCGTAAATGGTGAACGGTTGTTCAGCGCAGCTTCTCACATGTTGGATGAGAAACGAAACAGACCAACTTGTGACAAAGCTGAAATGCTTCTTTTTGTTAAGAAAATGAATGCCCTTTTGAAAAGCCAGAAGTAAACGTCAGTTCTGTATAGGATGATTATTTTACCTTAAATAGACTTAATTCGATTTAAAAGCACCTGCTGTAGCATCTTTGTTTTTTCTCGTTGCACTAAATATTATTTGATTTAACATTTTGTAGTAATTTATTTATATAGCCTACTTTGGTTTTATTTAGTTTCTCTGGCAAAGGCCTTTTTTCTTTACACTAAATAAAACAAATGAAAACAAATGCTGATTAAGTAACATCTTTGTTTGGACTGTTGAGTGTGTGTTGGATTGTAACTATGCAGTTGTTGTTTAATTTCACATGGTTACAGTTAGCTACTGTTTTCATTTAAGGACAGTTTTATGTAGTTTCAACCCAATTTAAAAACAAAAGCTAAATGCTGATGTCAGTACATGTACTTACTGTGCAGTTACTGCCTTTATTTTCACATGGTTACAGTTATTGTTTTCAATAGCCAAAAGACAGTTTGGCCTGTTAAATACCAAATAAACATCTTATGTATAATTTCATTCTTTCTTGTTGCTTAAAAAAAAAAAACGGAAATCGGTATCGGCCATGAAAAATAGTGATCGGTGCATCACTAGTCAAAAGGACTAAAATAGCTGGCAAATAAGGTAATTTCTTATCTTATGATGTTAAAACATTGGCAGGAAAAAATTCTCTCAACAATGTTTATTCGAACAGGTAAATAGCAATTTGTGAAAGTGGATTTATTGAGAATAGTAATAATTGTAATGAGAATTTGGAAAATAGTCAAAATGTCACAATGATCCTAGAAAATATATTTTTTCATTTTTTTTATTCTGGTGTGACGTTCTTCAGCTTTCCGGGATTCAAATGAACAGTTTTTCTTCTTTGAAGAATGCTGCTAATATGCTTTCTTAAACTAGTATGAGTGAATCCTACAGAGAGAGAATTTGTGCAGGACTGTCACTCTGCTGTCTGAAGTCCCACATCTTCAGCTGACCGATGGAGTTAACCGTGAGAACCTCAGTCGTCCTCAGAAACGTCACGGCATGAATCGTACTGCTATCTGCGTTTTCTGTTGAAAGGCAATAACACAGTCCTATTACTATGCATTACAGGTCACATGATCTGTCTCATATTCCAAAGATGTAGGACTTACTTTTTTGAGTGAAACACAAACATACAGCAGAATCTCAAAGCTTTCCTCCATAGAGAGAAGGAATGATGATTCAAGCAGGGAAGCTTCAAAAAGCACCATAACATGTGTTCAGATTCAAATCTCATCCGCTATTTTCAGATGGAGCGGCATTTAATACACAGAGCCGTAGTTCACTGACAAGCTACGCAATCTCACGTTCACTATCGCATGGAATTCATCGGCGATTATGAGCGCAAATTGTGTAGCTTATCAGTGAACTACGGCTCTGTGTATTAAATGCTGCTCCATTTGAAAACAGCGGATGGAGATTTACGGCTAATCACAGAACCGTCTTTACTGATGAGATACGCATGACTATCGCATGCAATATATCGTGCAGTCCTAGTGTACACATCGGTCATCAACCTTAGTCCTGGAGGGTCACCGCCCTGCAGAGTTTAGCTCCAGCCCTAATCAAACACACCTGAACCAGCTAATCAAGCTCTTACTAGGTATACCTTTAAACTTATGGCCCAGGCAGGTGTGTTGAGGAAAGCTGGAGCTAAACTCTGCAGGAGTTTGGTGACCCCTGGTCTACATCTTCTGAAACCACACTACAGCTTTGTGTGAGGAACAGAATTAATTATTTACATATATTTGACCTTGATGGGAAGGTTTTTTAAGGATAAAAGATAAGATCTGTTGTTCCACATTCAAACCTCTGATATTCTTCAGACCTGGAAGACATATAACTTTTTTTTATTTGGCTCCCAAACTCTGGAATAGCCTTCCTGATAATGTTCGGGGTTCAGACACACTCTCTCTATTTAAATCTAGATTAAAGACACATCTCTTTAGCCAAGCATTCATATAATGCATCTCACAATCTTGTACTGCAGGTATATCTGATCAAACTCACATTATTATGCTTTAGCTTGGGTTGAACAGAATTTCTTCCAGGGTTATTCCTGGATGGAACAACTGCTACGCTAATTGTCTTTATTTGTTTCTCTGTTTCTGCCATGGGATTAACATCCCATAATTACACAAGCTTCAGTCTGGATCCAACCCTTAAATGATCTGAGATGACCGAACACCTGAGAAGAGATGATGACAACCCCTCATCTAAAGGGACTACCAATGAAAACTAACCTTTGGGCTAATTTGGGTACATTTACATTCATGAATGTTGATTAATGTACACTCTCACTTTTTGTGAAATTAATAAATAAAATATGGAACTTTTATGGATCTAGCAAGCAACTGGTCACCATCCACTTCCATTGTATGGAAAATATCATCTTTTGTGTTCCATGGATAAAAATAAGTCACATAGGTTTGGAACATGATGACAGGAGGGTCAATTATAACAGAACAGTGATTTTATATTAAACTGTTTTTGCATAAAATAATGAAAGAATTAATATACAAGATCTTTGTCTATGCTACAAAGAAAGCAGGAAAACACTTACCGATAACACGGACAACTTCAGTCTGATCTGCCTTGTAAAGAATAACTCGACCGTCCTCACCCACGGACACTAGTTCAGGGCTCCTGCACACTACAGCAGTGCAGGGTGCATTATCACAGGAATACCGATGAGCCCTCTCCCACACATGAGCCAGCGAAAGAGCCTAAACGTCAATCACAATGGTCAGATCTGCTGTGCATGATGACACTAATCAGACTGCTGCAAACATCAAATAAACGAAGCACATACCTGACAGTCAGGCTGAAGCTTAAAAATCATCACCGCCCCGCTTGAAGATGCAGAAACCAGCCGGTCTTGATCTAGAAACTACACAGATTGTGCAAACGATGGGTTTTATTCAAATCAAACTTCATTCTGTTCTCTGACGAAGCATTTATTAGCACTGAAGCAATGGTATTATTAGTTTCAGCTCCTATTTGAAATGCAGTGGGTTTAAATATCATTTTCCAAACATGTTGCCGGGAACAGTAGCAATAGTGATTACTTTTATAAAGACTTTTTGTAAATACTAATATTTTACATATTTATTTTGTATTAGAAAATGGATCTGCAAAACATGTGACTAATACACAGTGTTGAGAAGGTTACTTTGGAAATCTAATAGGTTACAGATTACAAGTTAGCCTATAAGTAGTGTACCTATTTCAATTACTTTAACCGATTACATTTTCATTACTTCCCTAAATGTCTAATGTTTTCAAGTATTAATCATTTTCAAACATGTAAAGCCTGCAGGGTTAACCTTACAGTAGTGTTCAACACTGATTACAGTCACTTTCAAAATCCTTCATCACTTGAATTAAGATTATCATAATTTAATATTATCCACAAAATCTGACTTTAGCCCCTCTTTTTTATTTTGAGATCATTCGGAGGTTAAATACAGATTTAAAACCATAACAAGAAATAGTTTAGTAGCTATGATACTGTTTTTGAAATCAAATCTTGCATAGTTATGACCGGAAATGCTGGCATCTATCAATGGCTGGGAAAAAAAGGTTAATCTAAAAAAATTAAGCATTTACATAAACCCAAATAGTTATTGAATAAGCATGTGTCCTAACTCCTGAAACATTGGTGTCTCATGTTTTAGAGCGGTCACTGCAATTTATGAAAAAAATCTATTAAATAAGTATGTGGGTGTGTGAAGCATTCAGATGTAACCCCATTTGTGACCCTGGAGCACAAAAGCAGCACAGGTATATTTGTAGAAATAGCCAAAAATACATTGTATGGGTCAAAATTATCCATTTTTCTTTTATGCCAGAAATCATTAGAATGTTTCCAAGAATATTTTTTGTAAATTTCTTACCATAAATATATCAAAACATAATTTTTGATTAGTAATATGCATTGCTAAGAACTTTATTTGAACAACTTTAAAGATGATTTTCTCAATATTTAGATTTTTTTGCACCCTCAGATTCCAGATTTTCAAATATTGTCCAATCATAACAAACCATACATCAATGGAAATATTATTTTTTAATCTTGCCGATGTTTTATAAAACTCCATTTTAAAAAACGTAGCCTTATTTCTGGTTTTGTGGTCACGTTTGTAATTGTAATAACATTTTCCTAAGTAACTAATTGAATTACACAATTTTTCTCAGTAACTGTAACTGATTACAATTACATTGATTTTGTAATTATATGCATAAGTGAGTAACTCCCCAACACTGCTAATACAGCTGCTCCAGATCTCTCCTACTCAACAAACCGGTGTTGTTTTCTTTACACGTTAAACATTATTTCTGAGTGTAATGTAAAAGAGTTGTTTGGGTTGTGTTTTTAGGATGTCACGACACTGAAGGGTAGTACTAGTGCACACTGTTAAATTGTTTGGGTCATGTTTTTAGGATGTCATGACACTGAAGGGTAGTACTAGTGCACACTGTACAGTTGTTTGGGTCATGTTTTTAGGATGTCATGACACTGAAGGGTAGTGCACACTGTTGTTTGGGTCATGTTTTAGGATGTCACGACACTGAAGGGTAGTAGTGCACACAGTACAGTTGTTTGGGTCGTGTTTTTAGGACGTCACGACACTGAAGGGTAGTAGTGCACACTGTTAAGTTGTTTGGGTCGTCACGACACTGAAGGGTAGTAGTGCACACTGTTAAGTTGTTTGGGTCATGTTTTTAGGACGTCACGACACTGAAGGGTAGTAGTGCACACTGTACAGTTGTTTGGGTTGTGTTTTTAGGATGTCACGACACTGAAGGGTAGTACTAGTGCACACTGTTAAATTGTTTGGGTCATGTTTTTAGGATGTCACGACACTGAAGGGTAGTACTAGTGCACACTGTTAAATTGTTTGGGTCATGTTTTTAGGATGTCACGACACTGAAGGGTAGTACTAGTGCACACTGTTAAGTTGTTTGGGTCATGTTTTTAGGATGTCATGACACTGAAGGGTAGTAGTGCACACTGTTAAGTTGTTTGGGTCGTGTTTTTAGGACGTCACGACACTGAAGGGTAGTAGTGCACACTGTTAAGTTGTTTGGGTCATGTTTTTAGGACGTCACGACACTGAAGGGTAGTAGTGCACACTGTACAGTTGTTTGGGTCGTGTTTTTAGGACGTCACGACACTGAAGGGTAGTAGTGCACACTGTACAGTTGTTTGGGTCGTGTTTTTAGGACGTCACGACACTGAAGGGTAGTAGTGCACACTGTACAGTTGTTTGGTCATGTTTTTAGGATGTCATGACACTGAAGGGTAGTAGTGCACACTGTTAAGTTGTTTGGGTCATGTTTTTAGGATGTCACGACACTGAAGGGTAGTAGTGCACACAGTACAGTTGTTTGGGTCGTGTTTTTAGGACGTCACGACACTGAAGGGTAGTAGTGCACACTGTTAAGTTGTTTGGGTCGTCACGACACTGAAGGGTAGTAGTGCACACTGTACAGTTGTTTGGGTCATGTTTTTAGGACGTCACGACACTGAAGGGTAGTAGTGCACACTGTTAAGTTGTTTGGGTCATGTTTTTAGGATGTCACGACACTGAAGGGTAGTAGTGCACACTGTTAAGTTGTTTGGGTCATGTTTTTAGGACGTCACGACACTGAAGGGTAGTAGTGCACACTGTTAAGTTGTTTGGTTCATGTTTTTAGGACGTCACGACACTGAAGGGTAGTACTAGTGCACACTGTTAAGTTGTTTGGGTCATGTTTTTAGGACATCACGACACTGAAGGGTAGTAGTGCACACTGTTAAGTTGTTTGGGTCGTGTTTTCAGGATGTCACAACACTGAAGGGTAGTAGTGCACACTGTTAAGTTGTTTGGGTCATGTTTTTAGGATGTCACGACACTGAAGGGTAGTACTAGTGCACACTGTTAAGTTGTTTGGGTCATGTTTTTAGGATGTCACGACACTGAAGGGTAGTACTAGTGCACACTGTTAAGTTGTTTGGGTCATGTTTTTAGGATGTCCCGACACTGAAGGGTAGTAGTGCACACTGTTGTTGTTTGGGTCGTGTTTTAGGATGTCACGACACTGAAGGGTAGTAGTGCACACTGTTAAGTTGTTTGGGTCATGTTTTTAGGACGTCACGACACTGAAGGGTAGTAGTGCACACTGTTAAGTTGTTTGGGTCATGTTTTTAGGACGTCACGACACTGAAGGGTAGTAGTGCACACTGTTAAGTTGTTTGGGTCATGTTTTTAGGATGTCACGACACTGAAGGGTAGTAGTGCACACTGTTAAGTTGTTTGGGTCATGTTTTTAGGATGTCACGACACTGAAGGGTAGTACTAGTGCACACTGTTAAGTTGTTTGGGTCATGTTTTTAGGATGTCACGGCACTGAAGGGTAGTAGTGCACACTGTAAAGTTGTTGACACTCACCTGCAGGTCCATCACATCCCCATCATGCTGAGAGTCACACAGTAACTGCGGCTCTTCATCAAACTCTCCTTCTATGTTAGAGACTCCATTATCTCCCAGCGACCAGACCGACACTTTGTTATTCTGCAAACACATGATGAATGATGATTACACACAATGAAACATTAATGTGAGAAGTGCTGTTGTACGTGGATTAATCTCCTGCCTCGTTGTCCCAGGATCCCGTGGCGAACACTTCAGGCTGCTGTAATAAAGCCGGGGAAACAGGCCGCCACCGCGTCTTGCTGATCTTCTGCGAGATGTACTTGGCTATTGGGTCCATTGTCGTTATGTGCTGTTGTTCAGTATCGTGTGCTGCGCATGCAGTGATGTATCCCGCTAGTTTCGCCTGCCGTGTTCGCTCCGTACGGCGGCCTCAAAGGACCAAACGCGATTCTGTTTGATAAAATCATCGCTATGCTGTGTTCACATTTACTTGTACAGCATTTCCCACAATACGTATCGTTTTAAAGCAGCGTCACAGAACAATGAGTGAAATTAATTGTTTAATTAGAAAACAAATTTAAACGTTAATAATGTCGTTTTTTTATAAATATAATTATTATTTACATATTATCAAGTAAGTTAAAGCACCACAAAGCAAAAAAAAAATATATATATATATATATATATGAAGAGCTCTTTTCCAAAACGCGATAAACGCCAAATTTAAAAAAAAAAATGAGTTCGTCATGCCATTTTGCTGTGTACTGAACCTATTCACTGCTCCATCAATGTTTCATGCCAAATCGCTATATTTTCTTGTTTAAAATGTACCTCACTCTACTGATCTCACAAAGAGCCTTTGGCGTTCCTTGTTAGAGCGCCCGCCTCCCACGCCGGAAACCCGGGTTCGAGACCCGCTCGGTGTGATTGTGCGGACCCGGGGGGGTTTAACAATCATTGTTTAACATGTTCAGACTGAGCCAACAGACAATTTTAACATGATAAATTGAATATTAACAAAATGTATGGGTCTAGGTAAAAAAATGTCATTTTCATGAAACCTATTAAATTGGATTTATAGCGTTTTGGAAAAGAGCTCTTCATATATATATATATATATATATATAAATGCTTTATTAATTAAGTGGCACAAGAACAAGAGGTATTACATATTCACATGATCAAATTATTAGCTGCCAGACAAAAAAGGACAGGAAGAAAATCACATACATTTCAATGTTTTCATAGCATTACATGTTTTCAGTGATTTTTATTCCTGGTGTGTTCAAAGAGATTTACATATAATTTAAAGTCATTTATACAATGTTAAAACTTTGGTCTACATTGAGCCCACTTCTTCTTGTGTGTATTATTCTTCTAATAAAATAAACAAATGTTTAATATGTTGTTCATTAAAATAAAAATTTCTGTTTCTGTATATAAAAAGCACATCAACTATACTTATTTCTATCAAAAGAAGCCTTTTTACTTAAGTGGGCCTACCACGTACGGTGTCATGCTTTAAAATATTTATATATGACTGACTTTGTATTTAACGTGAATTTAATAATAACAATAATAATAATAAACGTTGTAAGTTACTAATTATAACACTTTCATAGTACAGAAACACAGCAAAGGACATTTACCTTACATTATGAAAGAACATTTTAATTTCATTATCAAGACTCAAAAACTCCCATTATAATCGCTGAAGCTGTTTGAACTATGAAATGGATATCTTACTTGCATCGCGCACTCTTTTGCACTGTTGTTTCTGATGAGAGGCAGAGCGCGCGCCCTGAACTCATCTGAATGCCTCTGATTGGTCATTGCATTAATAAGCTCAACGGACTCGTCTGTGATTGGTTGTAGTGTCTCTGGCTCAGCGCCAGCCAGTGCATGCAGATTTGAATTTAGCAGCTGATGATTTGACGCACTGAACGTTCATAAAACGTGATTGTATCAAACATAACAAATATTAATCGGCTTTTATTTGTCTTTTGGAAGCTGCTTTTAAAATCCACTTGGCTCATTCTTAGGAGGCACGTGTATTCAAAACTCACACTTTGACTTGGTATGACGCCTCTGTATGTGTGTACTGTGAATATTTATTATATTTAAGAAAAATATGTTATGTTTATTTATTAAATATATATTATATCTATAAATTCATGTAAATATTTTCAGAATATATACTGTATGTGTGTGTATTTAATACAATAAAATAAAACGTTTATTTTGGATCCGATTAATCATTAGATAGCACTACTTATTTCTATCCACAGCTGGGTTAAGAAATGCATGTTGTTTACATTTTGAAAACATGCCAAAACTACCACCCTAATAATACGTCACGCGATAACGCCAAACCTGAACATGTGCACTAATATGACCCTATGAGAGACCCCCGCACAGAATGAAGGCGCAGCAGCAGTGAACTGATGAGCGTGCTGCAGGACATGTCTGGTGACGTCTCCGCGCTGGAAGTGGTGACGGTTGTCGGAAGAGCGGTGTGCGCAGGCGCGGCGCTGACAGCCGCACTCTACCTGATCCGCAGAGTGTGCTTAATAATGGCCTGGAAATCCGGAGGAGCGAGCCATGCGGAGCTCGTCAACAACCTCCGCAGTGAGTTTATCCCGTTTGGTGTTTCTAAAAGAGCAAAGGCAGGCATGCTTACCGTAGCGCTTAGTAACCGGGGTTTGTTTACGTCTTTGCAGTGAAGGAGTGTGCGCGTCTGTGAACTAACGTAGCATTGCGTTACAGCCGAGGGGAAAGTGCGCTGATGCGGGTTTTAGGATGGCATGACTCCATCGCAGCGTTGTTCCGGACTCTGTTTTGTGTCAGACAAGCACATGGTGGCTGCTGTTTAAAACTTACAGTGCGCTTCAATGCTCTTCGTGTTTGTTAGCTAACGTTAGCTAGCGGTCTAATATGTGACCGTCTCTCTCACAACACCTGCTAATAATCTGCTCTGTTTAAATGGTCGCTGTAATATAAATTATGTCTCATGTCGGTGCATATTGACTGAACAGACATGGGTTTGTTCACGTCCATGACACAGCGGCCCCTGTGTTAGCAGTTACGTACTGAATCCAGTCGTTCTTGCGGGTATAAATATGTGTATACAATAAATAATTAGGTATTTTTTTTCCCTAAGCGCCAGATGGTGTTTATTTGATCAAATGTGTAGTTGGTCGTACGTGCAGTTTTATGTGGAGTGGTTCAGTGGGCGTGGCACACCACATGCTGCCAATGTCTTTGTGATGACGTCACCCTGGAGTTTATGCATCCGCAGTTTAGTATTTTGAGCCTTGATATTATTAATGCTGCGTACACAATTAAATCGATGTCTATCTAATATGGATTTTCTCTCAAATCAAAATTATTTTATTATTAAAATTGTATGATTTTGGCTTACCTATCTAATCTATTCATAAAATTAGCTTTTGTGTGTGTGTGTGTTTAATCAGTGATACTCAAACCTGGCTCTCGAGATCCACTTTCCCGCAGAGTTTAGCTCTCTAACCCTAATCAAACACACCCCAGCATGCTAATCAATGTCTTCAGGATCATTAGAAAATCACAGATAGCTGAGTTTGATCAGGGCTGAAGCTAGACTCTGCAGGAAAGTGGATCTCGAGAGCCAGGTTTGAGTATCACTGATTAAATCTAACAGTTGACCATTGGCCAGAGAGACTAATAATACTCGTCTGGCATGTAACCCATCCTCCTAAACTCCTGGCTTTATTCTGAGGTCAAGTGGTCAGTGTGCTATATTTAGTGGTGCTTCTTTAGTGCTTTAGTGTTCCTGCAGCTTAGGGTTAGTGATTTGAACAACTTAAACTAGTGGAAGTCAATCGTTTCTCTCACTATTGTGTGCTGGAACATGTTTGACTCTTGGTTGTGCCATGCAGTTTGTGCTTAGTCACTTTAGTCTACTTGCAGATTCTCCAAGAGAATCTAGCTCTCATATATATTGACTAATTGACCTAGATTATGACTAATAATCATAATTATCTATTATTATCCAACATCCATGAGTGTTTAATAATGTGAGAGATGTTGGAAATGCCTCGTTGCCATTAATGATGCCTTCTGGAAATCCAGGTCAGAGGTTTAGCAAGGCGTTTGACAGACATGCTGTGCGTATGGACCTTTCTCACACGTCTGTGTTTCTCAGCAGCGGAAATCGTCATAGTTGGGTTAACTTGAAGAGCAGTGAATGGGAGCGTACCACAAATATATTTTTAGCATTCCCATTTGCTCAAATAGCAAATTAAAACTCTACGATAGTGTTTTAATGACTAAATAAAATGACAAATCTGAGAAAGGCTAATAACGGCAGTTGGAAGAGAGAACGACTTCAAATTTACCGTCCCTCCCATAGACACTGCATTAGAAACACCCTCACATTAGCGTAATTTGATGCAAAGGTAATATAATACAAATATGAAAAACTATTGAGGATTTATGATGCTGATGACCGCTAAACGCGTCATCAGTCTTGTGAAAAGGGTCCATAGCCTACATAAGGATTCATTCCCATTGGACATTTCCAAATAATTAGCTAGACATAACTGCATTATCTCTACGGAAGATGGTTAAGGTTTTAAACAAGTTTGAGAGCGATACAGGCCACATTAAGGCTCCGAGCTGCAGTCTGTGAGTAATCATCTTGTGTAGTATTTACTGTATTTAAATATGCACACACTGCTATTAATAGTGTGTATGTTTTGAATACCAGAATGGCTGACGTGCCCCAAGGTTTTGCTACTCCAGTATTTCCAGTTCCATACCATAAGCGCAAAAAAGATGTACTGTATATGTCTAGACATGGGCATAAATTAATGCTGTCAATCATTAAAAAAACAACTAATTAATTGCAAATTTTCCTGAAATTAATCGTGATTAATCCCACCTAACATTGAAGTTTTTACATATAGACTACATTTATATTGCAATAATTTCACATGCAATCTTCTAATTAATGTAGAAACAAAATATGACAGTAGATTGTTTTAATATTTCTTTAGTGGCATTGTTTTTTTATGACTGAAGGCCAGTATCATTGATACCAATAATACTGATGTCTCTATGAAATAGATTTTTTCCCCTAATATTTAACCATTGACTAAAGTCATTCAACATTACAGTATAATTGAGAGATATCAGTTTTAACATGTTTTATACTTTAATATAATACATGTATCATCATCTAGTTTAAGTGAACTTAAAACAATCTTCACGTAAACTTATTATAATAAATGTCATATTTAGCTACCTGTGCCCTTCAGCAAGTAGGAATTATAGAACTGCAGAAATTTAATAAAGTTATCAAACACTAATAAGTTCTAAATTAAACAAGAATCCTTAAAGCTACAAAGGTGATTGATTTCCTCTTTTTTCTTGTTCATTGATTAACAGACGTCACAGCAGCTGGTTATTTGGCTGCTATTACTTTAAGAGCTGCCGCTGCTGAACGTGACGCAGATCTGACACGCATTCTTAAAAGTATATATAACAAATAGCCTACTTGCATACACAGTTTAAGGCAGTTTTAATTGCCTTTTTGGTAACTTTACGACTTAATTGACAACATAAATACGAAGAGCACGCACTAAAAGCACAGTAACAGCTGACAGGACAGAAAAATTAGTTTTTACTGACATATGGCCTGACAACGTCATCTGACAGCAGTTCACTGTTGTTCTACTGAAGCTCTCTCATCACCTGCACCGTTTCCATGCTTGCGCTGAGGCAAAGTGGAGTGCGCGTTGGAAAAGTCTCCCGTTTGATGTGATCGTAAAGACATTCTGTGTCTATATAAACGCAATTATTGTCAAAGAAAGAGACAGAAGCAGCAGTTGTGATGAGGGTGACTAGCACTAGCCCCGCCCCTGCGTTAAATATATTTAACACTGTTAAACTGGTCAGTGCGCTAATTTTGACAGCATAGAGTGTGTGCGTGTGTGTGTGCGGGTGTGTTGTGCGTGCGTGTGTGTGTGTGTGCGTGGGTGTGTTGTGCTCAATAAGTATAGCATGGCACTAGCAGTGCCAAGGTCATAGCATTTCCTTGGAAAAATGCAGTGTCATTTTGGGTAAATGGTCTGCCAAATGCATAATTGTGAATGACTGATTGACAAAACAGAAACAGATTAAAAACCTACTTCTTTAGAGTACAAAAGGAGATATTTTGAAGAATATTGACGCTGATCTTTTGAACACGGGTTGTGTGAAGCTGCAAATACGGTTCCCAGTAAAGTTTCTCTTGGAACTGATATTAGAAAAGTTTGTACATCATGTATATCACAATGGTATTAAGCCATCAGTTTGAATGCGTTTGTGTTTTTTGTCCAGAAAATGGGATCATTAAATCAGACCGTGTGTATGAAGTTATGTTGGCCACAGACCGTGCCCACTTTTCCAAATGCAACCCATACATGGACTCACCACAATCTATAGGTAAGCTCCAGTCCCAAAGTTATTAATTTGTTGGCACAATGCAGGAGTCTAATGTGGCCGAAGCTTAGGGAGACAAAATTCCTGGTTTCTGTTTTTGAACACCTACACCAGCCACTTTATTTTCCCTGTCTGTCTGAAACAAAAGGATTTGATTAATTAATTGGAATAGTCTCGAACTTCACTTTTTTTGTAACTTTGTGCAGGTTACCAAGCAACAATCAGTGCACCACATATGGTAAGTTAAAGCAGCATTTGGGATAGCAGTTACTGGCCTGTTTGAGGTAGGCGCTGATGAACGCTGATCTTTATGCTGTAGCACGCGTATGCTCTAGAGCTCCTCCATGATCAACTGTATGAAGGAGCGAAGGCGCTGGATGTGGGATCAGGCTCCGGGATCCTATCCGTCTGCTTTGCCAGAATGGTGAGTCTCTTCACTGCCAGTCGCAAACATGGGATTGCTTAGGATTTTCAACATTAGAACAGTTAAACAGTGTGTCTGATACGGAGGAGCAAATATAAATTTTATTTTTTTATTAAAATTAAATATTAATTAATATTATTTTTTTCTGTTTTCACAGAATATAGCCCTGTGGGAGGTTGCATAATATACTGCTGAGACTTAAAACTTAGTCATCTTTCTTTTTTTTCTTTTTAAGACTGGTCATTCATTACTTTTAAAGCCAGTTACATGAAAAGATAGATTGATCTAATTTGAATTCAAAAAGTAAGACTCCGTTGACACTTTTTAACTGATTTAAGGTCTTAACTTAGTTGCTATGTTTATTCAACTGCCTTCTGAATGCACTAATTTATATTTGTATTATTTTCTTAATGATTTTATTTTAAAAAACACAATTCTTTATTCCTGTAATTTAATATTTTCTGGTTATTTTTTATTTTATTTATTAAGTCTAGTAAGTCTATTTTATTATTTAGATTTTTATTTTGGTACATTTGATTAATTCTAGAAATAATTGCATACAAATAAATACATATCCTGGCATGTAGAGACAACCCGGAAGACCTCTAAAGAGGAACTACACCCCTGAAGAGACTTTTTCCTCTTGCTGGTTACCGTGTGGTGATGTACTGCAGTTCTCACATTGTTTTTGCACAGGATACAGTAGCAAAAACAACAAGACAATTCTTCCCACTGGTCGCACTTTCGCGACTAACTTTCTCAGTTGGTCGCACAAGCACATCATTTGGTTGCAATTTTATAATTTTTTTGCTACAACATTTGATTAATCAATGCATGCTGATGAACTTGTATCATAGTTTATAGTTATAGGGCAACGAAAGTGTTCAACATTCAACCTGTTCTTTTTCATCAGTATTATTTGTGATTTATATTTTGTGAAGAGGAATTCATTTTTTTGTGCGCGTTCACTTTCAAATTCACGTCACATTTTACAAGAAAAGATAATTGTCTGTTTTGCTTATATCTACACAGCTTTCACTTTTTAAGACTAAAACAAAAGATGGATTCATTGTTATTCTTAATTAAAAAGCACAACAACAATAAAACAGTATGTTACAACAATGACAATCTGTCTTGCATCATGTTTTTGTCAAAATGAATAAGACGAGGCTTACACCACATGCTGTATTAATATACTGACTAATAAATTACAGAATGTTTAGCAAACACTGAGAAATCAAATAAATAATATTAAAGAAAGCCTCCATAACGTAACATGAGGTAAACACCATGTTCACCTTTTTTTTACTTTAGTTTAATAACCAGATCCTCCGATTTGCTCCGTCCGCTGCGTGCACCTTCTCGCTCGCACTGACGCAGCGAGAGTATAAACCAGGCTCTACCCATGAAGCTCTCGCGCTGACTAGCTGTTGCTCGTGCTAAACCAGGCTCTACTGAAGCGCCTCTTCACGTGATCAGTGAAATCTGACTCCTGCTACAATGTGCCGCGGCTCTGCAGCGCACGCTGTATGATGCAGACGCTTTGGAGCAGCGCAGACCATGCACTCGCACAAATGCGACCACGTCAAATTTTGACTCGCACACTCTCAGAAAATGGTCGCAAACGCCCTGTTGGTATTTTCTTGGCTTTATTGTAATAGTTGTACAAGCAAACAAGATGATCATTGCTCCTTTTGCACACCGTACATAAACACATACACAAAGGGTTAAACTTAAATCATTCGTCTTTTTAGCAGCTGTGATGCTAGTACTATACACCTAAAAAGATTAAGGTTCAGTATAACTTATTCAGTTAAAAAGACAAAGGTACAGGCACAGTTGCTGAAACCACAGTCATTGCACTGATGACTTGATCTCTGTGGATTTACTCCATTGAGGAAAAAGCTTAATAAGGCTTGCATCTCGCTGTCGGTCCACTTGTGGAATGCCTCTCCATATTTAGTGGTATAAAATTAGTCCAATCCTCTGAGTAGCAGTTAGAACAAGTCTGTTTACTTATGGAAGCTGATGACTCTTTTCTTTGGCTTGTTCAGCCAAATGTGCATCCGACCAATCACAGGCTACAGCACCTCCAAGTTTATATATGCAAAAAATTAGTAGTTCCTTTAAAGTTTCTGAAATGTAGTTCCTCCATATGGATGTTGAATTAAGTTAAAGGGATAGTTGACCCAAAATCGAAAATTATGTAATTAATTACTCACCCTCATGTCGTTACAAACCTGTAAGACCTCGCTTCATCTTCGAAACAAAGTAAAATATTTTTGATGAAATCCAAAAACTTTCTGTCCCTCTATAGACAGCAACAATCCTAACACGACCAAGGTCCAGAAACGTAGTAAGGACATCGTTAAAATAGTCCATCAGTGGTTCAACCGTAATTTTACGAAGCTATGAGAATACTGTTTGTGCAAGAAACAAAAATAATGACTTTTTTCAACAATTCGTCTCCTCCGTGTCACCTTGACACCATTTTGGAGAGAATCGTTGTTTACATTTAGATCAAAGCGTAAACAACATAATCGTGTACATACGTTGCACATAGGGTGATGCGGAGGAGACAAATTGTTGAATAAAGTCATTATTTTAGTTTTCTTTGTGTAGCTTGTTGTCACATGGATTATTTAACACTTTTTACACACTGATGTCACATGGATTTTATTTTACGATGTCCTTACTACGTTTCTGAACCTTGATCACGTTAGGATCCTTGCTGTCTATGTTGCGTCAGAGAGATCATCAAAGAAATCTTAATTTGTGTTCCGAAGATAAACGAAGGTCTTACAGGTTTCTAACGACATGAGGGTAAGTAATTAATGACAGGATTTTCATTTTTGGGTGATTCTTTCATTCAGAGCTACATTAATTGAAAAATCCTTCATTTACTTCTGCCAGTTCGGACCTCCATAGTGTGACAGTAGTTTGATGAGTGCATTACTATGGATGTGTTGTGGTGTTTTACAGGTTGGGCCGAAGGGGAAGGTGATTGGCATTGATCATATAAAGGAGCTTGTGGAGGATGCTATAACTAATGTAAAGAAAGACGACCCCAGTTTGATATCGTCAGGGAGAATCAAACTCAATGGTTGGTCTACTCACCCATCTTTGGTCTCTCACAATTGGTTTTGCCTGTTTTAAATTATGTGTTTTATAATGTATAAATTTAAGTATGCAGCCAACATTTTGGCTGATTTTGATTGGTCAACGGTCAGTACTATTTACAGTGGTGTGAGTTTTAGCCCCTCCTGTTTTTGTGTCGCATATTTGTCACACTTGAATGATTCTTATCATCAAACACATTTTAATATTACACAAAGATAACCCGAGTAAATACAAAATGCAGTTTAAAAAAAATATTAAATTTATTAAGGGAAAAGAGCAGTCCAAACCTGCCTGGCCCAACGTGAAAAGTAATTGCTCCCTAAATCTATTAACTGGTTGTGCCACCCTTTGCAGCAACAACTGCAATCAAGCGTTTGTGATAACTGACAATGAGTCTTTCACATCGCTGTGGAGGGATTTCAGGCCTCTCTTCTTTGCAGAATTGTTTTAATTCAGCCACATTGGGGGGTTTTCGAGCATGAAAGGACTGTTTAAGGTCATGTCACAGCATCTCAATCGGATTGGCTTGGCCACTCCAAACCTTAATTTAGTTTTTCTTGAGCCATTCGACTTGCTGGTGTGTTTGGGATCATTGTCCTGCTGTATAACCCAAGTGCACTTGAGCTTGAGGTCACAAAACTGACAGCCGGTCATTCAGGATTTTCTGATAGAGTGCAGAATTCATGTTTCCATCAATTATGGCAAGTCATCCAGGTCCTGAAACTGACCATCACACGACCACCACCATGTTTGACTGCTGGTATGATGTTCTTTTCATGAAATGCAGTGTTGGTTCTATGCCAGATGTAACGGGACACTCACCTTCCAAAAAGTTCAACTTTTGTCTCATCGGTCCACAGAATATTTGGGGATTATCAAGATATTTTTTTGGCAAAAGTGAGAAGTCTTTGTGTTGTTTTTGATGGCTTTTGCCTTGGAGGTCTCCCACGGATGCTGTTTTTGCCCAGTCTCTTTCTTATAGTTGAATCATGAACACTGATCTTAATTGAGGCAAGTGAGACCTGCAGTTCTTTAGATGTTGTTCTGGGTTATTTTATGACCTCCTGGATGAATCGTCGTTGTGCTCTTGGAGTAATTTTGGTAGGCCGGTCGCTCCTGAGAAGGTTCATCACTGTTCCAAGTTTTCTCCATTTGTGGATAATGGCTCTGATCAGGGTTTCGCTGGAGTCCCAAAGCCTTAGTAATGGCTTTATAACCCTTTCCAGACTGATACATGTTGAATTTCTTTAGATCGGGGCATGATGTGTTGCTCTGTAAGCATGCTTCATTTTGTCAGACAGGTTCTTTTTAAGTGATTTCTCGATTCAACAGGTCTGGCAGTAATCAGGCTAGTGACATTTAACTCAGCTTTCTAAAATAATGAGTTTAATCACAGTTCTTTCATGATTTAACTAATTTAATTAATTTTCCACATAGGACCAGGTAGGTTTGGACATTTTTTCCCTTAATAAAGGAAATCATCATTTTAAAACTGCATTTTGTATTTACTTGCATTAACTTTGTGTAATATACATTTTCTTTTGATTATCTGAATCTTTTAAGTGTGACAAATATGTAAAAAATAAGAAGGGGGCAAAAAAGGACTTTAGCCTGGATTTCACAGAGAGGGTCACATTTCATTACATTTAAATCCATTCCTCAGAGTTCCATTCCTAAAAGTTGTGACATTTATCAGACACATTTACATTCAGAGACGGGCCATAGGAATAGAACAAAACAGCTGTGTTATTCTATAATGTTGTCTGTATGTGTGCAGTTGGAGATGGAAGAATGGGCTATACAGAAGAAGCACCTTATGATGCCATACATGTCGGAGCCGCAGCTCCCACAGTGCCACAAGCAGTATGATTTCTTTCAATCACAAATACACTTGGATGCCTTGCCATATTTGTACCTTAAGCCATAACTTTAAAGGAATAATTCAAGTAGAATTTTGTCATCATGAACCTGGATCTTCACATGTCTGTGTCTTTGTTTGTGTTGTAGTTGCTGGACCAGCTAAAGCCAGGTGGACGTCTGATTCTGCCGGTCGGGCCAGCAGGAGGCAACCAGATGCTGGAGCAGTATGACAAATTGGAGGATGGCAGCACCAAAATGAAGTCACTGATGGGCGTGATTTACGTGCCTTTAACAGACAAAGACAAGCAGTGGTCAAGGTGGAAGTGACTTCCTGTCCTCTGTCCCCTCTCTCTTCTAGGGCACAGGTGAAACGGTGTGGTCCGGAGCAGACAGAGGCAGCATTTGCCGCTTGTCTTTTTTGCTGCTCCATACCATGATGAACAGCTGCACAGTGTTAACATTTTAATTTTTTTACTGTAACCCACCAGCCTGATTTGACCAAACAAAAAATACATATTATAATGTTTTAAATATCTGGTTTGCCATTAACTGCTGGAATGGGCTCGAGTTTGTTTTTGTTTTTTCCATCTAAAATGCTTTCTGAATGATGAGACATGAAAGCACGAAGACATCGAAACCTATTCAGATTTGGCATTATGCCTTTGTTCACACTGGCAGCCCAAATCTGATTATTAATGCAGATCAGAGTTAATTCCAGCAACAACAACAAAAAAACTTTAAAAAATGTTTCATTCATTTGACATTACTTAAAACTCAACAAGAGAAGCTTAGAAAGTCCCAGTTCCTGAAAATACATTCTAATTAAATTAATTACAGCTTGTGTTGCTATAATTTGTGAGACCAGTAATTGCCCCCAGCACAATTGCACAGATAATGCACCCTTTGGATTTCCACCCTGTCATAGACAGCTGCCGTTGGGACATGGATGTAATGTCATATACAGTGGGCGCTGAGCATTAGTGAATGTGTAAAATAATGTGTTCTTTGTTGCATTGAATGCATCTAAATAGACAGTTTCTACTGTCTGTTTTTGTAGAAGAAAGTATCTTGACATCGTGGCTACAGCAACCGATATAGACGCACCAGATATCGAGTCCTCGGTCTGAACCCTGTTTCATCAGTGGCAAAGTGCAGATCAGTGCAATCTGAAAAACAAATTGCATGCCGTTTGGAACCTGTGTTGCACATTAAAGGGTTAGTTCACCCAAAAATTTAAATTAGCCCATGTTTTACTAGCCCTCAATGCAAGTGTATATGTCTTTCAGATGAATCCAATCGGAGATATATTAAAAATTGTCCTTGCTCTTCCAAGCTTTATAATGACAATGGGTGGGT
Organism: Gymnocypris eckloni scoliostomus; assembly: GCA_027564155.1. NCBI lineage: Eukaryota > Metazoa > Chordata > Actinopteri > Cypriniformes > Cyprinidae > Gymnocypris > Gymnocypris eckloni. Next base: position 5,056,583 of record CM050412.1, read on the forward strand.
GTTTCTGTTCAGCTGTCCAAAAGAAGTCAAATAAAGTGCATCTATAATAAAAGGTGCCTCACACGGCTCCGGGGGCTGAGTAAAGGCCTCCTGTAGGGAATCCATGTGTTTTTCCATATTTAAAACAAACCGTAATCACGTTCTGCATTCATCACTAGTCACCGGTGTGTGCGCTATGGCTACGTCCTACGGCTTCCACCTACGACAGTTAGCAGAAGTGAGAGAAAGGTGTTTATAACATTTTAAATATGGATATTTTTCATTTGCTACAGGAGGTCTTTATTCAACAACTGAGCTGTGTGAGGCACATTTTATTATGGATGAGTGCACTTTATTTGACTGCTTTTGGACTGTTTTACATGAAAAAACAGGACCATTTTTAATATTTACATTTATGCATTTAGCAGACGCTTTTATCCTAAGTGACTTACAGTGCATTCAGGCTATACATTTATTGTCAGTATGTGTGTTCCCTGGGAATTGAACCCATGACCTTTTGCGCTGCTAACGCAATGCTCTACCACTGAGCCTCAAGAACACAGTATAACTCAGATTGGATTCATCTGAAAGAAGAAAGTCATATACACCAGCCTTGAGGGCGAGTAAAACATGGGCTAATATTTTTGGGTGAACTAACCCTTTAATACCTTTAAGATTGCTGAAACTAATTGTTGCATGTGTTTTGTTGATGCTGTATGCACGTCAGTCGTAATGTTTTGTATGATAAAATCTTGTTTTTGTGTATCTTTGATGTTCACAGTAACTTTTTCTTTTTTTTTGTAGGGATGAACTTTGAAAGAATGATCTGGCAATACTCATCGCACTTGCGCACACACACACACACACACACACACACACACAAATGGACTTCACGGAGGAGAGCTTGTATAAATGCTCTATATCCATACCTGTGACAGTCGTGAAAGAGGGATGTATTGATCAGATTCTTTTATTTGAAAAAGTGGAATAGGGCTTTGTGCTGAGATTTTCATGCCTGCAGTTTGAGAATTGTGTGAATGCATATTTTTTTTTGGCGGGGGGTTTAATGCAGGTGCTTATTTCTTGTTATGACTTCAGTATTACAGTCAATTGGGTTGTTCATCCATCTCAGCATAATGTTAACAGCACTCTGAATCCAGCCTGTGGTTAAAACAGAATTCATTGCTACGTTATGTGTAGGGGATGTCTTTGCTCCACAAATCTGTGTTAATATTTATGGCTTGTGTTTTCTGCTGAAGCATGCGATGCCCAGGCAAAATAAACCACTTAACATTCGATCATTTCATCAAGAGGATTCTGGAGTAAGCCACAAGAGGCCATGTTTTACCATGGTAATGGGATGCTCTTTGGTTTGATGCAAAGCAAACATCTTTAACTGTCATATAATCAGTATAGCACAGATTCAATGGCTCAGTATGGGATCATGTACAGTCAGCTGGTCACCTCTGACACTAAGCAGAACTGTTATTCCAACCAAATAAATAACATGCAAAGTTGAAAACATTTTATGTGAGAAGAAAGAGTGCAGAGTGATATATAGATTTTTTTTATCTGGGACAATGGTCAATTATTATCTTTAGCGTAATTAGAAAAATATGTACAAACCACAGAATGCTGCCTTTAACCAATCACAATCTGTCTAATAATTGCTTTTAGAGCAGCAGTGACAGCAATGTGATAAAAGACTCCAATGTTCTATAAATAACTACCTTTATTCATATTAATGGTTAATGTAATAATAAAAACTTTTCTCCAGGCACCTAATATAGTCAATTAGCTATAGCTCTAGGCTGTTTACAGTTTCCAAGCAATGCACTTTAATAAAGACTGATGGCCACAGATGTGTGTGTGTTTAGCAACAGGCATTTACAAGGACGTATCCAATCAGACTTTACTGTCTGAATTATAGTTTATACACTAGTTAAGTTCTTTCACACAGACTGAATAATTCATTTCTTTTTGAACCTTGCCGTATACAAAGAGGTATTGTCATGTTATGAAACAAAGTGGTCCTGTCCAAACTGTTGCTATAAAATAAGAAGCACACAATTCCCTTAAACATTAAGATTTGCACTCATGGAAATTACTAAAGTAGTCAAACCGGTTCATTAGAAGGGGGTTTACCAATACTTTTGGCAATATAGTGTATGTTGTATAAATACACATTTTAGAAATCAACTCCAGAATACTAAAATAATTGTGTCATTATTTTGTTCCAACCTCATATTATTCTTTTTGTTTTGTGAAACATGACAGATGCTTTTCCACATGATGAATTTTGATGTTTTATGTTGTCAACTTTTAAAAAGTTAGTGTTAAATTCATAATCATCACCTTTAGATTTGATGTTGTGGAAGCCAAACAAGTATGATAAACGTGAGATTTAAGAGCAGAAGGGAAGACTATAATCTAAAGCCTTGCATTAGACAGAATGCATGAGTTGTATGGATGGACTACTTTTATGGTACGTTTGTGTCCTTGGAGCTTGACAGCAAAATCATCCACTTTCTTTATTTGGAAAACAGAATTGAACATTATTTCACAGCAGAAAGAAAATCATACAGGTTTGGAATGATATAAACAGAGTCGGGGCAATATTACTGCTCACTTTGAAATGTGTTTCTCATCTCTGCACTGCTCAAAATAAGCTTGTCTATATTATCTAACATGCAGCAAGTAAAGACCCACTCGGATCCACACTTGCATTGAGATAAACCTTCAGTGCTCATTCTGATTTTAAGCGGTTTTCAATGCCAATTCTCTATGTTTGTGTGTAACCTGCACGCACAAACGTGGCTTTTGACAAATAAACTCACTGCTAAGCAATGATCTGTTTATTCACTGGTCTCTTCTTTCACACAACCTCACAGTCTCACAGGTTGGACTATAGAGAAGTAGAGTTTGGATGACAAAATCAACCAAATTGCTTTTCTGCCAATCTCCTAGGTTTGTCTTCACTTCTCAGTAAACCTTTAACAGACTCGGTGAGACCGCTATCACTATGAAGAGCAGTCTGTTCAAACAGATGCTGGCTCTTTATTCACCTTGTACATGCTTCATTTGGTGGTTCTCAACTGGTCACATTACAAAATGGGAGACAAGTTTGTTCTGGTAGAGTCAGAAAAAGTTGTTCAGTGCAAATGCAACTGAACATTTAATTGGACATAGAATAACAAATGACGTAAGTTTATCATCTATTATAAACGGAAAACAATTCCTGTGTATTGTTTTTGTTGTTGGTTGTGCATCAGACTGTATTGTGGTGGGAACTCATGCCAATAAATGTTCATCATCAAAAACCATGAACAATAAAAGAGAAATATCACTCATTTCTTAGTCATTGTGGTGATGTGCTAGGTTGCGCTTTCATTTCTAAATTTGTTTCAGTAAAATCTGGGGAAAACCTAGCTTTCACTAAAACTGAATGATTGTTATGCACTAGTGGCTGCTTTGGCATGTTTTAAAAATACACTTTATTTTTTGAACACGCAGCTTGAAAATCCCATTTATTGGTGTCTTTATTTGTAATCCAAGAACCCTAAAATATATTCCTTTTTTGTACAATTTCTTTTTATTTATGCAAATTTTGTTACGTTTATGGCATAGAACTGTACATAGAATAGTTATGAAATACGGCACACATAAGACAGTTTGAACATTTACCACAACACATTTCAAGTCTGTCTCTCAAACATTCTAGCACCAGCAATAGCTCCAACTTTTATGTTTATGCTAATAACTATTGTACTGTAAGACCTAGAATCAGTATTCAAATGCACAAAATGGTTTCAATTTTGAAAATCTACTTATAAAGTTTGTGCTAGATGATTCATGGGATCTTTACAGAATTGATCTACCTTATCACTCTATACGGGGAGGCTGCAGACCTGGATCAGGCAGATCTACGTCCCAGACAGTTTTACGCCCCAGACAGTTTTACGCCCCTGTTGTTCCTGATGTGTCCAGTAGGGGGAGGCCGCACAGTATATGAGCCATCAGAACTGAATCAAACCTAAATCAAATCTAGAAGCAAGACGAAAAAGAGGTATGTTAAATACTCGTTAAAGTTATTGTTGTTCAGCAACCATGCAACAAGTATAATTTATAAGTGATTAGCCAAAGGTCGCAATCAATTCATTTCAATATGTCAAGAGACATCTTTATAATTTATATGCAAAGACAATATTGATGGTCAGGTTGATGGTTTGTCTGGCTCAATTTGACCTAACCACGTGTAAGCTTGCCTCATATTCTATGTAGGCTTACTCCCTCTGTCTTACTTATTTAATAGTTTTTGTAAATTTTTAGTTTTCTGTCTCTAGCTTGCATGAGATGGCCTTTTCTGGTAAGATATTCTTCTAACCGTTTACTCTTTTCACACTGCACATGGATTTTGCAGCGACATTAGAGTACATGTTGGATATGTATGAACATACAAATGACAGATTTATAATAGGCATGTATGTAAAAAAGGAGAATTTTTATTACAGAAAACAACTAAAAGTCAAGTCAAGTCACCTTTATTTAAATAGCGCTTTTAACAATACAAATTGTAACAAAGCACTGCACAATATCAAATAGGAAAATTATGTCAATAATGTAAAATGACAGGATTTAACACTCAATTTTCAGCTGAATGTATTTCATTATTGAATTTAGTGATGGCATCGTCCAGCTCAGTTCAGTTTAAATAATATCTGTGCAATTAAGTCGGTGATTTCGCTGGAAATGAAGTGTCCCCAACTAAGCAAGCCAGAGGCGACAGCGGCAAGGAACCAAAACTCCATCGTTGACAGAACGGAGAAAAAACTTTGGGAGAAACCAGGCTCAGTCGGGGGGCCAGTTCCCCTCTGGCCAGACGGACCAGTAGTTTGTTCCAACTGCATCAAAGTCAGATTTTAAGTGGTTCACTGGTTCCAGGAGTCTTTCCCCGATGGCTGTCTAGGTGATGAGTTCCTCACTGGAGATCTGTCTCTGGGGCTCATCTATGTGTCCTAGACTCCGCTGACGTTCAGGGCTGTAGAGGTTGTTTCTAAAGGTTTCTGTAGAGGTTGTAAAAGACTATTTCTTAATTTTATATTAACTATGGGGTAGAGTCTGGAGCAAATTAATTTTATATTAAGAAAAATAATTATTCACTATCAATAATTGACCACCAACAATCACAAACATGATAAATCCCACATTAAAAATTTCGGTCCCATATGGTTTGAATGTAAAAAGTTGATTTGATTTGAGTTGTTTCTTATAAATTAGATTATCTAATTATCTAATATCTAATTAAAGTTTATTTGAACTTAATATGGTTGTGATTTTTGGTGCTCAATTATTTATGGTGTATCTTGTTTTATTCATATAAAGTTAAGAGATTATTGTAATTGTTTGCTGGCTAATTATGTTAATTGTAATGTTGTTCTGTGATTAATTGTTGATTATATTTGTGATGCTCTCCATTTTTTAGTAAGCTGTATCTTGACAAAGGCTGCTTGCCTGCCGAAATGTTGGAAATAATAAACATACTTAAGTGAGTGAGCATTTATACTCTTTCTTCATGTTCTCTTTAACTTGCACTTCACAAAGGTGTGTGGTTTCTCTAGCATTGTATCTACTTAAGGAAATGTAAATGTTCCAAAATTGTGTAAAAGTTCAACATGACAATACCCCCATTTCTAATCTTGATAAACTAAATTCAGAAAACTGAAATGTAATTAAAATATTTAAATGTATTAGTGCAGCCTGTTCATATTCATATTGCAGGGATAATATAAAGGAAACATGATCAAACATGACATCCTGACATTATTTACAATTAACCATTTTCTTTAGAACTGTCCAAATTATTATTATTATTTTTTTTTATCAGTGAGAGGGAACATTTTGACAGGATAGAACAACACGTAAAGAATATTAGTCTAGGGTCATCGCTGTGTCATTAATAAATAGTGTTGATAAAAAATTGTTGTTCACAACAAAGTAATCTTTTTCTTCTCAGATGGCTTGGATTTTTAGAAAGGGGTGAATTCTGTCTGTCTAAATAAAGTTCTGTATCTGTATGACACCCAGTAGTTAATACAACAGATACACTGAATCATTACACTGTATGTCCAATGGGATAAATTTGGTTATTATCTGAATGTAACTTTATCACACAATCTATATGAAAACCTATGGTAACTACGTTACAGTTGATCACATCATTACATTGTCCAGCTGATCCAACTATGTGTATTAATTTTTCAATTGACAATAACATTAAACTAAATTGAAATTCAGTTGTCTTTTGTGGGTTATGTATGAATACCAACAGTGAAAATCATATCTATAACGTATGTCATTAATGCATCATTACACGATCTATCTGTTATTTTAATGTAGCATTTACATTTAAATAACAAAAAAAGTCAACATCTATGAATGGGACGTGTATTAATGAATACGTTTTGTGCGTTGATTTGAATGATGTTATTTCGCCATATATCATTCTCCCCCTACTGGACGCATCAGGAACAACAGGGGCGTAAAACTGCCTGATCCAGGTCTGCAGGCTCCCCCTACTCTTATCACATGATCATGCTGGTAAAAAGCTGTTCAAATATCAAATTGTTCCCATGTGATGCTTCAGATTATCTGATGACAAGCACACCAACGTAGACAAGTAGACATGCGGCTTTATCTTTTTGACCAATTGAAAGAAAGCTTGTCAGAGTCATCACACTCTGAGGATACTTGGACAGAATCGGCACGGTGCCACCTATGATCCAGAAATATGAAAAAGACTAGAGACAAAGTGGACAAGAATTGGTCTGAGCAGACGTGGCTGTGCTGTGCTCGGACCGCTTTCTCATCTAGGATGTGACCTGAGTAGACAGAGTGTCGCCATAAAACCATAAAACATTTTGGCTTTTCATACACATTTGTGTGTGCACAATTAAGCATGCATGTGTAACCCCCCCGGGTCCACACCATCCTAACTCATTCTTGCTCCGAGCGGGTCTCGAACCCGTGATTCCGGCACGGGAGGCAGGCGCTCTAACAAGGAACGCCAAAAGGCTACAGCCTCTAGCGTCAGTCGCTAGAGCGCCTCTTTTTGAGGTCATGGGAGTGAGGTTTACACATAGCCCTTACTGGTATACATCCGTTACACATGTGACATTCATAAAACCCTCTGGATACTCATATAGCTAGTCCACATTTAATGGGTTTTAAATGTATTTCTCCAAGATTATTACAATTTATATTTTACAATCATGTATATTATAAGGTTTGAAAACATTTTTGCACAATTACACTGATTATACAGACTAGTATTTAATATCACAGTAAGCCATTACACCACATTGAAAACATTGCCCTAACCCAGAGGTTCTGAATTCCAGTCCTCCCCCCTGCATATTTAGCATGTCTCTCTTTGTTAACACACCTGATTCAGATAATCAGCTTGTTAGAATTGCGCTCCATGCATGAACTGTGTTCCGATTGACATGCTCCCTACACAGGGTCCATTGCTCCCTACTCCCTGAGCAGGGGAAATCCACTGAAGTTTATTTTATTTCGGAGCATTCATTCATGAATTTGCGCTGCGGGCCGGGGGGGGGGAGGACTGGAATTGAGAACCGCTGCCCTAACCAGATAAGGCCATATATTTTAAGATGGCGCTAATAATTACATTAACTAAAGCTGTATTCCCTGGATTGAGATTATTAATGAACGTAATGAACGTACTAGGTTACTATCGTAACCTCGGTTCCCTGAGATATGGAACGAGTACTGCGTCTTGTAAAGACGCATATGGCAAAATGCCTTTTTTCTCCTGAACTGAAGTCTTATTTAATCACGCAGTGAAACTGCACGACTATTGGTTCGTGCAGGTGTAGAAAAACGAACCAATGGGTCGGCAGACTGCACGAACCTATGGCAACGATACCGCCAATATTCCGCCCGAAACGGGCGGGGCATCTGGCTATATAAGCGGTCGTTTCGCCATAGGATCCTCAGGTTTACTTCGACTGAAGCGACGACTGAGTCGTGCAGCTACCTGGCACGGCAAAGTACGCAGTACTCGTTCCGTATCTCAGGGAACCGAGGTTACCATAGTAACCGAGTATGTTCCCTATCGATACTCCACTCATACTGCGTCTTGTAAAGACGCATATGGGAACTGAATTTAATCACGCCGTGCTAGGGTAGATGAACGACTGTATATACTTCCATAAACATAAATGCCCATAGGGAAGTAAGTAGTATACTTCAGGCTAAAGCGAGCTAAACTCATAGAGGTCATGCTCGGCCTGGATAATCGTTCCACTTCTGTATACTCAGTTAACCGGAGTATGCAGGGTGCCAATCAGAGAGCCTGAGCGCATTGCGGTCAAGAAATCTCTGACAGGATTGTTCCCACAGCGTATGTGTACAAGCTCATCTAAGCAGAGAGGACTCTGGCCTGTAAGGCCGGTATGTCCAGGTTATAAAACCTAGCAAATGTGGACGGATGACGCGGCGATGCCTCTAGTCGAATGGGCTCGTACTCCAATGGGGCATTGCAGGCCCAAAGAAGAGTATGCCAGCATGACAGCATCCACTATCCACTTAGAGAGTCTCTGCTTCGTGACCGGATGTCCTTTGGTGCGGTTACGAAGCTAACAAAGAGCTGTTCCATTATGCTTAAAAGGGGCGGAACGCTCAGTAGATTCTCAGAGCTCTGACAGGGCATAACATAGATAACTCCCGGTCCTCCTCAGACGGAGGAAGCGCGGAGAGCGTGATGACCTGAGCTCTGAACGGGATTGAAAGTACCTTAGGTACGTAACCATGCCTTGGTTTCAGGACGACCTTGGAGTCGTTAGGCCCGAATTCCAGGCAGGCAGGGCTAGTAGAGAGCACCTGCAGGTCTCCAACTCGCTTAACCGACGCTAGTGCTAGTAGCAGAACAGTTTTCAGCGAAAGTGACCGGAGGTCCGTAGACTGTAGCGGCTCAAAGGGAGGGCCTTTCAAGGCCCTCAGTACAGTGGGCAGATCCCATGTAGGGACAGTAAGGGGCCGAGGTGGATTCAACCTCCTGGCTCCCTTCAGAAAACAGACAACTGAGTTGTCTCTGCCTACCGACTGGCCCGCTATAGGGGCATGAAAGGCCGCTATAGCTGCTACGAACACCTTGAGTGTAGAGTGAGAACGTCCTTTATCTAGCAGTTCCTGCAGAAAGGACAGAACCACCGCTAACTCAGAGGTAGAGGGGTTTTCACCACGGTTGAGGCACCAAGTGGAGAAAACAGACCACTTAAGGGCATAGAGGCGTCTCGTAGACGGGGCTCTAGCCTCAGAAATGGTGTTTAACACTCGCTCTGGGAGGCCAGTAGGCTCCCATTGAGCGGCCAAACGTAGAGAGCCCACAGCTCGGGTCGAGGGTGCCATATTGTTCCGTTCGCCTGAGAGAGGAGAGGAGCCCGTCTCAGGGGCACGGGCCAGGGGGCTGCTGTCAGTAGCTGAGTCAGCTCTGACAACCAAGGTTGGTTCCTCCACAAGGGGGCCACCAATAGCACCTTGTGACCCTGTTCCCTGATACGCCTGACGACCTGTGGAAGCAGGGTGATCGGGGGGAATGCATAAAGGAGGAGGTTGGGCCAGTCGTGGGCCAACGCGTCCCTGTCCTCCGAATAATAAGTTGGGCAGTGAGAGTTGTCTTTGGAGGCGAAAAGGTCTACTTCTGCCTTGCCAAAGGTCTTCCAGATCTTCTGAACCACCTGCGGATGGAGCATCCACTCCTCTGAGTGGACATTGCTCCGAGATAACATATCCGCTCCTTGGTTCAGTCTGCCCGGCAGGTGTGCTGCCCTCAGCGAGCGCAGGTTGAGCTGAGCCCATTCCAGAAGGCGCTCTGCCAGAATAAAGAGGCGCTCGAGGAGACACCTCCTGGTGATTTATATAGGACACCACGGACATGTTGTCTGAGCGAATCAGCACATGGCGTCCTATTAGGTCCGGCAGGAAAAACTGGCAGGCTCAACAAACTGCTAGCATTTCCAAGCAGTTGATGTGGAAGCCGCTCTCCGTCTTCGACCAATGGCGAAGGTCGGTTTGCTCGCACAGCGCCCCAACCTGTGTTGGAGGCGTCTGTCGTGACAACTTTCCTGGTGTGGACCAACCCCATGGCCACTTCTCCATCCACTGTGGGTTCTTCCAGGGGGTCAGGGCTGTTACACAGGCCTGATTCACCCTGATATGCAAGCGTCCGTGACGCCATGCGTTGTGTGGAACCCGTGGTTTCAACCAGCGTTGAAGGGGGCGCATGCGGAGCAGGCCCAGCTGTAACACTGGCGATGCTGTGGCCATAAGGCCCAGCATTCTCTGAAACACTTTGAGTGGGCGAGCGGTGTCGCTCTTGAAGGTGGCCGCGAGTTTCTGAATGACCAGAGCGCTTCTGGCGCTATCACCGCTGCCTCATGTGAGCTGAGTCCAGAACTGTACCCAGGAGCGATATTCGCTTGGCTGGGAGACAGTGCGCTTGGCTAAATTGACCCTGAGCCCCAGGCGCGAAGTGGCTGAGGATGAGGGTTCTGTGTGTTCCACCTCTGACTGGGCCAGAATGAGCCAGTCGTCGAGGTAGTTGAGAATGCGGATTCCCATCTGTCTCAGAGGGGAAAGAGCGGCGTCCATGCACTTCGTAAAATGGGGGCCAGAGACAGCCCAAAGGGTAGGAGCGTGTACTGGTAAGCCACTCCCTCGAAGGCGAATCTCAAGAATCGCCTGTGATGGGGGCTATCTGGATGCAAAGTATGCGCGTCTTTCAGGTCCAGAGAACAGAACCAGTCCTCTGTGCGAATCTGTGAGAGGATCTGCTTCAGCGTGATCATCCTGAACGGCCGTCTCATGAGGGCGTGATTCAGGCGTCTGAGATCGAGGATGGGCCAGAGGCCGCCATCCTTTTTGGGGACGAGGAAGTAACGACTGTAAAAGCCTGACTCGCTCAAAGCTGGAGAAACCATTTCTATGGCTCCTTTTTCCAGCAGCGTCATCACCTCTGAGCGCAGAACGCGAGCGTTCTCGCCCTGCACCGAGGTGGAGACCACGCCGCTGAAGCGCGGGGGTCTTCGAGCGAATTGTGGTGAATAACCTCATTTTATTATCCCCATAACCCACTCTGACACTCCGGGGATGGCCTGCCAGGCCTCGGCCCGCGTGGCAAGGGGTTGGATAAACTCGAGTGGCCGGCTGCACGGAGGCAGGGCACTCGTGAGGGACGGAAGAGGAAAATTGCTCTCTTTTTGAGAATGTTTGTGTTTTATTCTTTCCGCTATCACAGCGGACAGTTGCATGGTCGCTTGTACGGACCCTGTAGCAACAGACACAATTCCCTCTGCACCCGGAAAAGAACGGGGTGCTAAGAGGTTTCTCATGAGAGGCCTTTTGGTGGGCGGTCTGGCCGTGGCGGGACTCGACCCTCTCCTCTTCCTGTCCTGCAGATCAGGAGGACGCCGGGGGCACAGGGTCCAATGCTATCTTGAGTCGGGGCCCTGGCGCTCGGAGGGGTGGCGTCTGGCTGGCGTGAACGCCTCGCGGCTGCTGAGTTCTAGCAGGCTGAGGCGTGGCGCGGCAGGTGCAGGTTTTGCGGGCTGCTGAGTCGACGCAGTCCTGGGGCGACTCTGAGCAGCTGCTGGGCTGGAACGCTTGGGCAGGAAGTGTCGCATAGCCTGTGACGCCTTCTGTGCTTCTGTGAAGCGCTCAACGAATCCTTTCACCGCAGGTCCAAAGAGGCCGCTGGGGGAAATTGGAGCATCAAGGAAGGAGACCCTGTCTGCGTCCTTGATCTCCGTCAGCGTGAGCCACAGGTGGCACTCGAGCACTACCAGGCTGGCCATAGACCTTCCTATGGCTTGGGCGGTAGTCTTGGTGGCTCACAAAGCTAGGTCCGTTGCGCTTCTCAGCTCCCTGAGAGTCGCAGGATCAGGCTCAGACTCGTCTACGGCAGAGAGGAGCTTGGCCTGATAGACCTGAAGAACCGCCATAGAGTGGGCAAGCCGCTTGTCCAGCTGAAGCGTGGGAGGCGTCCAGCGAGCTGAAGTGGTCCTGCATGGCTTGGACGGGTGACTGGCTTTCGCCTTCCAGCCGATGGCAGTGGGTGGGCAGAGATGTGCAGCCACTGACTCATCCAGTTGAGGCATCCTCTCATATCCCTTTTCTTCAGCGCCGTCAACCGTAGTGAGGGCAGATGAAGCGGAAGTACGGAGGCGGGCAGAGTAAGGGGAGAGCCAAGATCTCGTGAGCTCGTCGTGAACTTCAGGGAAGAACGGCGATGGTCGTTGTTGAGGGGCCTGACGGCGCCCCGGCAGAAACCACTCATTCAGACGGCTGCGAGAGGGCTCCTCTGGTGGAGACCACTCCAAACCCAGCTCTTCAACCGCTTTGGAGAGGACACGGAAAAGTTCGGCATCCATCCCGGCTTTGGCGGCGCTGGGCGCGGGCAAACCTGAGGGGGCAGGGTCAGTCACTGAGCCCGACAGCTCCTCAGCATCTGAAGCTACCAGTGACATGCTGTCATCGGCCAGCTCATCGTCACTTCCCCCGAACGAGACCAGATCGCTCACGCTTGCAGAGGGACGCTGGTCAGGTTGGATAAAAGGACGGAGACATCTCTGTGTGGCGGCGAGGCACGGGATCTGAGCCGGCGTGAGCTCGCTCTCAACCGGGCGCTGAGAACCTCTGCCCCGCTGTTTTTTCCTCACAGGTCCCTGGGAGGAAGAAAACGGGAGGACGCGAGGGGCGGGATCGCTCTCTGAAAAGAAAGCGATGCGCATGCGCAGAGAGGCGAGACTGATGCTCTCGCAGTGAGAACAATCAGAACCAGCGAGCGTGGCATCCGCATGGGATTTCCCCAGGCAGAAAACACACTCGTTGTGACCGTCATCGGCGTGCAGGGGAGACCTGCACGAGCCGCAGTAACGGCGCGGCATTAGAACGCCGATTTGCTCTTTTAGAGACTTACTTGTGATATGATCGCCGGATAGTTGCAGCGAACGGGACCGGAACTGCTGCGATGCTGGGGCGCGTTGAAGGCGGATCAGCCGAGCAGATCGAGGTCGCTGGGTCCTACTGCGAGGCGTGTCAACGGCGAGTAAGCTTCCGGATCAGTGTAGTAGACGAAGTCGTCGTCGCTGAAGGAGAAAAAATCTGAGGATCCTATGGCGAAACGACCGCTTATATAGCCAGATGCCCCGCCCGTTTCGGCGGGAATATTGGCGGGTATCGTCGCCATAGGTTCATTTTTCTACACCTGCACGAACCAATAGTCGTGCAGTTTCACTGCGTGATTAAATAAGACTTCAGTTCAGGAGAAAAAAGGCATTTTCCCATATGCGTCTTTACAAGACGCAGTACGAGTGGAGTATCGATAGGGAACTCAGATGTACAGTCAAGCATATACTCATTTAAGGATACAGAAACAAAATGGTTTAAATGTTTATCCTATTACGGATTTTCAGAAATTCTCCCAAATAAACTCTCAATAAAGGGTCAAATTGCCAGGTTAAAAATATCAGGCAAGCTTATGGTATATCATACTTCATTAAAAAAATAAAGCTGAATCCAAATTCAATCAATTCAAAAAACAAGTATATATTCTTAAGTATGCATTAAGCCAGTATTTAGACATATTATCAAATCATACAACTGCATCTTTATGTCACAGGAACCTTTGCTGCAGTCACACACATCTGCATAATTGCTAGCAAAATAACTTACAGATGCAATTTTCTCAGAAACATTCACATGTTTGAAATGGTATTTTCCAGAGAGCATGATTTGAGATTCACTTAATTTGGCATACTAAATAGGAGAGATAGTCATTTTGCACTTAAGAGGATATTAATGGCATGAATACTTACCATCAATCAATAGATCAGTAATAGTCAACCCTGCTTTTGGAGAACTACAAGTCCACACTTGGTGTTTATTAATTACTTACTAGTTTGTAACGTTGTACTTAATCTGGTTGCACCATTTGTTTTTAAGGCAGAATGTAGCTAGTCGGTTGTAAGCTCACTGTAAAGTAATGTGTATTCGCTTAATGATGTTTACCCTCAATCCAACAGTAGCCTTCAAATTTGTGAACAGAATTGTGTTGAAATGCTGTGAACTGGCTTGATTCTAACTTCTTTTACTTCACATAACTAATGTTAAAATTGACACTGAAATATTATACAGTACTCATGAAAATAAACATAACAGGTGTTTTTATATGTAAATATCATTCATAAGCTGTATTTAAAATGAAGCAATAAATAAATATTACAAAAAACTGATTTATTTATTATGATTGATAATAAAGGGATGGGATGCACACTGAGGTGCGCTGTTTTGATCTGGGTTTATGTTGAAGAGCTTCAAACTCATTTATGAACATACTGTTCTCTCTTTGTAAATGCATTATATGTCTTAAGCATTGAAGTCTGCTGGGTAAAACATTAGCTTACTGGTACAATTCAAGCCGTTTTATTCAATGCATTATTGTTTGTTGGAGGAAATATTTATTTTATATGTAAAGTCAAGTTTAATGGTGCAATTTAGTGCCCCTTTATTTCACAACTAGGCAAGTGCACCTGACCCCAGGAGCAGGGTTGACTTAGGCTTTTTAGCCAAATTATGTGTCCCCTACACACACAGTCACACAAATAGTGCAGCAGATTGGAGGGTTGATTGGCAGGTGGCTGTTCTGCTACAGATACATGCCATTGATGAGGTAATCAGACTCTTCTGTGGTGAGAGGCAAAGCTTTCTTCAGTCTGTGACGTACAAGCCAGAGCCTGCAGCCCACCATCAGTACGAGCAGAATGCTGATGATCAGACCCAAAGCCAGGGGTAAGATCGCACCTTCACACACATACACAGAGTGACACTTGAAGAATTTGAGAAAGAGACACAGACACAAAAGTGCAAATGACATTTATTTAGTGTTGTGTGTTACTCGGAAGATAAAACAGACCTGATTCAGGGGGTGGGTGTCCTTCCAGTACACGATGTGTTTTAGACGATGGCAGTGAATTCCGAGACTCTATGAGAGGATTTTGCAGTTTTTCCTCATGGATAGAAGCAATGGGATCTGCACCAAAAACAACAACAACAACAAAAACTGTTATTTGTAATAGTACATGCTGCAAGTATTAAATTTGCTCAAGAGCTCAAGAGCAAGGACAAGAACAGCAGTGTCCACACCACAACTATAATGCAACAGAGGAACACTACTTCTGGAAACACTTTCACAACTATTTTTTTAAGCTGTTGAATGACAGCCAATCAGAATCTATTCTACTTTAAAGAGCTCAAGTACTAATGCTATCAGAATTAGTGTAATACGAGTTTCCTAATCAGAAATTAGACATGAAAGGCCTCTCAAGTCATATTTACCACTGGGAAACAATTTTTTTAATTCATTTGTTTTTGTATTATTAATTGTTAATTATAATTTTGATACCAGAATTTCTGAGTTGGGTTGGCCATAAACTTTGAACATGGTGGAGGGACAACCATTAATGCTGTCAACAGTGTTGGGGAAAGTTACTTTTAAAATGAATGCATTAAAATATTGCATTACTACTGCCTACTTTTTATGGAAAGTAATGCATTACGTTACTTTTTAAATTTGGGCAGGTCTTGCTTGCTTATTTTTAATATAAAAAATATATTTTTGGCAATCGTAAAAGCCCTTTCACAGGAAAAGTGAAATGAATTATTCTCAGGCTGAAGAATAATTCGAAGGTCAGCAGCAAAGACATTGGTTAATAAAATTGAATTAAATACATAAAGGACATTTGTGTTGTTTAACATTTAATTATTACAGGTTTGCATCATATTCTGAGTTGTATTTCATGGCTTTTATTACACTGACTGTCAGTGCTTTTCTTTATGAGTCTTTTCCACAACTACATCACTTTGTCTTGCCGCTAAAGTAGTGTATTTATAGACTATACATGAACAATCATTTGAAGCATATTGTATGTTTTATAAACAGTGAAATATGCATATATTTGACCAAAATTCCAAAATAATCAGCAAGCTGTGATTTTTTTATATGATTGTCGACCAATGGATGCTACATTTGATTCTTTCTGACAACAAAGCACTTGAATGCGACAAGCTCGTAATCATGAGTGGGAAATAGTAAATTTCTGATAGCATGTGAAAGCAGCATTAAAGTGATGATATACATGCAGAGAGCACACTTATACACACACACACACACACACATGTTGGTTTTTATGGTTTACGGGGACTTTCCATAGGCGTAATGGTTTTTATACTGTACAAGCTGTATGTGCTATTGCCCCACACCTACCCTACACCTAAACTTAGCCCTCACAGGAGATGGTGCATTTCTATTTTCCTCAAAAACTCACTCTGTATGATTTATAAGCGTTTTAAATTATGGGGACACTGAAAATGTCCTCATAAATCACCTTCTCCTTGTAATACCTATGTTATACCCATGTCATTATACAAATTTGTGTCCTCATAAACCACATAAACATGCCCCCCACACACACACACACACACACACACACACACACACACACACACACACACACACACACACACACACACACACACACACATAGAGTAAGGATGTCCAGACCTGTTCCTAGAGGACCACTGTCCTGCAGAGTTTAGCTCCAACCCTAATTAAACGCACCTGAACCAGCTAATCAAAGCCTTCAGACTCACTAGAAACTTCCAGGCGAGTGTGTTGGAGCTAAACTTTGCAGGACATTGGCCCTCCAAGAGTAGGATTTGACATCCTTGGCATAAAGCAAACATAATATTCTATTTTAACCCTTCACTAATATTGTTGTACATACGTGTGTATGTTTTCACACTGGGTAACGGAGTTGCAGTGCCCTGATGTTTTGTTACTGCTGAAAGATGGCAACATAACAATTCTTAGGATCACAGAATTCTCAACTGAAATACTGAAAAGTCATTTATACATAAAAAATCTGCATAACTCAATTAAGTCTCACATGGTTTCTGAATGCACTCATTTATGCAATCAGACTTCTGGAGGAAGTTGTTGTGGTTTCCTTTGCAGCCACCATACTGGAAGTGCTGGCAATCTCCTGTATCAGAATCGTAATACCAGCGTGGGAAAACGCCTTTACATGGGCCGGCCGCTGGGGGTACTGCACAGGGATCTGGCACAAAGAGAGAGAGAGAGAGACATTTGCTCTCACAGTATCAAATGTCTAGACATAGAGAGGCTTTGTTAATAAAACTGCCCAAACAGAAAGGAAGCAGTGGAGGAATTTTGTGAACTCATGATTATGTGCAATGTTTTTGAGTAGTCAGTATGTTGTGTCTTCAGTAGTACCTGCATAAACAATCTTCAAAACACTTATAGCAACAACATGAGATTGAGTAAATAATTTGACTTTTGATGAGCTATTCCTTTAAATGATGTATCTTCTGTCTTACCTTGTGAACTGAAGTCATAATGTTGATGTAGTTCAGGTTTAGGGCTGTCATTGAGCTGTATTTCTGTGGGCATCTGGGCTTCTGCTTCAGTTTGTATATCTGGTCCATCATGTTTAGAGGGTGGGTTGGATTTATGACCACTATTAACTATAAAACAGACCCAACAATTTGTATCCATCTTTAAATAATTAAGATTCTGAAAAGGCTTTTGAGAAGATGGTGGTCTAGGCTTACAATTTTGGCAGAAATCTTCATCTGATCGGTCAGGGCAGTGCTGCTTTCCATCGCAGGCATAACCAATGTCTATACAGCAGCCATCATCACACATGAACTGATACCGAGAACAGTGACCTGTACACACTTCAGAGAAACACACACACCGCTGTGTCACATTCATATAGATTCAGGTTGAAATGTATAGTTTATTAGTCCTCTATACCCAGTATTGGGGAAAGTTACTTTTAAAAGTAATGCATTACAATATTGCGTTACTCCCTAAAAAAGTAACTAATTACGTTACTTAGTTAGTTTTTTATGAAAAGTAATGCATTACGTTACTTTTGCGTTACTTTCTCGTTACTTTTTAAATATGAGCAAATGTAAAAGTCCTTTCACACCACAAAGTGTAATGAATAAACCTCAGACTGAAGGAAGAGTAAATCACGTCTGTACAGTAGAACACAGGAGAATAAGTTCAACACTCTTCAGCAATTAAAAAACCATGAAGCACAATTGTTAGTTTATCTAAAGTAATTTTGCTTATTAGTATGGTTGAACTGGATCATCAAAGGTCAGCAGCAAAAACATTGGTTAATCATTGGTTAATAAAACGGCATTAGATACATTTGTGTTGTTTAACATATTGAATTATTGCAGGTTTGCGTCATATTCTGAGTTTGCATTTCACTGTTTTAATTAATTTAGATTAATACTGAATCTGTTTTTTGCGAGTAGGATGAATTAATATACATTCACATTTAGCCTAGATTAGAACTACAGTAAAATCATGTTCACTCAGCACACTGTCAGTCAATAAATGGGTAAAGTAGTCAATAAAGTAAGTAACTCAGATATTTTCTTGTAAATTAAAAAGTAATGCGTTACTTTACTAGTTACTTGAAAAAAGTA
Organism: Gymnocypris eckloni scoliostomus; assembly: GCA_027564155.1. Classification (NCBI taxonomy): domain Eukaryota; kingdom Metazoa; phylum Chordata; class Actinopteri; order Cypriniformes; family Cyprinidae; genus Gymnocypris; species Gymnocypris eckloni. The sequence continues at coordinate 5,075,165 of CM050412.1, forward strand.
ATATTATTACGTAACTCGCGTTACTTGTAATTCGTTACCCCCAACACTGGCCATACCCCCATAATCTACACAAAACAGACAGAACATCAGAAAATAATACTAACAAAACATTAAAAAACTCAAGACACTTGATATAAAACAAAGTACAGCAGTAAAGAACAGTGTTAAAGATGCTGAATTGTGAATAAACTAATATCTAATATTTCTACTTTATCTCAGTCCTCTGCATATAATACACATTTGAACATAAAAAACATTTCACACTGAGATTCCAGGAAATTTGACACATTTTCTGTATTCACACTGCCAGAGGTTTGCCATATTGTGTGCTCTCATTCACACACATCCTGAACAGTCCCGTAAAGAGAAGCACTCTTTCATTTTTCTTAAATTTTCTCAACAAAAAAACCCCCCCGCAAGACTTGGGGTTTGTTTCATCATTTTTTTTGCATATTGAATTTTTGAATATAAATATTTGGTTTCACTTTATTTTGATGGTCCCTTTAACACATTTAGTTGACCATAAGTAACATTGCACCTATATGTTGACTAACTCTTATTAGAGTGTTAGTAGAGTATTAGGAGACTGGTAGGGTACGGGTTAGAATAAGTTGAAATGAACTTGCAAAGTTACTTATAGACGGTTTCACCGGCAACAACATAAACAAACGTTACTGCGCTTGCGCGTGTTTGTGTCCCTAACTTAACTTCCGGTAGACATCCAAATAGAATCAATAACAACAGCTAAGTCCCTCTGGAGTAGATTATTTTTTTATAACAAGCAAAATATGTTTGCTTCATAAATCAGACGGACTAAGATTCAGTGATAAATACTTGGACAGACTTATTAAAAATGCGAATTAATGCTCTGCCAGCAGAAGACACTTAAAAGCGGGAGAAATAACGTTAACGTTAGAGGTAACGGCTGTAAACTGAGCTTACAAACGCTGCTTTATCAGACATATACATGCAAGATGAAAATTTTCTAAAGACAGTGTTCCTTCAGAAATACAGTGATATAAAAACACCTGCGCCTCGTTTTGATTTTTAAACGTGCATTACGTGCTCATTTTTATTCAACAAAGTCTTGGAAAAGTTTTGATTTTTTTTTTTTTTTTTGTTCAATTATGTTTCTAAATGAGCAGCTCTAAAAAACACATCTAATCGATGTCCAGTCAGCATGGTCCTAAACCAACCTAATTATACTTGACACCAAGCAGTCATTCAGACAATCCACCAGCTAGTTGATTTAAAAATATGTAGTTTTTCAAATTCCTAACATGCAATCTATCTATCTCTCTCTCTCTCTCTCTCTCTCACACACACACACACACACACACACACACAATTAAAACACTGATCATCCATGTTCTGTTTTAAAAATAGACAAGGAAGATTTGGAGACAAATCATTTCTGACCTTCTGCATTTGGTGCAGGGGCAAGCACACTGACTGACACGTTGTCAGATCTTTTCTGTCCCGCCGTGTCGGTGACGGTCAGCTCAAAAGTATAAATTCCTTCTCTAAGACCACTGAGTTTCAGCAGACCTGGGTGAGTCACCTGCAGAAATCACACAACATAATCAAGACCATTGAACTTCACATACTATTTAGTAATATGTCTCTCTCTGACCCAAGTCTCTCTTTGAGGTCCACTTAAACTACTGGAATATACAATTCATTTTCTCACGTGCAAAATTATTATAGCTCACTTATTTTAGACAATTTCTGAAATGGTTTTCCTGCCATCATTTTATGTGGACAACAACATGAGTTTCTTATCTATCTTGCCTAAACTTAACTACAATATCACACAGAAGACGGATCACAGATATTATTCAGTACAATGAAAAAATGGAAAAGAATGCTACTTATGGTATGAATATTTTGGTCATGATATTACTCAAGCCTACATTTTGCAGTCTCTGCAGAAGTGCATCGCAATGTAACTGACACAAACATAAAATCAATCAATTTAACAGCCTAATTGGATAGCTTGCAATGGCGGCAGGTCAACACAAATACTTGCAAATCGACAGATGTGTTTTATTTAATGAAAAGAGTTTAAGTTATGCCACATGATGCTATGATTGCTTAAAAGGCGATCAAAAAGAGAGATCCAGCAATAAAGAGATTGGAAGTCGGGTTTTGCAGTTTTCAGGCGAGACAAACAAGTTGAGCTGAGATCAAAATGACCAGATGTCATGATCGAAATTAAACACCAAATATGACAAAAACAACAGTACAGCAATCCTCACTGAATTCAAAATGTTTGTTCAAACCTTCTTCTATTGGTTGAGCCAATGTTGCTTTGTCCAGCAGTTCATGTTGCTCACAGTAACAATGTCACAGTGTTAAACTTTTAGAGATGACTGACTATGAAAGGGTTACCTTCATTTTAACAGAGGGATCTCCTTTCAATAATCCCCATTCATAATGCATGATATCATGATCATCAGTGCTGTCTCTGCCGTCTAGCACTGCCCAGTCTGTTGGCAGCTGAACTACCAAGTCCTGGCCCGCATCACTACGAGGCGGCTCATCCAAACCTGTGAAACCCAAACACGCACAAAGTCAAGTTCAACATTTTTGAGACAACACAAACTTTCAATCTAAAGCTTTTTTTAAATTTACAATAGAGTGAACTCTTGCATCCACAGATGCAGAGCAGGAAGCAGTGTTTCTTGAGCTCCAGTAAAACTTAACGGTAGTTCATTACATTACATTTACATTTAGTCATTTAGCAGATGCTTTTATCCAAAATGACTTACAAATGAGGTCAATAGAAGCAATCAAAACCAACAAAAGAGCAACGTTATGCAAGTGGTACAAGGTACAAGGTTTCTTTATTCCTAACATAATAAATTATACAGGGTATAATCAGAAGTGAAATGTAAATCAAATCAGGTCCGCTCAGTGGACAGTGCATAATAATAAATAAATAAATGATATAAAAGTAACACAACACAGGAGCATGTATATAGGTAAAAAAAGAGAAATAAAGAGTAAAATGTGCAATAGAATAAAAAGTGCAAAACTAATAAAATGTGCAAAAACAGTATATTGGGACTTAATAAATAGTAATATGAGCAAGAGGGATGTACAAACGGGTTGTACCGGGTATGTACACATAGCAGCAATACGGATGATGAGAATATGAATGTTTTACAGTTAATAATGAGTCTTGTAAGTGTTTATGAAACTGGGTTTGTGTTAAGGAGCCTGATGGCCTGAGGGAAGAAGCTCCTCCTCAGTCTCTCAGTTTTTGCCATCATGCTCCTGAAGCGCTTGCCAGATGGCAGTAAACAGAAAAGATGGTTACCGGGGTGATTTGAGTCTTTGAGGATTTTTGCAGCTCTGCTTTTGCAGCGTTTGAAGTAGATGTCTTGCAGAGAGGGGAGAGCAGACCCTGAGATGCGTTCAGCTAAGCGCACGACTCTCTGCATAGCTTTGCAGTCCTGGTTTGAGGAATTACCATACCACACTGAGATGCACTGAGTCAGTACACTTTCTATGGCCTCTGAGTAGAAAGTTTTCAGGATTGTTGGTGAGACCCTGAATTTCCTCAGCTGTCGCAGATGGTACAGTCTTTGTCTGGCTTTCTTAACCTGAGTCTGAATGTGTGAAGTCCATGTACACATAGCAGGGTTTTTTAAATGAACGAAAACAAGTATAATGGGGGGCTAGTGTTAGAGGGTCAGATAGATACAAACAAGACTAATAGATACAAAGAAAGCAGATAGATTAAATAGAATTAGAATAGAGAGTGCTAGAGTTAGAGGGTCAAACAAAGATGGAAGAGATGTGTTTTTAGTCATTTATTGAAGATGGGTAAGGATTCAGCTGCTCAGATTGAGTTAAATAAATACAATAAATACATACAGTACATACAAAAATTAATACATGCATACATACATAAATAAATAATAATACAATTCTGTCATCTTTTATTCACCCTCAAGTTGTTCCAAACCTGTTTGAGTTTATTTCTTCTGTTGAATAAAAGTTGGTATGCAATCAGCTGCTAGTGTAAAAAACAATGGCTACCAGCAACTGTTTTATTCGTACAGGTTTGGAACAACATGAGGGTGAGTAAATTATGAGAAATGTTAGATTTTGGGAGAGCTATCACTTTAAAGATTTTTTCAAAAATCCTATCTGCTAGCTTCAAAGTCATCTAAAGTCATCAACTGCTGTTTTACTTCCAAACAATGACAGAATATGTCATTCAAAATCAACAGCTATGCAGGTACACAAAAATAACTAATTTATTCAACTTTTCCTCCTCATCCCGTCTGCATCAGCGCACCGCCATTGTGGAGAGTATCACGACGCATGTGTGTGCTTCTGCATCGTGTACGCATTGTGCTGCACATCCATCCTGATACTTTCTCCATAATAGCAGCGCACCACTGCAGACGGGATGAGGAAGAGAAGAACTGCTGAATAAAGTCATTATTTTTATGTGCATAAAAAGTATTCTCGTAGCTTCGTAAAATTACGGTTGAACCCCTGATGTCACATGGACTATTTTAGCAACACTTGGTAACACTTTATAATACAATTCAGTTGTAAGTCATTTACAAGTAATTAGTTAATGATGAACTAATCATTTACAAAACATGAATATGCTTTCATAAATTATTAATAAGTGATATGTTAATATTTTTATCTATGTTTTGTAGATTAAGTTCTAAAACATTTACAAGTGATTAGATGATGATGGACTAATCATTTACAAAACGTGATTATACATTCACAAATTATTATTAAGTAATATGCTAATGATTTACAAATCTGTCATAAGTTATCTTAAAAAATAGCATCATGAAATAATCAAACATATCCTTTAGTAAATGTTTGATAGTTACTATTTAATATATTATTAATCACTTATAAATCATTGAAATTTCAACATTGCACTATTATCTCAATAAACATTTGTTAATCATGGACAAATGATGAGTAAACCGTTAGTAAATTATCAGTATACAATTCATGTAAGTTTTGTTAAAGTTGTAAGCTGGTCTGTTAAAGAGTGATAATGTGAACCGGTTTTACCCTCCACTCAAGTGCACAGTGTGTCAGAGTACTCCATGTGTGTCAGAGAAGACATCTGTCTACACCCTCACCAGTCAGCACTTACATTGCAGTAGTATTCAAAATCTGTTGTGTAAATGCATGAATAAATCATTTACAAAGCTTTCTGCATATGCATACACAACCTGTAACTGGAAGGTTTGTAAAACTTTTACAACTGATGAGTAGTTTACACTTTAGATCAGGGGATGCATTAAGTGTTGTAAGTGCCTTGTATACACCTACAGATCATTTGTAACAGGTAAAAAAGTCTACAAATGACGTGTAACACATTTACAAGTGATGAGTAGTTTACACTAGATTAGGGGATGCAGAAAGCTTTGTAAATGATTTATTCATGCGTTTACACAACGGGTTTTGAATACTTTGTAGTGTTTACTGCGCTGTACAGGCTGACTGGTGAGGGTGTAGACAGATGTCTTCTCTGACACACATGCTGTGCACCTGATGTGATCTTCAGTGGAGGGTAAAACCGGTTCATGTTATCACTAGATCCCACACACTCCACACTGAACGCAAGTCTGTGCTGATGAGAGAAAGGTTGGAACACAACACATGAGAATCCACTGACTATAAGTCATTCACACGTTTATCCACTTGACAGCAAATCATTTATCCTTCTTTAAAAAAATATATAGTTTAGAATAATTGCATTTTTGTGATTTTTAACAGACCAGCTTACAACTTTAACGAAACTTACATGAATTGTATACTGATCATTTACTAATGGTTTAATCATCATTTGTCCATGATTAATACATGTTTATAGAGATAATAGTGCAATGTTGGCATTTCAATGATTTATAAGAGATTAGTAATATAATAACTTGTAACTTAACTAGTAACTATTAACCATTTACTAAAGGATATGTTTGATTATTTCATGATGCCATTTTTAAGATAACTTGCAACAGATTTGTAAGTCGTTAGCATATTACTTAGTAATAATTTGTGAACGTAGTCATGTTTTGTAAATGATTAGTTCATAATCATCTAATCACTTGTAAATGGTCTACATGGTACATGGATTAATGGTAACTTAATCTACAAAACATAGATAAAAATATTAACACAGCACCTAAGCATTTTTGAACACATAGTCATGTTTTGTAAAAAATGTAGTTAATCATTAACTAATCACTTATAAATGACTTACAACTGAACATTATTATAAAGACTTATATGTTTGGAATGACGTAAAGGGTGAGTAATAAATGTAATAATTTTTGGGTGAACTAACCCAGGTGTAATAATTTTTGGGTGAACTAACCCAGGTGCATGGAGGGGGTACACGAAACAAAATGCTGAGTTTTGGCAGTCATTTAATTCTACCCCAACTTAAAGTAACATTAAAACCGAGCATTTGTTTCTTACAAGCAAAATGGCGTTCTAACATAACAATAGGTAAATGGGAGTGCCGTAAACAGTCAAATAACTTCAAATTACCTCATCTTTTTCAGTCAGAACTGACTGCATCCACACAAACAGCGTGCGTATAATAGGATGCCCGCTAAATATGCTGTTTTAGCAAATCGCACTGTTGTTCATTGTATCTTTAAAGTAGATTTGTAGCATTTAATAGCATGAAGAACAAATAGCCTAATGATGGACTGTACATTGAGATCGATTTAAGAAACCCTCTTTGATACAGAAACATCTTGTGCGCGTTATTGTTTCATGTTCAAAATATGAGCAAGAATGCTATTTTCCCTAAACAATGACAATGATTTTAAATAACAGTTCAACAAAAAAGACAATATTAAGTGAACATTTTTCATTTTAAATGTAGCCTACATTTTAAAAACAAATATTGTCAAAGTTGTTTGTTATATTTTACAATGAAATAATAACAGTTCCTATGAAATCCGCAACACAACTGGAGTGCATCTCCAAGCAACAGCGGTGTTTCGTTAGTGAAGGAATCTGCGGCTTTGAACGACTCGGAGAGTCGGTGATTAATAATCCATTCATAACTACAGCCTTTTGCTTCCTTACTGAATGAATGAATGACGTGACGCCTCACTCATTAAGATGGTGACTAACCGCCACCTATAATGGCGATGTTACTTTTAAATCTACAAGTATCACTTAGTTTTGCCTTCATGTATTGCTTTATTTATTGTATTAATAATACACGCTATGGAATGGTAAGAATATGACATAAAACTAATGAGCCTAGAAAAACATTGCCTAAAGGTAAAAAAAAATGCACCTGTTAATCAATTTAAGGTGGCAAATATTGTCTCTTAATGGCAAAGGTGTGACTGCAGTCTAAGTGGGGTACTCAGAGGAATGTTAAATGCCCCAGGGGGTACGCCACTGGAAAAAGTTTGAGAACCACTGCTTTAAGGGATTAATGCATCCTTGCCAAATAGCCGAAATGTATATGTTTCTTTCAAAAAAGGTAGTGTACATTATATAATTACTGTATATCTTTGGGTGACATGAAGATATACAAACAGGGCTGGAGTGGGACTCATTTTCAGCCCTGGAGTTCCATGCCTTAGACTGGCCCACTTCTCTCTTTTGTTCAGGAATAATTATATTAAAATAAGGTAATTAGAACCTCAGTATATAACCTCAGTTTATAAGTCTGCAGTAGTGCACTGTTCTCTACAGCCTTGTAATTCATTGTATTTTTCTAGAGCTTTCGTTTTGATGTAAAAATCTTAGCTTTAAAATTGGAGAACAAGGGACAATTGTATTTTTTTAAAGGAAATAAGGGACAAAATAAGGGACACTCGAAATATTTGTAGTGCACCGTTATATACGTCTGCCTGCAGTAAAAATATTCCACAAAAATCACATTTGTTTTGCTTAATCTATTTATGTACAATTATTCTAAAAAATATTTTTATGTCACACACACAAAATGTCATCGAGTAAATTTTAACATTAGACTAGATCATTTTGACTGCACAAGTAGTGTAGTAATTTAGGAGTTTGACATTTGAAAGCATAACAACTGAATATCTGACATGTCAGTCATTAAAGCATTTTTTTAAACAATGGCACTTATATTTTTGAACTAAAATGTTATGGCAACCATAGCCTGTGAATGAAAATGCATATTTTCAATTAAAATTAAGCTTAGAGAGTGTGGGCTGTTTCTGCTGCTTGAATGTGTACTTCAGTAATGAGGTCCACGTTTAAGAATACGCTAGAAGTAAAATACAATCTCTCTCTCTCTCTCTCTCTCTCTCTCTCTCTCTCTCTCTCTCTCTCTCTCTCTCTCTCTCTATTTAACACAACATTAAATTAAATTACGTCTTCCCTCAGGTAGATTGAATGTTGGGCTCACGATCATTAAGTATTTTGCATTCGATACAAAACAACATTTTCTTCTTTCTTAGCCCGACCCATTCAGTAGCCTACATGCGGCCCGTGATTACTACAATAGGAGAAACCCACCCTCATCGATCACATATGAAGGTCTCCCGGCTGAAGTGCTTGGGCTGTCAGTGGCAACGGAACCAAGGCTGGGCTCATGGGGTCTAGAGCTGTTGTTGTCCACCCGACTATAGGTACTGAATCCCGGCTGAAAGGAAAACGAGCACACATTCCTGCCCCTGTACGTGCAGTTGAACAGATAACAGCGCAAACTGTCATCGGGCTGCTTGAGGTCCTCCTGGATGATCGCGGCTGTGCAGTGCGGGTGAGTAGCAGGCGTGCGCGCAGTCCCTCCAGCTGAACACTCTCTGCGGAGCGGACAAGAACGCGGCGCCCTGCTCGATGGACGCGCTGGCGCGGATGATGCGTTCCTCCGCCGCATTGAAGCCACTGATACAGCGGTCTCCATCCTCCCCATCCTCCCTCGACTCCGACTCATCCTGCTGTAGCTGCTTACGGAACTCTTCCAGCAGTTCTTCCACGCCAGATATTTTGGATTTGAGATCGGATGTTGAAGAGGAGCGCGTGATGACCGTCGTCGTCATACAGAGAAGAAGAGAACAGACGAGCGCTCGCTGGATATGATGCGCCGCAGGAGACATAATAACACCGTAAACGCTAATTTGCCAAGATGGAAACAATGGCACTCTTTTTCTCACATCAGATTCAAGATTCAAAGTAGTAGTTCACGATAAAAAGAATCACAGTTTTGCGCATTTTAGAAGCACAGTACAAAGCACCTGCACCTGTCGTTTTCTCGGCCAACTGAATGAAACGAGTGCAAAGGCTTATGCCACATTATGCTGCGAAGCTAGTTCGTCCCTGCAGGCGGCAGTCTGTGGCTCAACTCAAACACCATTGACTTACATATTATTATATATTCTTGAGCAAAATGAAATATACTGTGAAATACCCGCTAGCTGATTATTGGGGTCCAAGCACCAATGGCTCAGTTGGACGATCTGGTGACACTCTTGTCAAATACAGTGCCACTTTAAAGTTTGTGAACCCTTTAGAATTGTCTGTATTTCTGCATAAATATGACCCAAAACATCATCAGATTTTCATATAAGTCCTAAAAGTAGACAAAGTTAACCCAATCAAATAAATGAGCCCAAAAATTGTCTTTGTCATTTATTTATTCAAGAAAATGATCCAGTATTTCATATCTATGAGTCAAGTCACCTTTATTTATATAGCGCTTTTAACAATACAAATTGTAACAAAGCACACGGTGGCAAACGTATGTGAATCTCTTGGATTAGCAGTTAATTTAAAGGTAAAATTAGAGTGCATCTGTGCAGAGGTGTTATCAGTTGGTGCAATGACTATCAAATGTCAGTACGTGACCGGTTTTATTCAAAGAACAGGGATCTATCAACATCTGATCATGTTTGTGGAAGTGAGTCATGTCACTTAAGGAGTAAGGAGATTACTGAGGACCTTGGAAAAATAATTGACAGAGGTGGAAAGAGTACAAAAATATTCTACTCAAGTAAAAGTACCATTACATTACTGAAATTTTACTTAAGTACAAGTAAAAGTACCAGTCTAAAAATATACTCAAGTAAAAGTAAAAAGTAGCTCATTTAAAATTTACTCAGAGTAAAAATTACTTAGTTACATTTTAACAATGGGAGGGAGGAAAGAATGGGATAGACCAAAGATGTCAAACTCAGTACCTGGAGGGCCACAGCCCTACACAGTGTAGATATTACCCTAATTAAACACATCTGATACAGCTAAACTAATCATTTAGGCTTATTTGAAAACTACATGGTGTGTGTGTGTTGGAGCAGGGTTGGAACTAAACTCTTTAGGGCTGTGGCCCTCCAGGAACTGAGTTTGACACACCTGGGATATGGGCCTATAAATCTCAAACTAGGAGTTTTTAATTAAAGGAATCAGTTATTTAGAATAATAAGACATTTGGGCTGTTACCAGGCAAATTAAATCAGTATCAACAAAATTAATCTTTGCAATGCAGAGGAAACGCAGAAGCTTCATCTGAAGTGGCATAGATGTATTTACACGGACATTGAATGCATTTAGCCTGCAGTTACAAATGCAGAAATATTGTTTTGATAAATAAGACATAAAATGTGACCCTGAACCACAAAACCATAAGGGTCCATTTTCCTAAATTGCGATTTATACCTCATCTGAAAGCTGAATAAATAATATTTCCATTGATGTATGGTTTGTTATGATCGGACAATATTTGAAAATCTGGAATCTGAGGGTGCAAAAAATCCAAATATTGAGCAAATCTCCTTTAAAGTTGTTCAAATTAAGCTCTTAGTTTTGATATATTTACAGTAGGAAATTTACAAAATATATTAATGTAACATGATCTTTACTTAATATGCTAATGATTTTGGCATAAAAGAAAAATGTATAATTTTGACCCATACAATGTATTGTTGGCTATTGCTACAAATATACCCAGCGACTTAAGACTGGTTTTGTGCTCCAGGCCAGGGTCACAAATGTTCAATAGTCATTTGAAATTAAAAAATAAAAAGATACTTTAAATGTTAAATTAGAACCACCAGTAGGTGTCAGCAAGTCACTCATAAGAGAGTCATTGCGATTGAACAGAATCATTTAAACGGTTAATTCAAGGAATGAAACACGTCATTGCTCAGAGTCAGAGACGCAAAACTGTGTATGGAATTATTTTTGTTGTCGAAATAGAGCAAAAACAGGCAATATGGTGTCTAAAACGAAAGTCTCTTAATTAACTTCTTGTTTTTTGAACTGTTGTAAAAAGCTAAACTACAGGCCTATGTAATCATGGTGATTTTTGGAGAAAAACTGCATTCTTCATGTGATGTTGACTTACTATATTAAATTATATAAATATATACATTTTCTGCTTCTATATCTTCAATTTTGTGATCATTCTAAATGCATTTTAACAGACTGAATCACGCAGTGAAAGAAAGCAGTCCAGATGCATGCGGATTAGTCTAATCTAACGTTACTAGATTTCACGGGACACTGTTTAGAGTGATTTGTTTGGTTTTTGGCAAAATACTGATAATATCAAATCGCACATCGTTAAAACATCAATTACTATATTATCTCAGATGATATTGCACACCCTGCACCACTGTCTTTTTGGCTCATTTATTCAAAACCTTTTGCTAAACCGTCAAAGCTTCATTTTAACCACCAATGCAACGATGTAAGTATTTACCTTACGTTACCTCTACATGCTTGCGAAGGGCGATGTCGAGATGTTATAAGCTGCTAGTTCGGTCTCCCGAGGCAAACACAGCTAACACTGCATAATAGAGCATGAATATATGGCCAGGGGTTCACTTCATTTCCTTCGAGTTCAACTTCAGCAGAGTACGACGGGGTCTGGTTTTCAGCTGGGTCTGCACCAATAACGCCTGTCGTGTCCGTCTGCATCTTTCTTGTGATTTTTAGCGCCAGTTTCTTCTTCTGCCCATTATTTGCTGCAGTTGTTTCCACGGAGCGATTTTTTTTACTCAGTAACGAATGTGTTTTCAAATGTAGCGAAGTACAATACTTCACACAAAATATACTTAAGTAAAAGTAAAATTACAGATTTAAAAAAATACTTAAAAAAGTACAAGTACACAAAAAAGCTACTCAATTACAGTAACGCGAGTAAATGTAATTCGTTACTTTCCACCTCTGATAATTGATATTGCTCATCAGGCTAGAAAAGGTTACAAAACCATCTCTAAAGAGTTTGGACTCCACAAATCCACAGTCAGATAGATTGTGTATAAATGGAGGAAATTCAAGACCACTGTTACCTTCCTGAGAAGTGGTCGACCAACAAAGATCACTCCAAAGGAGAACGTGTAATAATCTGCGAGAATGCAAAATTTCCAAGGGTAACTTCGAAGCAACTAAAGGCCGTTCTCACATTGGCTAATGTTCATGAGCCCAGCATCAGGAGAACACTGAGCAACCAGTGTTCCTCCCACTTGCAACCAGCTGGTCCTCCCACTCTGAAGTTGTGCTACAGGCGTCTCTTGATGACGTCGACTGGGACATGTTCCGGGCGAGTTCATCTGACGTCAGCGAATTCACGGATGTAGTAGTAAGCACTGAAACGGTAAAAATAAGGACATTCTCAAATCAGAAACTGTGGGTGGACAGAACAATCCGTAATGCGGTTAACCATCATACTGCCGCATACAACGCCGGTATTTTGTCAGGAAACATGAGTGAGTACAAGACATCGTGCTACACTCTCAGGCGGGCAGTAAGAGCCGCTAAACGCCGGTACAGGGAGAGAATTGAGTCACATTTCCAGCTCAATGACTCTCGACACATGTGGCAGGGACTGAAGACCATATGTTCCTCTGGAAATAACTCCTCCGCAGAGGTGAGAGCGGATCCGTTGCTGGCCTAAGAGCCAAACACCTTCTATGGCCGCTTTGAATGCAATGGCGGCGCGACACTGTCGATCAGCGCGTCAGGAAGCAGCAGATAGAGCAGCGATCATGTATTCACCCTGTCAGAGGACGAGGTTCGGAGGGAACTAAGGAGAGTGAACGTCAGGAAAGCAGCAGGACTTGATGGGATTACTGGCCGTGTTCTGAGGTCCTGTGCTGATCAGCTTGCTGGTTTGTTTACATCCATATTTAATGAGTCCCTCGCTACCTCTGTTGTTCCCACCTCCTTTAAAAAATCTGTCATAATCCCTGTGCCTAAGAACAGTAAACCCTCTTGCCTGAATGACTATCGTCCAGTTGCCCTCACATCGACAGTCATTAAGGTTTTTGAGAGACTTTTAAAGAAACACATTTGCTCCTCCATTCCTGCTACTTTGGACCCTCTTCAGTTTGCCTATCGGCCAAATAGGTCTACTGATGATGCCATCTCCCAGGTCCTGCACTCCTCCCTCACACACATTGACAGCACAAATGGCAACTATGTCAGGCTGCTATTTATTGACTATAGCTCAGCTTTCAACACTATAGTCCCCACCAAGCTAGCTGTCAGACCTCGGCCTAAACACTTCACTCTGTGACTGGATTCAAGATTTCCTCACCGCCAGACCACAAGTGGTGAAAGTCGGCCAGTTCACCTCCAACTCCATCACCCTGAACATAGGAGCCCCACAGGGCTGTGTCCTGAGCCCCCTTCTCTACTCTCTATACACCCACGACTGCGTGTCCTCTCACAGCTCCACTTCTATCATTACATTTGCTGATGATACTGTGGTTCTGGGCCTCATTAACAACAATGATGAGGCCGCATACTTGGATGAGGTGGAGAGAGTGCCAGGACAACTGTCTCTCTCTGAACGTGAGCAAGACTAAAGAGCTGATCGTGGACTTCAGGAAGAGACAGCAGCGGCCCTACACCCCTCTTATGATCAGTGGGACCCCTGTGGAGAGGGTGAGTAGCTTCAAGTACCTCGGTGTAAACATCTCCGAGGACCTGACATGGACTACACACATTCAGACTCAGGTTAAGAAAGCCAGGCAAAGACTGTACCATCTGCGACAGCTGAGGAAATTCAGGATCTCACTAGCTATCCTGAAAACTTTCTATTCAGGGGCCATAGAAAGTGTATTGACTCAGTGCATCTCAGTGTGGTATGGTAATTCCTCAAACCAGGACTGCAAAGCTCTGCAGAGAGTCATGCGCTTAGCTGAGCGCATCTCAGGGTCTGCTCTCCCCTCTCTGCAGGACATCTACTTCAAACGCTGTAAAAGCAGAGCTGCTAAAATCCTCAAAGACTCAACTCACCCCGGTAACCATCTTTTCTGTTTACTGCCATCTGGCAAGGGCTTCAGGAGCATGATGGCAAAAACTGAGAGACTGAGGAGGAGCTTCTTCCCTCAGGCCATCAGGCTCCTTAACACAAACCCAGTCTCATAAACACTTACAAGACTCCTTGTTAACTGTAAAACATTCATATTCTCATCATCCGTATTGCTGCTATGTGTACATACCCGGTACAACCCGTTTGCACATCCCTCTTGCACATCCCTCTTGTTCATATTACTATTTATTAAGTCCCAATATACTGTTTTTGCACATCTTATTTGTTTTGTTTTGCACTTGTTATTCTATTGCACATTTTACTCTTTATTTCTCTTTTTTACCTATATATATATGTATGCTCTTGTGTTGTGTTACTTTTATTACATTTTTATTTGTATTATTTTGCACTGTCCACTGAGCGGACATCTTAGATCTTTTACATCTTAAACATCTGTTTAAGAACAGAGTCTCGAGAGAACGTGGGTCATGCAACAAGACAACAACCCCAAGCACACAAGTCATTCTACCAAAGAATGGTTAAAGAAGAACAAAGTTAATGTTTTGGAATGGCTGAGTCAAAGTCCAGACCTTAATCCTATTAAAATGTTGTGGAAGGACCTAAGCAAGCAGTTCATAAGAGAAAACCATCCACTATTACATAGTTTAAGTGGTTTTGCACTAAGGAATGGGCTAAAACTCCTACATGTTATTGTGCAGGACTGATCAGCATTTACAAGAAACTTTACCTTCAGTTACTGCAGCAAAAGAGGGTCACACCAGATACTGAAAGAAAAGATTCACATACATTTGCAATGCACAGATATGTAGCACTGGATCATTTTTTTCAATAAATAAACGACAAAGAAAAAAAATTTATCTTACTTGTTTGATTCGATTATCTTGGTCTACTTTCAGGACTTATATGAAAATCTGATGATGTTTTGGGTCATATTTATGCATAAATATAGAAAACTCTAAAGTGTTTACAAACTTTCAAGCAGCACTGTATGAGTCTAAACATTTCTCTTTATAGAAGTAGGTCTATTATTCTATGTAATATTGTCTTTTTGTTTTAACTGGAAAACAATACAGCAATAAAACATACAATAAATTAAATTTGTTTTTATATCATTCATTTAATTAATCTATAATAATTTTTTAGATCAATTATTTTACCCGGGGTAAAATGCACCTTGATATTATTTCCCTCTAAACTACTAGATGGCACAACAACGTGGCGTAGCACTTTCCATAACATCTGCTTTTCAAGATACACGTGCAAATTTGTCTGATCCTTGATGCGATTGCGGGCAGCAGCACAATTCTGTGCTTACTTGATCTAATATTTTCTGTTTTTTTAAATGTAGATTTAAGTAGAAAATAAGAATTGCTAAAATGAATGCATGTATTTTGAGACAGATGTCTTCTTAACGATTTTTAGTTTTGTTTAAGATAATCAAAGCAAATCATTAAATAATATGTAAAAGTATGGTATTTGGGGTAAAAAGCGCTCCTGCTGTTGGGGCTATAGGCACAGTAATTAACATGCTAATTAATAGATGGCTGACTTTTTCATTTCTTTACATGACATGGTTAAAGTCACATGGTAAATATCATATATTGTGTTGGGTGTCCATCTTGGAGATAATCACCATGATTAGAAGGAAACCATCATATTTAAAAACATGATATTACTCATATCATATAATAAAATATAATTTGTTGTTACTATTGTAAATCTATATTCAATTATTATGGGATCTCCAATTCTTTCAGAATCTTTATTTTGTAAAATGACTTTGTTTCTGTATTATTTTTTTTTTATATTAACATATTTTAATGACAGTATATTTATTGAAATAAAAAATATATATATCTTTTTTTTCTAAATAAGTAGAAAACAGTACAAACTTTGTAACTTAGTGTTAACAAACTATGTGTTAACTTAGACATTATTTGTGACCTTGGATCGCAAAACCAGTAATAAGGGTAAATTTATCGAAATTGATATTTATACATAATCTGAAAGCTGAATAAATACTATTTAAATTGATGTATGGCTTGTTATGATAGGAAAATGATTGGCTGAGATACAACTTTATGAAAATCTGGAATCTGAGAGTGCAAAAAAAGTCAAAATATTGAGAAAATCATCTTTAAAGTTGTACAGATGAAGTTCTTAGCAATGCATATTACTAATCAAAAATTACATTTTAATATATTTCCGGTAGGAAATTTACAAAATATCTTCATGGAACATGATCTTTACTTAATATCCTAATGATTTTTGGCATCAAATCAAAATTGACCATTTTGACCCATAAAATGTTTTGGCTATTGCTACAAATATCCCCCAGCGACTTAAGACTGGTTTTGTTGTCCAGGGTCACATAAAAAGCATTATTTTAGCTGAAGTATTAGTGTCAAGACTGGTGAGCCTTTTACCCTGTGTCGGGTCAAGTCCCCTTTATTTATATAGCGCTTTTAAAAATACAAATTGTAACAAAGCAACTGCACAGTATAAAAATAGGAAAATAGTGTGTCAATAATGTAAAATGACAAGATTTAACACTTAGTGATGGCATCATCCAGCTCAGTTTAGCTTAAATAGTATCTGTGCAATCAAGTTGATGATATCGCTAGAAATTCAATTCAATTAAATTCAAGATTATTTGTATAGCGCTTTTTACGATACAATCATTGCAAAGCAACTTCACAGGAAATTAAGTTTCTAAAATATATTTATATTGTAGAGTAGAAACTCAATATAATTAACTTATGGTAAAATTTGGTTAATTCAGTATAATCGCTGATGGTTGGCTTCCTCTGAGGTCCTCCGAGGGGTTGTCATCATCTCTTCTCAGGTGTTCGGTCATCTCAGATCATTTAAGGTTTGGATCCAGACTGAAGTTTGTGTAATTATGGGATGTTAATCCCATGGCAGAAACAGAGAAACAAATTAACAATTACAAAAATTAAAAACAATTAGGGTAGCAGTTGTTCCATCCAGGAACAACCCTGGATTAAATGATCTGTTCAACCCAAGCTAAAGCATAATAATGTGCGTTTGGGCTAAAGAGATGTGTCTTTAATCTAGATTTAAATAGAGAGAGTGTGTCTGAACCCCTAACGTTATCAGGAAGGCTATTCCAGAGTTTGGGAGCCAAATATGAAAAAGTTCTACCTCCTTTAGTGGACTTTGCTATCCTAGGTACTACCAAGAGTCCAGAGTTGTGCGACCTTAGGGAGCGGGTTGGATTGTAGCGTGATAGAAGATTAGTTAAGTACGCAGGAGCTAAATCATTTAGGGCCTTTAGGCAAGTAATAATATTTTGTAACTGATACGGAAGTTTATAGGTAGCCAGTGCAGAGACTGTAAAATTGGAGTAATATGATCTTTACCAGGTAATATTTCTATATATAATATTTCTTTACCTTGTATGGACTCTTGCCGCAGCATTTTGTACTATATGTAGCTTGTTTATTGAGGATGCAGGATAACCACCTAGCAGTGCATTACAATAGTCCAGTCTAGAGGTCATGAATGCATGAACTAACTTTTCTGCATCAGAAACAGTTAACATGTTCTGTAGCTTGGCAATGTTTCTAAGATGGAAGAATGCTGTTTTTGTAACATGGGAAATATGATTTTCAAAAGATAGGTTGCTGTCTAATATAACACTCAGATTTTTGACTGTAGAGGAAGTAACAGTACATCTGTCTAGTTGCAAATTGTGATCCAAGATATTCTGTGTAATGTTTTTAGGTCCATAAGTCATATCTCTGTCTTATCTGAATTTAATAGGAGAAAATAATTTATTTATTTTTAACACACTCCATTAGCTTAGATAGTTTAGAAGTTTCATCTGGTCTTGTTGAGATATATATTTGAGTGTCATCAGCATAACAATGGAAACTAATCCCGTATTTTCTAATAATATTACCAAGGGGCAACATGTTTAATGAAAATAGTAGAGGACCTAGGACAGATCCTTGTGGTACTCCATACTTTACTGTTGATAATTGAGATGCCTCCCCGTTTAAATTAACAAAGTGGTAGCGATCGGACAGGTAGGATCTAAACCATCTTAAAGCCTGCCTCTGAATACCTGTATAGTTTTGTAATTGATCTATGAGTATGTCATGATTTATAGTGTCGGAGGCAACATTAAGATCAAGTAAAACTAGCAATGAGATGAAGCCTTGGTCTGACGCAAGAAGCAAGTAATTTGTAATTTTAACAAGTGCAGTGTCTGTGCTATTGTGGGGCCTAAAACCTGACTGAAATTCTTCATAGATATAATTTTTTTGCAAGATGGAGCACAATTGAGCAGACACAACTTTTTCAAAATGTTTTGACATAAACGGAAGATTTGAAATGGGCCTGTAATTTGCCAGTTCACCAGGATTTAGTTTTGGTTTCTTAATAAGAGGCTTAATAGCCGCCAGCTTGAATGGTTTTGGGACGTGACCTAAAGATAACGTGGAGGAGTTAATAATATTGAGAAGCGGTTCTTCTGATACAAGTAACAACTCTTTCAGTAATTTAGTGGGTACAGGATCTAATAAACATGTTGTTGGTTTAGATGCAGTGATAAGTTTATTTAGCTCATCCTGTCCTATAATTGTAAAGCACTGCAGCTTTTCTTTGGGCTGAAGTACTAGACACTGTAGAATCTACACTGTAAAAATAAATCTGTTCAATTTACGGTAAAATGCCGGCAGCTGTGGTTACAAGAATGTTACCATGACAAATACGGTAGCAACATTTTAGGATTTACAGAACTGTTTAAATTTACAGTGAAAAACCGTATTTCTTTAACTGATACAATGTTAATATACAAACTTTTCAGTGAACTCATTTTATTTGCAGAAACTGACTGCACTTAAATTGTCCAACTGCCATTTGTTTATAAACGAATATTTCTAATGTTTAAGTAAAGTGAGCATAAAAGTATTGAAAACTATTTTGCTTAAGTACATAAAGAAAAACCTACTGATTTATGCAAAGTCATTAAAATCATCAATTCAACTCAAATCTCTTGTAGATAACAGCAACACATATATGTGTGATTACAATTAGCAAAGAGATTCTCATTGCATCAGTAACTACACAGTTACTGTTATTAAATAAAGCAACATACAGCATAACATCAGTGTTGCTCTGTCCGTGCTTGACTTATACACAGGCTCTACTCTCCAGCACAATGGTGACCCACAAAAACACAACCGGAAGTTGGCTGTTAGGTTTTACAGTATTTTGCTGTGTTTTTTCTTGATTTTACGGTGAAATACTGGCAGCTGTGGTTGCCAGTAGTCTACTGTTTTTTTTATTTACTGTGTATTTCTGTTAAAATTATGTTTGCGTATTTCTTTTCATCTCACACATTTAACCCCTTTAATCCCACAGCAAAATCCTTGGTTTTAAAGAGCACTTATATGTCCACACTACAGAGTGTTGAAGTAACACTGAAGTTAATGAGAGAATGAAGTGACCAATTAAATGAGGATTGAGCTTTACTGATGAACACCTGGGGCCCGTTTCAATAAGGAGGTTCAACCAACTCTGAGTTTAAACTTGAACTCAGAGTTGAGTTACTCTGAGATGGGAAACTCTGAGTTTTCGGTTACAGAACAGCTGAATTGTGTTAGTTTACTCAACTCTAAGTAGGTCGACTCTGAGTTAAGCGCGTGCACCACGACTATAAAAAGCCATCATCAATAGAGTGCAGATATTACGAGTCACCATGGCAACAGCACCCGAAAAAAAGAGGTCTACATATTTCTCCCCAGCTGAACTGGATGTGCTTCTGCAAGCGTATGGCGAGTACGAGCACATATTTAGGAAAAAAAAGCAACACAGCTACAGCGGCTAAAGAGAGAGAGTTCGCTTGGGAGAAAATAGCTGCTCCAGTCAATGCGTAAGTTTAAGTAATGTAATTAGTGCAATTTAATTTTCAGTTGAAAAAGTAAGGGATTACTCTTAATGTTTCTGTAATTTAATGAAAGTAACTTCTGATGCAATTACTTTGAATACAGCATTTTTTTTACCAAATAAAAGTGCAGTTTTGTGTCTATCCTTGTATTGTGGTTGAGGTTGATATGGGATTTATAAAGTAATTAGTAATAAATAATCCAATATTTTTTAGGCAGAGTAATGATCACATTAATCTACTTTTTTTTAAGAGTAACTTACCCAACACTGCTGTTATAATATCAGAAGTGAAACTGGAAGAACAGTACATTATTGAACCTAATTTTAATTTTCATGTAGGTGCAATCCAGCAGGCATAAAAAGAACGTGGCAGCAGCTAAAAATGAAATATAAAAACATAATTCAATCAGGTAAGGCATGATCACATCATTGGTGTAGGTTACCTGACTTTACAAATATTTGACATATTAAATAGCATCCAGTGTCTTGCAGTGCAGCAGCATTTTTGACATGTGTAATGCGGTTTTCACACAATTAAATGTTCTTTCTTATTTGACTTCTACTCAGCCAACAGAAAGAAGGCAGAGGCTCGCAAAACTGGGGGAGGACCTGCACCACCACCACTCACAAATGCAGAGGGGATGGCCCTGAGCCTGAACACTGGAAGGCCAATGGCTGAGGGAATTCCAGGAGGGAGTTCATCAGAGCCAGTCACTCCCCAGGATACAAGTGGCTTCATAGAATGTAAGAGGCCTACCTCTATATATATATATATATATATATATATATATATTTTTATATAGGCTATTTTTCATATGCATTTATTTCACTTTTTATTCACTTCGTTTTTTGTTTTTTGTTGGTCCCAACAGATTCTGATGGTAATATCTGCCTTTTGGGGGCTCCTGTCATAACAGAACCCCAGGCAGTTGTAAGTAGCCTACTAAATAAACCATTAATTATGACAAGTAGTATAAGAAAGTGTACTCAACAAAATGCTAATCTTCACAGGACGATGAGTATGATGAAACCACTTCTGCCACAGAGAGGCCTACAGAGGTAATATTAATATAGTGTCTACACATCAAATAATTTACACATTCACATTTCTTCACATTTTTGTGTGGAGTAGCCTATATTTAAGTATAAACTGATATTAGTGATATAACTGATATAAACTGACTTCCAGAGTGTGGAACAACAGCAGGAGGAGGGTCCATCAAATTCTGCTGCACAGATGAACACAGTTCAGTAAATGCCAGAGTTTAATTATGTATAATTCATGATGAACTACATAACATAACTCTAATCTACTGTATTTTCAGTTACCAGTTAAGGAGTTATATAGACTTCATCTTATAAAAAAAACAGCAAAGAAATTATATACTTGGACCGTCAGATCCAAAAGGCAGATCTGGAAATCGACATCCTGAAAGAGAAGCTAAAAGTGAGTGTATGGTCACAGGTGAATTGAAGGAATTATTGGAAGAATATGAAAATCTAACAGTTGCTTTTGTATTTGAAGGAAATAAAGAAGACCAAATAAATTGTTGTGATTTGTATTTATTCATTTTGTTTCTTTTGTGGGTGGTTGTTGATTAATCTGAGAAGAAATTGCGGCATATAATATCTCTGACTACCCTTCCATCCCGGAAATCTGCAGGGTGGATGGGGTCTTCCTCGGGGTCTTGTATTTGTAGGGCAGGGTGTTGCTCCCCTCTAATTATGGCAATTTTATGGAGAACAACACATGCCGCAATAATGTCGCAGGCCCTCTCAGGGGTTACCCTGAGGTGACGTAGGCACTGAAAACTTGCTTTCAACAGGCCTATGGTCATCTCCACCCGTGCTCTCGTCCTGCAGTGTGCCACATTGAAGCACTGCTGGGGGCCTGGTTCAGGTTCTGGGTAAGGGGTCATTAGGGTTGGTTGGCATGGGTAACCCCTATCTCCCAGCAGAAAGCCATCAATCTCTCCTGTAAGAAAGTTCACATTGCTTTAGTGCTGCAGAAGTGCCCATGGAAGTGTGCAGTGCATGCATTGAAATAAGTTTATAGGGCATACATGTACTTACCACATTCCATCCTGTTGCTCAGGGTTGACTCACGATATATTCGTGAGTCATGAACAGAGCCAGGCCACTTGGCCTCCACATTTGTGATGATATATGCAGCATCACATATGATCTTGACAGTGCAAAGAATGAGACATGTGAGTTACAGTATTGTGATGTAATCTTTGACCATTAGAACCAGTAGGTTAGTCAGTGTACCTGCACATTAATACTGTGGATAGATCTCCTGTTGACATAGTCAGCTTCATTTTCGGAGGGTGCAATGATGGGAATATGTGTGCCATCAATGCATCCAACCACATTTGGAAATCCTGAAGGGAATTCTAATTATTAGGTTACTTCCAAAGGTCGCAGCAAGATGTTATTAACTGATCATCATTTTTCAGAGTAGCCTCATTTAAAATGATTTCTACACCACTAACCTGCAATCCTGTGAAACTCCTCTTTGATGACTCTCAGGGGTTTGTGGCCAGGAAACACCACAAAAAATCTCAGAAAGCGTTTGAGAGCGAGGCACACTTTCCTTACTGTTCTGCATACAGTGGCCTTACTAATGTGCTCTGCATCCCCGATGTTATAAAGAAAACTACCGTTTGCAAAGAAACGTAAAGCAACACAAAGCATCTGCTTGGATGTAAGAGCACGGCCACGATGGCTTATATTTCTGATGTAAGGATGGATGAGTTTATGGATATATTCAATTGAGTGTCTAGAAAAATGGTACCGCTCAAATAAAAATCCACGAGGATACGTCAAAAAATCCACCCGGGGCCTCAAAATCCTGTCTCCATGTAAATGTAACTCCCTGCGAATTAATGCAGCCTCCTCATCTACAGGGTCCTCTATAAAAGGACATGCCATTTTCACTTTTTAGACAGTCTGCAAAACGGAAATACATGCAATGAATGAATGTACCGAAAGAATGAATGAGGTAGCCTATTTAAACACCGCTTCCACTTTAAAAAGGGGGAGGAGACAGATAGAAACTCCGGGTTTACCGAAGAAAACCTGCTCCCGACCAGGTTAGGTTCACAGCGTAACTTACCGCGGTAACTGACTCTGAGTATAAGTTATCTCTCTTTCTGAAACGGGCTTGACTTACCCTGCTTTCCCGGGTTTGACAAACCTCCCTTTTTGAAACGGAAAACCCAGAGTTTCCCTCATTTCAGGGTTAACATACTCAGAGTTTTCACTTAACCTCCTTTCTGAAACGGGCTCCTGCTGTTAACAAGTAGAATCACCAAAGGAAAGAGAAACAAGAGCAGAGAAACAAAACTTACAGCCAAAGCCAAAGTTCAAATTAACTGAAATAAAATACATTAGATCTCAGAAGAGAGTGATTAAACAACTCCACAAACAGCATCACCAGCTTCTTATTACAAAACACTTTGACTTTATTTCTGTCATATATTTAGAAAAGCTCTTATAGAGATTTTAGGTGTTGTGCTTTCATTTGAAGTCACCATATTTGCGATTAGTGCTTGCTTTAGTTGGGCTCTTGATCCTTGACTTTTTAAAGTTCATTTGGTTGCTTTAATTAATCGTTTATTAAATACAGTTTTTGAAGCGAGGAGAGCCAAAATAATCTATGATCACGTAAGACTGATGTTTGTGACGTCAAAACCATCATGATATAATCGAATTCACTGATCTTACCCAATGTTTAATCTGTTATTAAATATGTGATATGTTATTATGCTTAAATTGCACCACTGATACTACAACAATTAATTGTTGTGAAAAACAGTTCTAAGCACAATATGCACAAATAAACGTATTGAACTACGGCAGAACACACACAGACATCAACAATCAGCGTATGAATCTCATAATCTCATAATCTTATAATAAAAAATTAGGTTCAACTTTGAACATCCCAAACATTCAGCTGCATAATTTATTCATGCCGCTATGCATGCTGGGAGTTTTGGCACCCAGCATGCTTTGAGGCATGAATAGTTTTTTTTTTATTATTTATTGTCACCATTGTTGAGGTTCATGGGCTGATTTTTGATGTCTGTGTGTCTAAATTGTGCTATAGCTCGAAAGGTTTCATGCATAAAATTTTTTTAAATTCCTTCATAGGTTGTCAGCTTATGTTATGCAGTGATATTACTAACATAAAAAAATATGAAATTAATTACAAATACTGTTTGATAATAACTGAAACAAGTTAAGCAGATATTTAGTTGATGATACCCATCAAACGTTTACCAAAACGACTTAAAATTTTAATTTCTTTTGGCTTTTCTTGTCATAACAAATGTGCATCACAAACACAGTTATAACAACCAAATAAATAAAACTAACATTGAAGCGTCAAGGGTCAAGAGCATAACTAAAGCAAACACAGATCACCAAAATGGTGAAGTCAAACAAAGCATTTGAAATAACATATAAACCTTTGTTAATTCATAGATATGTGACAGAAATGAAGTCAAGCTGGTTAGTAATAAGTGGAGATGGTAATGCTGTTTGTGGAGTTGTTTAATCATCCTCTGCTGTTTTATTTCAGTTGATTTAATTTAAGGCTGTGGCTGTATGTCAGTTGTAGTTTTGTTTCTGGTTATTTCCTTTAGTGATTGTGTTTGTTAACAGCGGGTGTTCATCAGTGTCTGAATTCACTCATATGTTCTCAATCACTGTCTGGTGGACTATATAGTGAACTAATGTAGGAACTAGTGAATGAGGGTGTAGGGTGTGGTTTCAGACACAGTCTATGAGTATCGACTCTGAGGCTACTTTCTCGAAAAAAAAGGTTAGATCTATTACAGTTATTCACTGTATATAATAAGGAAACTTACTGTTAATCATTTAACAGGTTTTTACTGTGGCATTTTTACAGACTTTTACCGTTAAAATCACGATAATTTTTTACAGTGTACATTTGTTATTGTATTTCTGATGTTATCTATTTTATCAGTGAAGAAATTCATAAAGTCATTACTGTTAAACTGTGAGGGAATATTTAGATCGGGTGACATCTGTTTATTTGTTAATCTAGCAACTGTGCTAAATAAAAGTCTTGGATTGTTTTAGTTATTATCTATGAGTTTGCCGATATGCTCGGTCCTGGCAACTTTTAAAGCCTGTCTATATCTGGACATACTGTTTTTCCACGCAATTCTAAAGACTTCCAAGTTCGTTTTTCTCCATTTGTGCTCAAGATTATGAGTTTCTTTCTTGAGAGAATGGGTATAACTGTTGTACCATGGCGCAGCACGTTTTTCTCTAACCTTTTTTTATTTGATGGGGGCAACAGTTTCTAACGTATTAGAGAAGATAGTGCCCTTCAAGATAAGATAGTGCCCTAGAAGATAATTCACTGATTGATGATGCAGTATCAGAACCAGGATCTGGAAAAAGCACAAACAGCAAGGACCAGGACCCACTCCTCTAATCACTGCAGGAGCCTGAATCAAACGCAGGCCCCCTTTCGAATCATGACTGCAATGGATGTCCAAGGCACATCAGTGTCCAACGCGGCACTAGGCCTGTGGGCAGATAACTCAGCCATCAGCCTGAAGCTATTCAGAACACTGAAGCAAAGACACCCGAGTCTACCACATGTCGCTAAGCACAGCCGCTTCCCTCTCAGTCCCTGGTCGACAACCATGGCCAACTCCAAGTAAAGTCACTACTTCCTCATTGTCCCAGAGCTGCCGCATGACATCTACATTGGAGTGGATATCCTGTTCTGGCTCAATGCTTGCATTGATACCGTGAACGACATCATATGGGCTCCCCTGTCACACCAACTGACAACTTTCAAGAACCTCCAATCCGGTCAAACGATGCCAGACGCATGCGCTATGATCACAGAGCAAGAAGCCACAAAACTTGCCTACAGCAAGAGTGTCAGCGTCCACCTCAACATGTGACCTGGCCAAACTCTCAACAGTAAGCTAGGCTTCTTCCAACCTTCCAGGACCTGCCTAAAACTCGGACTGACCCTGGAAGCCAAACCTCTCATTGAAGTGTCATCTCGTGCTGTGTATGTGTTGTTCAACAACTGTACAGCCCAAGATATCAACAGATCCTGAGTGAGGCGGATTCCCTCCACAATGAAGTGGATCGCCAAGGACTCAAAGAGGCTCTGCACAAGTACAAGGACTCCTTCGCAAAGGATTCCCTGGATTGTGGACTGACCATCAGCCACACAGTGCGCATCCCGACAAACCCAAATGCGTCACCCACATTTGTGCGGGAGTACAAGATTCCAATAGTGTCATATGAGCCAGTGCAAGAAATTGTCGACTCCATGCTGGAAAAGGAGGTCTTCCGGCCAACACACAAGAAGAATTCAACATCTTCCTGAACAAAGCATGCCCTGACGCCAGAGCCAGAGGGAACCTTGTCTACGTAGATGACGTTTTACTGAAAAGCTCAAGTGTGGAAGACCACCTCAAAGAAATCGATCACGTCCTAAACCAGCTGACAACAGCAGGAGCCAAGACCGCCTTTCACAAAGGACAATGGTGCAAAACTAAGGTGAACTATGTCTTTACCCAATACCCTGCCTGGATGACTTGAAATGCAGTCAGCTTTGGCAATTTTTGTCAGCCTCTTCGAAGGCTTAACATCTGGTTGAGAAATGTATGCTTGCTTCTGTTTCATTCATGTGGATGTTTTTGGTTTTTGTCACACTGTACCTCAATAGTTACAATTTTTTTCATTCCTGTAAGATGTAGGTGTGGACATTAATGAAACACAATCTAATAGGTATACAATTGATTTCATTGTTTCCGGTCGGAGCTTTATCCTTTCTAGCCATAACCTGCCTGATCCTCTAGGCTCTCTGTAATGTGTACTAAAGCCTTCAAGCATCAAAGATGGGACTTGAACCCACACGTGCAGAGCACAATGTATTAGCTGTCCATTGCCTTAAGCGCTCGGCCAAAAATAGGGCAAAAGTGACTACTACAAGGAGGAAAGAAAGAGAAAAGGGAGGGGGAAGGGGGGAAGAAAGAAAAGGAAAGAAAAAAACGAAATATCCATTACACTTCATGAACCCTCACAAAGGATTTAAGCAAAGGGTTTGTTTGATTTTTGACTTAAACATTTATAATAATAAAAAACTTATCTGACAAACACACCAGACACTCTTGCTAGGACTTACACCTGGAATCTTACACCCAAAGGATGGATGTGTTACTATTACACCACAAGAGTTGTGCCTTTTCTTTTTTACAAATACTGCAAATTAAGAACTGCAAACAGCAATATAAAAACAAAATGTTCACAGCACAACACACACAGCACAGCAAAAACGGAAAACTAAAAAACAAACAAACAACTATATTAAAACACAACTACCATAACTACTATATACACTAATTATAAAAACATCAAAGACCTCCCTGTACATTCTCTCTCCACTGTGCAACAGAGAGGCCTGAGGCTTGACAATACCACCGGCCCTTCATCTGAGTGTGGCCAGTTGTCTTATTATCCGTCCCCTACACTCCATCCCTGCAGCCCACTCCATCACTGCAGCCCACTCCATCTCCACGGCCCAATCCATCCCCGCGGCCCACTCCAACCCCACGGCCCACTCCATTTCTTCACCACACTCCAGTTCCACAGCCCTCACCACCATCTCTACAGCACTCTACATGTCCACAGCCCACTCCATCCTCACACCCAGCTCCCTCACTGCAGCCCACACCATGTCTGCCTCAGGCTGTTACTGATTGGGAGAGCTTTCTTCCCAGTCAGTTCAAGAGAGTCCTACAGCCAGCAGATTGGGTGTGGATTGCCAAGTGCCTCTATGAGCCCACAGGGCAGCTGAGACAGAAGATCCATGAGAACTGGTTTTATCCACCGATGCATCCCAAGCCGTCTCCTCCTGAGCCCGGGTGGTACTTCCGACAGAGAATGTTCTTGTGGGCACCAATGAGGATGTGGGGCATTCCCCTTAAATGCCCACAGTGTGGCAGGAAGATGCACCATTCAGGGATCTACCCGAAGGTCAGGGAGGTGATCGACATGGATTGCCGCTACTATCTGGTGGGTGGGGACTATCCACGCTGCAGTGCATGCAAGTTGCCAGTATGCCCATGGAGTCAGGACATCCTTTCACAACTGGATGTGGTCCACAGGATCCTGTTTCCAGCAGTGCTGACCACTCAGCTAGCCCTGGACAGGAAATGTGAACTTCCTTAGGCCAAGGACCAGCGGCAACAGTTCCTCCTACCTCCAGTCAGCAGTAGAAGAAGTCTACAGTGAGGAGTGGATACAACAGACCACCCAGAACCTCTCTGACTGCGAGTTTCATTTAAGAAAGGTTGCCCTGGTCCAATCTGTAACAGCACTTGCCTTTTCTGCACCTGCACCCTTTCAGGCCACTTCCACTCGCCCAGTGGTTTGAGACAGTCCACTCCAACGACATCCTCAGCCATCTGTAAGAGATGAAGGGGGTGATTACTTCCACGTATGGCCGAATCCTGAAGATGGATTCTACTAAGAAGGTACAGTACATGAGCATGATATTTATTTTCAGCCATGTTAAGAAATTTGAATAGATATAATTTCATCATAATGAGAAAAAAAAGTGTGCAAAAATAGTGCATTTGTGTTATATATATTTTTATGCACCATAACAAAAATAAGAAAATGTATCATTAGGCCTGTCAGAATGTTTTTATGATTCCTTATTTTTGTTTTTCAGATCACCAAAAAGCTGGCTGGTGGCATTGGGGACACGGCTGCATGGATGACCAACATTGGTGATGAGCATGGCCAGGTTCTGAACAGTGTTCTGATAACAGCTGAAGACACAGGACTGGAGGAGCTGTGCCAGGGCGTAGTCAGACGCTACCTGAATGCAAAAGGACTATTACAAGTCCTGGTTAGCCAAACACATAGGAAGTTTTTTTTTTTAAAGAAAACGAGTATATAGAATATAGAAAAATGAAACTTAGTGTTAGTTTTAGAAGAAAAGCTAGCATTTAGACAATACATATGCAATTGATAGATAGTCAAATGTGTCTGTTTTTTTTATATATAAAAAAAGAAGACTGATTAGATTAAATCAAATTAGAATAGAGAGTGCTAGAGTTAGAGGGTCAAATAAAGATGGAAGAGATGTGTTTTTAGCCGTTTTTTGAAGAAGGATTCAACTGCTCGGATTGAGTTAGGCAAATCATTCCACCAGTTGGGAACAGTAACTGAAAAAGTCCATGAAAGTGATTTTGTGCCTCTTTGGGATGGTACAGTATGCGTTGTATATATATATATATATATATATGTATATATATATATATATATATATATATGTGTGTTATTTCATTTCCATGTAGTATGTTGAAGTAACATTAATAAACTTACTCAAATTTATTCAAACTAAAACTAAAGAAAATACCTATAAAGATATAATAAATTCATACATAATTTAACTAAAATTAAAATAGATAAATCAAACGGCAGTAGTGTATCAGTAATCCGAAAAAAAGAACACTGTCAAAAATACATGCTAACAAACAACAACTTACACATAGTAAGAATTGGTTATAAAATCTAAAACAGAAGTGAAACAAGCAGTAAGAAAGAAGATAAATAAAAACCAAAAAATTGTGCTCGCCTAATTATATTTTTTAGGGTAATCGCCAGGAAGTGCAAATAGACAATCATTTAAGAGTGAGTTCATCAGTGCATTTCCTCAAGTTCCAGTAGTCTTGGCAGAGTGGTTAAGGTGATGGATTAAAAGACCATTAGAGTCTCCTCGCCCAGTATTGAATCCTGCAGACCAAGGGTGGCGTTTGCCCTTTGACTTTAGTTTTCTGTGCCGTTAATTATGCCTACCAAGGCCTTTGCTCTATCTACAGTATTTTTTTTGAGCCTCTGTTCTGCGGTTTGTGTGGAATCTGCTGTTATGTAAAACTATGTTGTTTGCCAGCCCCCAGCACGCAGAGGAGAAGAAACCATGCCTTTTTTTTGCACGCTTTTGTGCGCCCCCTCTACAATGAAGAAATACGCCGCTAGACCTTTTGTGCAGCCATTAGCAAAGTGTGTCTGTTATGTTTTATATAACAGCAGATTCCACAGAAACTGCCGAGCAGAAGTGCATACAAAAATAGAAAGAGGTTAGAATAAAAGGCCTTGGAAGGCACAATTATCGGCACAGAAAACTAAAGTGAAAGGCCAATCACCACATGTAGTCGGTAGGGTTCGAACCTGCGTGGGGAAACCCCAATGGATTTCAAGTACATCGCCTTAACCATTCAACCACAACTAAGAGAACTCAAGATTCTCAATGAGGACAAAGTAGGCTGCCACATCTCATCCTGTAGAGGAGGGTTTTTCAGTGCTGACCCTGGGCCCCCACACCACTGCAAGTTTCCTAGGTCTCTCACATCTGTCTCACTCATTTCTATTTTTGGGCATGAAATAGGTTGCACATGGGCACTTCCCATGATTTTGCCAATTCACACAGGAAGTGCCCACGTGCAACTTATTTGACAGGGCCTACACAGGCTTTCCGTGGGCAGTGCATTTGTATAACAATTAAGCCATTGTACGTGCTCCAAAGTACATGAAACTGCTGGGGGGTGTTTCCTGGCCACGGTACTGTAGGTATTACTCAATAAAATATCGTATTTAAGAAATATGACCTATTAATTCATTGTCCATGGATAGCCTGCGGAGGCCTCATTGAATAAGTTGCGGGTGTCCATGCACCAATAGTGGTGTAATTCACCAAAATTCAACTCCAAATTCCAAAATCATTAAGTTACACCTGTAACTTAATAGACGGTAACTACACAGGCTTTCCGTGGACATAATTTTTCAGTGTAAATATGAATATTGATGAGTTATAATATATATAAACTTCTCACACGGTGTGTCCCGAGTGTAGGGCTGTATGTTTTTCATAATAAAAATGATAACAAGCTGAAACTATGACTTATTGATGCATTGTCCAAGGTGCCATTTTTTATCTTCCGGTGGCGCTGCTGAGTTCAGACGCCTGTGAATTAGCTCCGCTCAGAACTGTGCTTTTTATGTGTTTTTTTTACCTACTTTTTACTTTTTTACTTCTCTTTTTGATACGTGTATCGTCTGCAATGATTATGTATGACAGAAGAACACTTTTGGACATTGGACAGCGCTACACTAACCTGATTCAGGACACCTTATCCACGGACCCAGCGTGGCCATTGGAGATACTCCGGAACAACGAGTTGAACAATGACCACCTGAATAACCGCAGGAGGCGAAAGAAACATCGCGGGAGACGCGCTGGAATACGCAACAGACTGAGGAAAAGGGCTCACAGTCCCCCTCTACCAAGTATTCTGCTCGCTAATGTCCAATCCTTGGAGAATAAGATGGACGATCTTAGAGCCAGGATAAGCTTCCAACGGGACATTAGGGACTGTAACATCCTTTGTTTGACCGAAACATGGCTCACGCCGACGGTCCCGGACGCCGCTGTAACGCCGTCTGATAACTTCTCTGTTTTACGGATGGACAGAACAGCCGAGGCCGGAAAAACCAAAGGTGGTGGAGTGTGTTTCATGATTAACAGGAAATGGTGTGACCCCAGGAATATCTCCATTCTGTCGCGTTCCTGCTCGCCTCATCTAGAACATCTCTCCATTATCTGCCGCCCATTCTATCTGCCCCGGGAATTTTCATCAATCGTCATTACTTCTGTCTACATTTCACCACAGGCAGACACTAGCTTGGCTTTGTCCAATCTCCACGATGTGCTCAGCGGATATAACAACAAACATCCTGACGCTGCCTTCATCATCGCCGGGGACTTCAACAAAGCCAATCTCAAGAAGGTCTTGCCGAACTTTCATCAGCATATATCCTGTCCAACCAGAGGACTGAATACACTCGATCACTGCTACACTCCGCTCAAAAATGCCTACAAAGCCCACTCACTGCCGGCTTTTAGCAAATCAGATCATGCCGCCATTTTCCTCACACCGGAATACAAACAAAGGATCGCTCATGAACCGCCGGTGGAGAGGGAAGTGACGCGCTGGTCCTCCCACTCTGAAGCTATGCTACAGGCGTCTCTTGATGACGTCGACTGGGACATGTTCCGGGCAAGTTCATCTGACGTCAGCGAATTCACGGATGTAGCATTAAGCTTCGTAAACACGCTAACCGAGCAAGCCACTGAAACGGTAACAATAAGGACATTTTCTAACCAGAAACCGTGGGTGGACAGATCAATCCGTGATGCGGTTAACCATCGCACTGCCGCATACAATGCCGGTCTGTTGTCAGGAAACATGAGCGAGTACAAAACATCGTGCTACGCTCTCCGTCGTGCAATAAGTGAAGCTAAGCGCCGGTACAGGAAGAGAATTGAGTCACATTTACAGCTCAATGACTCTCGACGCATGTGGCAGGGACTGAAGACTGTATGTTCCTCTGGAAATAACTCCTCCGCAGAGGTGAGAGCAGATCCGCTGCTGGCCGAAGAGCTAAACACCGTCTACGGCCGCTTTGAATGTAATGGCAGCGCAACTCTGCCGAACAGCCCGTCAGGAAGCAGCAGACAGAGCAGCGATGATTATGCTATCACCTTGTCAGAGGACGTTGTTCGGAGGGAACTAAAGAGAGTGAACGTCAGGAAAGCAGCAGGACCCAATGGGATTACTGGCCGCGTTCTGAGGTCCTGTGCTGATCAGCTTGCTGGTTTGTTTACTTCCATCTTTAATGAGTCCTCGTTACCTCTGTTGTTCCCACCTCCTTTAAAAATCTGTCATCATCCCTGTGCCTAAGAACAGTAAACCCTCTTGCCTGAATGACTATCGTCCAGTCGCCTCACATCGACAGTCATGAAGGTTTTCGAGACTTTTAAAGAAACACATTTGCTCCTCCATCCCTACTACTTTGGACCTCTTCAGTTTGCCTATCGCCAAATAGGTCTACTGATGATGCCATCTCCCAGGTACTGCACTCCTCCCTCACTCACATTGACAGCAAAAATGGCAACTATGTCAGGCTGCTATTCATTGACTATAGCTCAGCTTTCAACACTATAGTCCCCACCAAGCTAGCTGTCAAACTCTCAGACCTCGGCCTAAACACTTCACTCTGTGACTGGATTCAAGATTGA
Organism: Gymnocypris eckloni scoliostomus; assembly: GCA_027564155.1. Classification (NCBI taxonomy): domain Eukaryota; kingdom Metazoa; phylum Chordata; class Actinopteri; order Cypriniformes; family Cyprinidae; genus Gymnocypris; species Gymnocypris eckloni. The sequence goes on from CM050412.1 coordinate 5,108,509, forward strand.
ATCACCGCCAGACCACAAGTGGTGAAAGTCGGCCAGTTCACCTCCAACTCCATCACCCTGAACGTAGGAGACCCACAGGGCTGTGTCCTGAGCCCCCTTCTCTACTCTCTATACACCCACGACTGTGTGTCCTCTCACAGCTCCACTTCTATTGTCAAATTTGCGGATGATACTGTGGTTCTGGGCCTTATTAACAACGATGACGAGGCCGCATACTTGGATGAGGTGGAGAGACTCACATCATGGTGCCAGGACAACTGTCTCTCTCTGAACGTGAGCAAAACTAAAGAGCTGATTGTAGACTTCAGGAAGAGACAGCAGCGGCCCACACCCCTCTTATGATCAGTGGGACCCTGTGGAGAGGTGAGTGAGCTTCAAGTACCTCGGTGTAAACATCTCCGAGGACCTAACTTGGACTATACACATTCAGACTCAGGTTAAGAAAGCCAGGCAAAGACTGTACCATCTGCGACAGCTGAGGAAATTCAGGGTGTCACCAGCTATCCTGAAAACGTTCTATTCAGGGGCCATAGAAAGTGTATTGACTCAGTGCATCTCAGTTTGGTATGGTAATTTCTCAAACCAGGACTGCAAAGCTCTGCAGAGAATCGTGCGCTTAGCTGAGCGCATCTCAGGGTCTGCTCTCCCCTCTCTACAGGACATCTACCTCAAACGCTGTAAAAGCAGAGCTGCTAAAATCCTCAAAGACTCAACTCACCCCGACAACCATCATTTCTGTTTACTGCCATCTGGCAAGCGCTTCAGGAGCATGATGGCAAAAACTGAAAGACTGAGGAGGAGCTTCTTCCCTCAGGCCATCAGGCTCCTTAACACTCCTTAACACAAACCCAGTCTCATAAACACTTACAAGATTGTTACTGGATACATTCTCATCACCCATATTTTTTAGAGTACATACCCTGAACAACCCGTCTGTACATCCCTCCCATTCATATTCATATTCATATTACTATTTATTAAGTCCCAGTACACTGTTTTTTGCACATCTTATTGTTTTGCACATCTTATTGTTTTGCACTTTTTATTCCATTTCACATTTTACTCTTATTTCTCTTTTTTACCATATATATGCTCTTGTGTTGTGTTACTTTTATATAAATCTTATTTTTTATTCTTTTGCACTGTCCACTGAGCGGACCTGATTCGATTACATTTCACTTCTGATTATACCCTGTATAATTTATTATGTGACAAATAAAGAAACCTTGAACCTTGAATCAATTAATAAGTTATGAATTAAACGATTTGTAATATTTCAGGTAAAATTTTTGGTTAGAGATGCCTGCTCCAGTCGGGGATCGAACCTGCAACCTTTGGGATCCATAGCACCCCATGCAAATTGTTATTTATAGACATATTTCTCAAAATAATAATGTAATATATGTGTCCTATAGCTTCTGAATGGCAGAATAGTCAATATTAACTCTCATTTCACTTCATTTTATCTCAATTATTCAATTTTTCTTTCTTTTCTTCCGTTTTCCTCCTCCTTCCAAAGGATGAGATGTGGCCACCTGCTTTCTCCTAGTTGGGATCGCTATTTTTGTGTCTGAAGATCGATACTGTCCTGTTCTGCCCTCCTGCAGCCAAGGGAGCTGGAGGACCACAGCCAAGTATAGTCGCGGCTGAGAGGTTAATTAGATGGACTTGAAATCCATTGGGGTCTACCTGCGCAGATTTGAACCCTGCTGATTACGGGTAGAATTTTCCCTTTCACTTTAGTTTTCTGTGCTTTTAATTGTGACTTTCAAGGCCTTTGCTCTATCTACCATAATTTTTTATGAGCTTCTGATCGGCGGTTTGTTTGGAACCTGCTGTTATATAAAACTACATTGTTCGCCTTACTCCCAGCACGCCGAGGAGAAGAAGCCATATCGTTATTTTACAAGTTTTTGTGCGCTCCGTCTGCAACGGACAAACACGCCGCTGGACATTTTAGCAGCGGACAGCGGCACGCCATGATCGTATAGCAAATAGTACTCTGCATTGTGGCCGCAGAAACCCCGGTTCGAATCTGGATCACGGCAGCCTTTTGCAACGGGACGCCGGGCTCCTTTTAGCCACCTCGTCCTTCAGATGGATCTTGTGTCTGGAGCTTAGTGCTGTTCTTTCTTAACCACCTGCAGCCAACAGAGCTGGAGAGCCACTGCCAGGCGTAGTTGTGGCCGAGAGGTAAAGGCGATGGACTAGAAATCCATTGGGGACTCCCCGCGCAGGTTCGAACCCTGCCGACTACGGGCAGGGTTTGCACTTTTGCTTTAGCATCCCGAGCCGATAATTGTGTCTTCCAAGACCTTTTGTTTTCGCTCTCTCTGACGTAATTCCTTGTGGACTTCATCCTGTGGCGCGTGTGGCAAATGAGCTTCTGCTGGATGGCATATAATACATAGTATTGCTGTAGCAGCATGGACACACATACCGGAAGCGTTCACTCTGAAGAGAGCGCAAAAATAAAATACAAAAATGAATTAAAGAGATCGCTGCAAATTGAGACAGGCTTTTTACAAATATTTTTTTACAAATAACTTTTCAAAACACGGGCGACATTAATAACACGGAGCTGAGCACCAGTTAGGCTGGTAGCGACCAAAAATTGTGCTCGCCTAATTATATTTTTTAGGGTAATCGACAGGAAGTGCAAATAGACAATCATTTAAGTGTGAGTTTATCAGTGCATTTCCTCAAGTTCACGAGTTGTGGCAGAGTGGTTAAGGCGATGGGCTAAAAGTCCATTGGGGTCTCCTCGCCTAGTATTGAATCCTGCAGACCAAGGGTGGCGTTTGTCCTTTGACTTTAGTTTTCTGTTCCAGAATTGTGCCTACCAAGGCGTTTGCTCTATCTACAGTATTTTTTGAGCCTCTGTTCGGCGGTTTGTGTGGAATCTGCTGTTATGTAAAACTACGTTGTTCGCCAGCCCCCAGCACTACGAGGAGAAGAAAACATTCATTTTTTTGGTGAATAAAGTGCATAGAGTAAAATGCCTTGGAAGGCACAATTATCGGCACAGAAAACTAAAGTGAAAGGTCAATCATCACATGTAGTTGGCAGGGTTCAAACTTGCCCAGGGAAACCCCAATGGATTTCAAGTCCATCGCCTTAACCACTCAGCCACAACTACATGGAATCAAGCTTCTCAACGAGGACAAAGTAGGCTGCCACATCTCATCCTGTAGAGGAGGGTTTTTCAGTGCTGACCCTGGGCCCCCACAGCACTGCAAGTTTCCTAGGTCTCTCAAATCTATCTCACTCAGTTCTATTTTTGGGCATGAAATAGGTTGCACGTGGGCACTTCCAATGATTTTGCCAAGTCACACAGGAAGTGCCCACGTGCAACTTATTTGACAGGGCCTACACAGGCTTTCCGTGGACAGTGCATTTTTATAACAATTAAGCCATTGTACATGCTCCAAAGTACATGAAACTGCTGGGGGGTGTTTCCTGGCCGGGGTACTGTAGGTATTGCTCAATAAAATATAATATTTAAGAAATATGACCTATTAATCCATTGTCCATAGATAGCCTGCGGAGGCCTCATTGAATAAGTTGCAGGTGTCCATGCACCAATAGTGGTGTAATTCACCAAAATTCAACTCCAAATTCCAAAATCATTAAGTTACAGCTGTAACTTAATAGACGGTAACTACACAGGCTTTCCGTGGACAGAATTTTTCAGTGTAAATATGAATATTGATGAGTTATAATTAGTGGTGGGCCGTTATCGGCGTTAACGTGCTGCGTTAACGTGAGACTCTTATCGGGCGATAAAAAAAATATCGCCGTTAATCTATTCTCAAAGTTGGGTTAGGAGCTGGGTCTATACTACGCAAGCTATGATGAATTTCAGCTTGATATTTTAGCGCGGATGTATACCTAGCCGAATTGCACTGTAGGGGGCGAGAACGAGTCTTCGAACTAGAGGCTGACATTTTTTCGGGAATCCCGCGGGATGGGAAACAAAATCGCTACGAATTACGTGATTGGGACGGGAGAGGAAAATATTTAATCGGGAGTGGGCGGGACCGGGAATAGATATCCAACTTTACACACAAATATACGTTTTATATAAATAAACTATAAACTGTATATTTTAATTCTGAACTCAACTGTCTCTTTATGCTCTCCTCCTGTTTGCTTTGGTGTGACTGGTTAAGTGAATGACGCAGTCCGTGATGGACAGATTGTTAACGGCTGGTCTATGTGGTAATACACTCGGGCAGGACAGCCAAACGCTCACCTATCATTCATCAACCTCAAATATGGCTTTTCATCTGAAAGATGTATGTAGTAGCAACTTTACATGGCCGCTCAATGTGATGTTAACCTAGAAAAATGTGCACTATTGAAGTGTTTGTGTGGAAAGTGGAAGCTGCTTGCTGCAGGACAGGCTCCGTGCCACACTTGCTCTTAAAATCTCCGTCATTTTTGGTCATACAGATAAAAGTAACCACATCTTTCGAATCTGTAAAGACTCTACGTTTATTTGTGTGCACTCAGAATAACAACGAAACGTTGCGCTTTTAAGCAAACAGGATGCGCTTTAGGTCTCATGTGAACTTGAGCGAGAAACTTCGAAACTCCGTCTTTGAAAAGTATATCTATAGAGAGTGAAATGTCAAAAAAAAAAAAAATACATAGAAGACGTTTGTGTTAGCATGGATGATTTACATGAAATTGAATCTGTGCAACACTCTGCATAAGATGGCTTTCAGTTCAATATAATAACAAAAAACTAAATTTTGGGTTTTTATTCAACTAATAAGGTGGGCACGCTGTGATCTGTACTATATTTTTACTGTAATTGACAGTTATCGGCAAAAAAAAACCAACACGGGAGTGGGAGGGAATGGGAGTCATTCTTCCGGGAGTGGAGCGGGACGGGATTTTCCCCCAGTTTTTCGTGGGATTGGGACGGGAAGAGATTAATTTTTGTGGGAGTGAGACGGGAGAGGTTTGAGAATTCACTCCCGTGTCACCCTCTGCTTCGAACCTGTGTGTATGCCTAACGTTACTGTGAAATTACCACATCAAACGTGACGTGCTAACATGGATGAAGCTATGAAGCCGCCGGGTTTGCTTCAGGGAAAATTAATTTTTAAGAAGCTTCCCAATGGAAACTGTAAACAGTTCATCACGACCTCTTATGTAGGCCTACAGTTCAAAATTCATGTTTAACTGAATAAACAGTTAGTAAACACAAGTACATCTTATTGAACATAATTTATTTTCATCAACAATTATCATAGTAGAACAGCTTTCTCAAGCAGTTTGTGATGCATTTTGGAAACAGGAGATGAGCCCCTGGTCTAATGCGCCACCTGGCTTGAGAAACCCGTTCTCAAAGACTTACTTTTAGTCATTATTTGGGTAGCACACATATTCTGAATGCCTTCGGCAGAATTCAAATGAGCCATTTTAATCTAGATTAATCTAGATTAATTCCAAGATTACAGTGAGATTAATCTAGATTAAAAAAAATTATCTATGCCCACCATTAGTTATAATATATATAAACTTCTCACACGGTGTGTCCCGAGTGTAGGGCTGTATGTTTTTCATAATAAAAATGATAACAAGCAGAAAATATGACTTATTGATGCATTGTCCATGGTGCCATTTGAATCAATTAATAAGTTATGAATTAAACGATTTGTAATATTTTAGGTAACATTTTTGTTTAGAGATGCCTGCTCCAGTCGGGGATCGAACCTGCAACCTTTGGGATCCATAGCACCCCATGCAAAGTGTTATTTATAGACATATTTCTCAAACTAATAATGTAATATATGTGTCCTATAGCTTCTGAATGGCAGGATAGTCAATATTAACTCTCATTTCACCTCAATTTTTTAATTTTTCTTTCTTTTCTTCCGTTTTCCTCCTTCTCCTTCCAAAGGATGAGATGTGGCCACCTGCTTTCTCCTAGTTTGTGATCGCTATTTTTGTGTCTGAAGATCGATACTGTCCTGTTCTGCCCTCCTGCAGCCAAGGGAGCTGGAGGACCACAGACAAGCATAGTCGTGGCTGAGAGGTTAATGAGATGGACTTGAAATCCATTGGGGTCTACCTGCACAGATTTGAACCCTGCCGATTACGGGTAGAATTTTCCCTTTCACTTTAGTTTTCTGTGCTTTTAATTGTGACTTTCAAGGCCTTTGCTCTATCTACCATAATTTTTTATGAGCTTCTGATCGGCGGTTTGTTTGGAACCTGCTGTTATATAAAACTACATTGTTCGCCTTACTCCCAGCACACAGAGGAGAAGAAGCCGTATCGTTATTTTACAAGTTTTTGTGCACTCCGTCTGCAACGGACAAACACGCCGCTGGACATTTTAGCAGCCGTGGGACAGCGGCACGCCATGATCGTATAGCAAATAGTACTTTGCATTGTGGCCGCAGAAACCCCGGTTCGAATCTGGATCACGGCAGCCTTGTGCAACGGGACGCCGGGCTCCTTTTAACCACCTCGTCCTTCAGATGGATCTTGTGTCTGGAGCTTAGTGCTGTTCTTTCTTAACCACCTGCAGCCAACAGAGCTGGAGAGCCACTGCCAGGCGTAGTTGTGGCCGAGAGGTAAAGGCGATGGGCTCGAAATCTATTGGGGACTCCCCACACAGGTTCGAAACCTGCCGACTACGGGCAGGGTTTGCACTTTTGCTTTAGCATCCCGTGCCGATAATTGTGTCTTCCGACCTTTTGTTTTCGCTCTCTCTGACGTAATTCCTTGTGGACTTCATCCTGTGGCGCGTGTGGCAAATGAGCTTCTGCTGGGTGGCATATAATACATAGTATTGCTGTAGCAGCATGGACACACATACCGGAAGCGTTCACTCTTAAGAGAGCGCAAAAATAAAATACAAAAATGAATTAAAGAGATCGCTGCAAATTGAGACAGGCTTTTTACAAATATTTTTTTACAAATAACTTTTCAAAAACACGGCGCATTAATAACACGGAGCTGAGCACCAGTTAGGGCTGGTAGCGACCAAAAAATTGTGCTCGCCTAATTATATTTTTTAGGGTAATCGACAGGAAGTGCAAATAGACAATCATTTAAGTGTGAGTTTATCAGTGCATTTCCTCAAGTTCCCGTAGTCGTGGCAGAGTGGTTAAGGCGATGGGCTAAAAGTCCATTGGGGTCTCCTCGCCTAGTATTGAATCCTGCAGACCAAGGGTGGCGTTTGTCCTTTGACTTTAGTTTTCTGTGCCGTTAATTGTGCCTACCAAGGCGTTTGCTCTATCTAGAGTATTTTTTTGAGCCTCTGTTCGGCGGTTTGTGTGGAATCTGCTGTTATGTAAAACTACGTTGTTCGCCAGCCCCCAGCACTACGAGGAGAAGAAAACATGCCTTTTTTTGGTGAATAAAGTGCATAGAGTAAAAGGCCTTGGAAGGCACAATTATCGGCACAGAAAACTAAAGTGAAAGGTCAATCATCACACGTAGTTGGCAGGGTTCAAAACTGCGCAGGGAAACCCCAATGGATATCAAGTCCATCACCTTAACCACTCAGCCACAACTACATGGAAACACGCTTCTCAACGAGGACAAAGTAGGCTGCCACATCTCATCCTGTAGAGGAGGGCTTTTCAGAGCTGACCCTGGGCCCCCACAGCACTGCAAGTTTCCTAGGTCTCTCAAATCTATCTCACTCAGTTCTATTTTTGGGCATGAAATAGGTTGCACGTGGGCACTTCCCATGATTTTGCCAAGTCACACAGGAAGTGCCCACGTGCAACTTATTTGACAGGGCCTACACAGGCTTTCCGTGGACAGTGCATTTTTATAACAATTAAGCCATTGTACATGCTCCAAAGTACATGAAACTGCTGGGGGGTGTTTCCTGGCCACGGTACTGTAGGTATTGCTCAATAAAATATAATATTTAAGAAATATGACCTATTAATCCATTGTCCATAGATAGCCTGCGGAGGCCTCATTGAATAAGTTGCAGGTGTCCATGCACCAATAGTGGTTTAATTCACCAAAATTCAACTCCAAATTCCAAAATCATTAAGTTACACCTGTAACTTAATAGACGGTAACTACACAGGCTTTCCGTGGACAGAATTTTTCAGTGTAAATATGAATATTGATGAGTTATAATATATAATATATAAACCCTTTCACTTTGGTTTTCTGTGCTTTTAATTGTGACTTTCAAGGCCTTTGCTCTATCTACCATAATTTTTTATGAGCTTCTGATTGGCGGTTTGTTTGGAACCTGCTGTTATATAAAACTACATTGTTCGCCTTACTCCCAGCACGCCGAGGAGAAGAAGCCATATCGTTATTTTACAAGTTTTTGTGCGCTCCGTCTGCAACGGACAAACACGCCGCTGGACATTTTAGCAGCCGTGGGACAGCGGCACGCCATGATCATATAGCCCTTAGTACTCTGCATTGTGGCCGCAGAAACCCCGGTTCGAATCTGGATCACAGCAGCCTTTTGCAACGGGACGCCGGGCTCCTTTTAGCCACCTCGTCCTTCAGATGGATCTTGTGTCTGGATCTTGTGTCTGGAGCTTGGTGCTGTTCTTTCTTAACCACCTGCAGCCAACAGAGCTGGAGAACCACTGCCAGGCGTAGTTGTGGCCGAGAGGTTAAGGCGATGGACTCGAAATCCATTGGGGACTCCCAAGAGGTTCGAACCCTGCCGACTACGGGCAGGGTTTGCACTTTGCTTTAGCATCCCGTGCCGATAATTGTGTCTTCCAAGACCTTTTGTTTTCGCCTCTCTGACGTAATTCCTTGTGGACTTCATCCTGTGGCGCATGTGGCAAATTAGCTTCTGCTGGATGGCATATAATACATAGTATTGCTGTAGCAGCATGGACACACATACCGGAAGCGTTCACTCTGAAGAGAGCGCAAAAATAAAATACAAAATGAATTAAAGAGATCGCTGCAAATTGAGACAGGCTTTTTACAAATATTTTTTACAAATAACTTTTCAAAACACGGCGCATTAATAACACGGAGCTGAGCACCAGTTAGGCTGGTAGCGACCAAAAAATTGTGCTCGCCTAATTATATTTTTTAGGGTAATCGACAGGAAGTGCAAATAGACAATCATTTAAGTGTGAGTTTATCAGTGCATTTCCTCAAGTTCACGTAGTTGTGGCAGAGTGGTTAAGGCGATGGGCTAAAAGTCCATTGGGGTCTCCTCGCCTAGTATTGAATCCTGCAGACCAAGGGTGGCGTTTGTCCTTTGACTTTAGTTTTCTGTTCCGTAAATTGTGCCTACCAAGGCGTTTGCTCTATCTACAGTATTTTTTTTGAGCCTCTGTTCGGCGGTTTGTGTGGAATCTGCTGTTATGTAAAACTACGTTGTTCGCCAGCCCCCAGCACTACGAGGAGAAGAAAACATTCATTTTTTTGGTGAATAAAGTGCATAGAGTAAAATGCCTTGGAAGGCACAATTATCGGCACAGAAAACTAAAGTGAAAGGTCAATCATCACATGTAGTTGGCAGGGTTCGAACTTGCGAAGGGAAACCCCAATGGATTTCAAGTCCATCGCCTTAACCACTCAGCCACAACTACATGGAATCAAGCTTCTCAACGAGGACAAAGTAGGCTGCCACATCTCATCCTGTAGAGGAGGGTTTTTCAGTGCTGACCCTGGGCCCCCACAGCACTGCAAGTTTCCTAGGTCTCTCAAATCTATCTCACTCAGTTCTATTTTTGGGCATGAAATAGGTTGCACGTGGGCACTTCCAATGATTTTGCCAAGTCACACAGGAAGTGCCCACGTGCAACTTATTTGACAGGGCCTACACAGGCTTTCCGTGGACAGTGCATTTTATAACAATTAAGCCATTGTACATGCTCCAAAGTACATGAAACTGCTGGGGGGTGTTTCCTGGCCGGGGTACTGTAGGTATTGCTCAATAAAATATAATATTTAAGAAATATGACCTATTAATCCATTGTCCATAGATAGCCTGCGGAGGCCTCATTGAATAAGTTGCAGGTGTCCATGCACCAATAGTGGTGTAATTCACCAAAATTCAACTCCAAATTCCAAAATCATTAAGTTACAGCTGTAACTTAATAGACGGTAACTACACAGGCTTTCCGTGGACAGAATTTTTCAGTGTAAATATGAATATTGATGAGTTATAATTAGTGGTGGGCCGTTATCGGCGTTAACGTGCTGCGTTAACGTGAGACTCTTATCGGGCGATAAAAAATATCGCTAATCTATTCTCAAAGTTGGGTTAGGAGCTGGGTCTATACAAGCTATGATGAATTTCAGCTTGATATTTTAGCCGGATGTATACCAGCCGAATTGCACTGAGTCTTCGAACCTAGAGGCTGACATTTTTCGAATCCCGATGGGAAACAAAATCGCTACTGATTGGGACGGGAGAGGAAAATATTTAATCGAATAGATATCCAACTTTACACACAAATATACGTAAACTATAAACTGTATATTTTAATTCTGAACTCAACTGTCTCTTTATGCTCTCCTCCTGTTTGCTTTGGTGTGACTGGTTAAGTGAATGACGCAGTCCGTGATGGACAGATTGTTAACGGCTGGTCTATGTGGTAATACACTCGGGCAGGACAGCCAAACGCTCACCTATCATTCATCAACCTCAAATATGGATTTTCATCTGAAAGATGTATGTAGTAGCAACTTTACATGGCCGCTCAATGTGATGTTAACCTAGAAAAATGTGCACTATTGAAGTGTTTGTGTGGAAAGTGGAAGCGCGTTTGCTGCAGGACAGGCTCCGGTGCGCTCACTTGCTCTTAAAATCTCCGTCATTTTTGGTCATACAGATAAAAGTAACCACATCTTTCGAATCTGTAAAGACTCTACGCTTATTTGTGTGCACTCAGAATAACAACGAAACGCTATGCTTTTAAGCAAACAGGATGCGCTTTAGGTCTCATGTGAACTTGAGCGAGAAACTTCGAAACTCCGTCTTTGAAAAGTATATCTATAGAGAGTGAAATGTCAAAAAAAAAAAAATACATAGAAGACGTGTGTGTTAGCATGGATGATTTACATGAAATTGAATCTGTGCAACACTCTGCATAAGATGGCTTTCAGTTCAATATAATAACAAAAAACTAAATTTTGGGTTTTTATTCAACTAATAAGGTGGGCACGCTGTGATCTGTACTATATTTTTACTGTAATTGACAGTTATCGGCAAAAAAAAAAAAAACAACAACACGGGAGTGGGAGGGAATGGGAGTCATTCTTCCGGGAGTGGAGCGGGACGGGATTTTCCCCCAGTTTTTCGTGGGATTGGGACGGGAAGAGATTAATTTTTGTGGGAGTGAGACGGGAGAGGTTTGAGAATTCACTCCCGTGTCACCCTCTGCTTCGAACCTGTGTGTATGCCTAACGTTACTGTGAAATTACCACATCAAACGTGACGTGCTAACATGGATGAAGCTATGAAGCCGCCGGGTTTGCTTCAGGGAAAATTAATTTTTAAGAAGCTTCCCAATGGAAACTGTAAACAGTTCATCACGACCTCTTATGTAGGCCTACAGTTCAAAATTCATGTTTAACTGAATAAACAGTTAGTAAACACAAGTACATCTTATTGAACATAATTTATTTTCATCAACAATTATCATAGTAGAACAGCTTTCTCAAGCAGTTTGTGATGCATTTTGGAAACAGGAGATGAGCCCCTGGTCTATCGCCACCTGGCTTGAGAAACCCGTTCTCAAAGACTTACTTTTAGTCATTATTTGGGTAGCACACATATTCTGAATGCCTTCGCAGAATTCAAATGAGCCATTTTAATCTAGATTAATCTAGATTAATTCCAAGATTACAGTGAGATTAATCTAGATTAAAAAAAATTATCTATGCCCACCACTAGTTATAATATATATAAACTTCTCACACGGTGTGTCCCGAGTGTAGGGCTGTATGTTTTCATAATAAAAATGATAACAAGCAGAAAATATGACTTATTGATGCATTGTCCATGGTGCCATTTGAATCAATTAATAAGTTATGAATTAAACGATTTGTAATATTTTAGGTAACATTTTTGTTTAGAGATGCCTGCTCCAGTCGGGGATCGAACCTGCAACCTTTGGGATCCATAGCACCCCATGCAAAGTGTTATTTATAGACATAATTCTCAAACTAATAATGTAATATATGTGTCCTATAGCTTCTGAATGGCAGGATAGTCAATATTAACTCTCATTTCACTTAATTTTATCTCAATTTTTCAATTTTTCTTTCTTTTCTTCCGTTTTCCTCCTTCTCCTTCCAAAGGATGAGATGTGGCCACCTGCTTTCTCCTAGTTGGGATCGCTATTTTTGTGTCTGAAGATCGATACTGTCCTGTTCTGCCCTCCTGCAGCCAAGGGAGCTGGAGGACCACAGACAAGCATAGTCGCGGCTGAGAGGTTAATGAGATGGACTTGAAATCCATTGGGGTCTACCTGCGCAGATTTGAACCCTGCCGATTATGGGTAGAATTTTCCCTTTCACTTTAGTTTTCTGTGCTTTTAATTGTGACTTTCAAGGCCTTTGCTCTATCTACCATAATTTTTTATGAGCTTCTGCTCGGCGGTTTGTTTGGAACCTGCTGTTATATAAAACTACATTGTTCGCCTTACTCCCAGCACACAGAGGAGAAGAAGCCGTATCGTTATTTTACAAGTTTTTGTGCACTCCGTCTGCAACGGACAAACACGCCGCTGGACATTTTAGCAGCCGTGGGACAGCGGCACGCCATGATCGTATAGCGGTTAGTACTCTGCATTGTGGCCGCAGAAACCCCGGTTCGAATCTGGATCACAGCAGCCTTTTGCAACGGGACGCCGGGCTCCTTTTAGCCACCTCGTCCTTCAGATGGATCTTGTGTCTGGATCTTGTGTCTGGAGCTTGGTGCTGTTCTTTCTTAACCACCTGCAGCCAACAGAGCTGGAGAACCACTGCCAGGCGTAGTTGTGGCCGAGAGGTTAAGGCGATGGACTCGAAATCCATTGGGGACTCCCCGCGCAGGTTCGAACCCTGCCGACTACGGGCAGGGTTTGCACTTTTGCTTTAGCATCCCGTGCCGATAATTGTGTCTTCCAAGACCTTTTGTTTTCGCTCTCTCTGACGTAATTCCTTGTGGACTTCATCCTGTGGCGCATGTGGCAAATTAGCTTCTGCTGGATGGCATATAATACATAGTATTGCTGTAGCAGCATGGACACACATACCGGAAGCGTTCACTCTGAAGAGAGCGCAAAAATAAAATACAAAAATGAATTAAAGAGATCGCTGCAAATTGAGACAGGCTTTTTACAAATATTTTTTTACAAATAACTTTTCAAAAACACGGCGCATTAATAACACGGAGCTGAGCACCAGTTAGGGCTGGTAGCGACCAAAAAATTGTGCTCGCCTAATTATATTTTTTAGGGTAATCGACAGGAAGTGCAAATAGACAATCATTTAAGTGTGAGTTTATCAGTGCATTTCCTCAAGTTCACGTAGTTGTGGCAGAGTGGTTAAGGCGATGGGCTAAAAGTCCATTGGGGTCTCCTCGCCTAGTATTGAATCCTGCAGACCAAGGGTGGCGTTTGTCCTTTGACTTTAGTTTTCTGTTCCGTAAATTGTGCCTACCAAGGCGTTTGCTCTATCTACAGTATTTTTTTTGAGCCTCTGTTCGGCGGTTTGTGTGGAATCTGCTGTTATGTAAAACTACGTTGTTCGCCAGCCCCCAGCACTACGAGGAGAAGAAAACATTCATTTTTGGTGAATAAAGTGCATAGAGTAAAATGCCTTGAAGGCACAATTATCGGCACAGAAAACTAAAGTGAAAGGTCAATCATCACATGTAGTTGGCAGGGTTCGAACTTCATGCTGGGAAACCCCAATGGATTTCAAGTCCATCGCCTTAACCACTCAGCCACAACTACATGGAATCAAGCTTCTCAACGAGGACAAAGTAGGCTGCCACATCTCATCCTGTAGAGGAGGGTTTTTCAGTGCTGACCCTGGGCCCCACAGCACTGCAAGTTTCCTAGGTCTCTCAAATCTATCTCACTCAGTTCTATTTTTGGGCATGAAATAGGTTGCACGTGGGCACTTCCAATGATTTTGCCAAGTCACACAGGAAGTGCCCACGCAACTTATTTGACAGGGCCTACACAGGCTTTCCGTGGACAGTGCATTTTTATAACAATTAAGCCATTGTACATGCTCCAAAGTACATGAAACTGCTGGGGGTGTTTCTGGCCACGGTACTGTAGGTATTGCTCAATAAAATATAATATTTAAGAAATATGACCTATTAATCCATTGTCCATAGACAGATAGCCTCATGGAGGCCTCATTGAATAAGTTGCAGGTGTCCATGCACCAATAGTGGTGTAATTCACCAAAATTCAACTCCAAATTTAAAATCATTAAGTTACAGCTGTAACTTAATAGACGGTAACTACACAGGCTTTCCGTGGACAGAATTTTTCAGTGTAAATATGAATATTGATGAGTTATAATTAGTGGTGGGTTTGTTATCCGGCGTTAACGTGCTGCGTTAACGTGAGACTCTTATCGGGCGATAAAAAATATCGCCGTTAATCTATTCTCAAAGTTGGGTTAGGAGCTGGGTCTATACTACGCAAGCTATGATGAATTTCAGCTTGATATTTTAGCCGGATGTATACCTAAATTGCACTGTAGGGGGCGAGAACCAGTCTTCGAACCTAGAGGCTGACATTTTTCGAATCCCGCTGGATGGGAAACAAAATCGCTAATAATTACGTGATTGGGACGGAGAGGAAAATATTTAATCGGAGTGGGCGGGACCGAATAGATATCCAACTTTACACACAAATATACGTTTTATATAAATAAACTATAAACTGTATATTTTAATTCTGAACTCAACTGTCTCTTTATGCTCTCCTCCTGTTTGCTTTGGTGTGACTGGTTAAGTGAATGACGCAGTCCGTGATGGACAGATTGTTAACGGCTGGTCTATGTGGTAATACACTCGGGCAGGACAGCCAAACGCTCACCTATCATTCATCAACCTCAAATATGGCTTTTCATCTGAAAGATGTATGTAGTAGCAACTTTACATGGCCGCTCAATGTGATGTTAACCTAGAAAAATGTGCACTATTGAAGTGTTTGTGTGGAAAGTGGAAGCGCGTTTGCTGCAGGACAGGCTCCGGTGCGCTCACTTGCTCTTAAAATCTCCGTCATTTTTGGTCATACAGATAAAAGTAACCACATCTTTCGAATCTGTAAAGACTCTACGTTTATTTGTGTGCACTCAGAATAACAACGAAACGTTGCGCTTTTAAGCAAACAGGATGCGCTTTAGGTCTCATGTGAACTTGAGCGAGAAACTTCGAAACTCCGTCTTTGAAAAGTATATCTATAGAGAGTGAAATGTCAAAAAAAAAATACATAGAAGACGTGTGTGTTAGCATGGATGATTTACATGAAATTGAATCTGTGCAACACTCTGCATAAGATGGCTTTCAGTTCAATATAATAACAAAAAACTAAATTTTGGGTTTTTATTCAACTAATAAGGTGGGCACGCCAGATCTGTACTATATTTTTACTGTAATTGACAGTTATCAGCAAAACAACAACACGGGAGTGGGAGGGAATGGGAGTCATTCTTCCGGGAGTGGAGCGGACGGATTTTCCCCAGTTTTTCGTGGGATTGGGACGGAAGAGATTAATTTTTGTGGAGTGAGACGGGAGAGGTTTGAGAATTCAGTCACCCTCTGCTTCAACCTGTGTGTATGCCTAACGTTACTGTGAAATTACCACATCAAACGTGACGTGCTAACATGGATGAAGCTATGAAGCTGGTTTGCTTCAGGAAAATTAATTTTAAGAAGCTTCCCAATGGAAACTGTAAACAGTTCATCACGACCTCTTATGTAGGCCTACAGTTCAAAATTCATGTTTAACTGAATAAACAGTTAGTAAACACAAGTACATCTTATTGAACATAATTTATTTTCATCAACAATTATCATAGTAGAACAGCTTTCTCAAGCAGTTTGTGATGCATTTTGGAAACAGGAGATGAGCCCCTGGTCTAATGCGCCACCTGGCTTGAGAAACCCGTTCTCAAAGACTTACTTTTAGTCATTATTTGGGTAGCACACATATTCTGAATGCCTTCGGCAGAATTCAAATGAGCCATTTTAATCTAGATTAATCTAGATTAATTCCAAGATTACAGTGAGATTAATCTAGATTAAAAAAAATTATCTATGCCCACCACTAGTTATAATATATATAAACTTCTCACACGGTGTGTCCCGAGTGTAGGGCTGTATGTTTTTCATAATAAAAATGATAACAAGCAGAAAATATGACTTATTGATGCATTGTCCATGGTGCCATTTGAATCAATTAATAAGTTATGAATTAAACGATTTGTAATATTTTAGGTAACATTTTTGTTTAGAGATGCCTGCTCCAGTCGGGGATCGAACCTGCAACCTTTGGGATCCATAGCACCCCATGCAAAGTGTTATTTATAGACATATTTCTCAAACTAATAATGTAATATATGTGTCCTATAGCTTCTGAATGGCAGGATAGTCAATATTAACTCTCATTTCACCTCAATTTTTTAATTTTTCTTTCTTTTCTTTTTCCTCCTTCTCCTTCCAAAGGATGAGATGTGGCCACCTGCTTTCTCCTAGTTTGTGATCGCTATTTTTGTGTCTGAAGATCGACATTGTCCTGTTCTGCCCTCCTGCAGCCAAGGGAGCTGGAGGACCACAGACAAGCATAGTCGTGGCTGAGAGGTTAATGAGATGGACTTGAAATCCATTGGGGTCTACCTGCACAGATTTGAACCCTGCCGATTACGGGTAGAATTTTCCCTTTCACTTTAGTTTTCTGTGCTTTTAATTGTGACTTTCAAGGCCTTTGCTCTATCTACCATAATTTTTTATGAGCTTCTGATCGGCGGTTTGTTTGGAACCTGCTGTTATATAAAACTACATTGTTCGCCTTACTCCCAGCACACAGAGGAGAAGAAGCCGTATCGTTATTTTACAAGTTTTTGTGCACTCCGTCTGCAACGGACAAACACGCCGCTGGACATTTTAGCAGCCGTGGGACAGCGGCACGCCATGATTGTATAGCAAATAGTACTTTGCATTGTGGCCGCAGAAACCCCGGTTCGAATCTGGATCACGGCAGCCTTGTGCAACGGGACGCCGGGCTCCTTTTAACCACCTCGTCCTTCAGATGGATCTTGTGTCTGGAGCTTAGTGCTGTTCTTTCTTAACCACCTGCAGCCAACAGAGCTGGAGAGCCACTGCCAGGCGTAGTTGTGGCCGAGAGGTAAAGGCGATGGGCTCGAAATCTATTGGGGACTCCCCACACAGGTTCGAAACCTGCCGACTACGGGCAGGGTTTGCACTTTTGCTTTAGCATCCCGTGCCGATAATTGTGTCTTCCGACCTTTTGTTTTCGCTCTCTCTGACGTAATTCCTTGTGGACTTCATCCTGTGGCGCGTGTGGCAAATGAGCTTCTGCTGGGTGGCATATAATACATAGTATTGCTGTAGCAGCATGGACACACATACCGGAAGCGTTCACTCTAAGAGAGCAAAAATAAAATACAAAATGAATTAAAGAGATCGCTGCAAATTGAGACAGGCTTTTACAAATATTTTTTACAAATAACTTTTCAAAAACACGGCGCATTAATAACACGGAGCTGAGCACCAGTTAGGGCTGGTAGCGACCAAAAAATTGTGCTCGCCTAATTATATTTTTTAGGGTAATCGACAGGAAGTGCAAATAGACAATCATTTAAGTGTGAGTTTATCAGTGCATTTCCTCAAGTTCACGTAGTTGTGGCAGAATGGTTAAGGCGATGGGCTAAAAGTCCATTGGGGTCTCCTCGCCTAGTATTGAATCCTGCAGACCAAGGGTGGCGTTTGTCCTTTGACTTTAGTTTTCTGTGCCGTTAATTGTGCCTACCAAGGCGTTTGCTCTATCTACAGTATTTTTTTAGAGCCTCTGTTCGGCGGTTTGTGTGGAATCTGCTGTTATGTAAAACTACGTTGTTCGCCAGCCCCCAGCACTACGAGGAGAAGAAAACATGCCTTTTTTTGGTGAATAAAGTGGATAGAGTAAATGGCCTTGGAAGGCACAATTATTGGCACAGAAAACTAAAGTGAAAGGTCAATCACCACACGTAGTCGGCAGGGTTCGAACCTGCACGGGGAGACCCCAATGGATTTCAAGTCCATCGCCTTAACCACTCGGCCACAACTACGCAAACTTAAGCTTCTCAACGAGGAAAAAGTAGGCTGCCACATCTCATCCTGTAGAGGAGGGTTTTTCAGTGCTGACCCTGGGCCCCCAGAGTACTGCAAGTTTCCTAGGTCTCTCAAATCTGTCTCACTCAGTTCACTTTTTGGGCATGAAATAGGTTGCACGTGGGCACTTCCCATGATTTTGCCAAGTCACACAGGAAGTGCCCACGCAACTTATTTGACAGGGCCTACACAGGCTTTCCGTGGACAGTGCATTTTATAACAATTAAGCCATTGTACATGCTCCAAAGTACATGAAACTGCTGGGGGTGTTTCCTGGCCACGGTACTGTAGGTATTGCTCAATAAAATATAATATTTAAGAAATATGACCTATTAATCCATTGTCCATAGATAGCCTGCGGAGGCCTCATTGAATAAGTTGCAGGTGTCCATGCACCAATAGTGGTTTAATTCACCAAAATTCAACTCCAATTTAAAATCATTAAGTTACACCTGTAACTTAATAGACGGTAACTACACAGGCTTTCCGTGGACAGAATTTTTCAGTGTAAATATTAATATTGATGAGTTATAATATATAATATATAAACCCTTTCACTTTGGTTTTCTGTGCTTTTAATTGTGACTTTCAAGGCCTTTGCTCTATCTACCATAATTTTTTATGAGCTTCTGCTCGGCGGTTTGTTTGGAACCTGCTGTTATATAAAACTACATTGTTCGCCTTACTCCCAGCACGCCGAGGAGAAGAAGCCATATCGTTATTTTACAAGTTTTTGTGCGCTCCGTCTGCAACGGACAAACACGCCGCTGGACATTTTAGCAGACGTGGGACAGCGGCACGCCGTGATCGTATAGCGGTTAGTACTCTGCATTTTGGCCGCAGAAACCCCGGTTCGAATCTGGATCACGGCAGCCTTTTGCAACGGGACGCCGGGCTCCTTTTAGCCACCTCGTCCTTCAGATGGATCTTGTGTCTGGAGCTTGGTGCTGTTCTTTCTTAACCACCTGCAGCCAACAGAGCTGGAGAACCACTGCCAGGCGTAGTTGTGGCCGAGAGGTTAAGGCGATGGACTCGAAATCCATTGGGGACTCCTCACAAGGTTCGAACCCCGCCGACTACGGGCAGGGTTTGCACTTTGCTTTAGCATCCCGTGCCGATAATTGTGTCTTCCAAGACCTTTTGTTTTCGCCTCTGACGTAATTCCTTGTGGACTTCATCCTGTGGCGCATGTGGCAAATTAGCTTCTGCTGGATGGCATATAATACATAGTATTGCTGTAGCAGCATGGACACACATACCGGAAGCGTTCACTCTGAAGAGAGCGCAAAATAAAATACAAAATGAATTAAAGAGATCGCTGCAAATTGAGACAGGCTTTTTACAAATATTTTTTACAAATAACTTTTCAAAAACACGGCGATTAATAACACGGAGCTGAGCACCAGTTAGGCTGGTAGCGACCAAAAATTGTGCTCGCTTAATTATATTTTTAGGGTAATCGACAGGAAGTGCAAATAGACAATCATTTAAGTGTGAGTTTATCAGTGCATTTCCTCAAGTTCACGTAGTTGTGGCAGAGTGGTTAAGGCGATGGGCTAAAAGTCCATTGGGGTCTCCTCGCCTAGTATTGAATCCTGCAGACCAAGGGTGGCGTTTGTCCTTTGACTTTAGTTTTCTGTTCAGAATTGTGCCTACCAAGGCGTTTGCTCTATCTACAGTATTTTTTTTGAGCCTCTGTTCGGCGGTTTGTGTGGAATCTGCTGTTATGTAAAACTACGTTGTTCGCCAGCCCCCAGCACTACGAGGAGAAGAAAACATTCCTTTTTTTGGTGAATAAAGTGCATAGAGTAAAATGCCTTGGAAGGCACAATTATCGGCACAGAAAACTAAAGTGAAAGGTCAATCATCACATGTAGTTGGCAGGGTTCGAACTTGCGCAGGGAAACCCCAATGGATTTCAAGTCCATCGCCTTAACCACTCAGCCACAACTACATGGAATCAAGCTTCTCAACGAGGACAAAGTAGGCTGCCACATCTCATCCTGTAGAGGAGGGTTTTTCAGTGCTGACCCTGGGCCCCCACAGCACTGCAAGTTTCCTAGGTCTCTCAAATCTATCTCACTCAGTTCTATTTTTGGGCATGAAATAGGTTGCACGTGGGCACTTCCAATGATTTTGCCAAGTCACACAGGAAGTGCCCACGTGCAACTTATTTGACAGGGCCTACACAGGCTTTCCGTGGACAGTGCATTTTTATAACAATTAAGCCATTGTACATGCTCCAAAGTACATGAAACTGCTGGGGGGTGTTTCCTGGCCGGTACTGTAGGTATTGCTCAATAAAATATAATATTTAAGAAATATGACCTATTAATCCATTGTCCATAGACAGCCTGCATGGAGGCCTCATTGAATAAGTTGCAGGTGTCCATGCACCAATAGTGGTGTAATTCACCAAAATTCAACTCCAAATTAAAATCATTAAGTTACTGCTGTAACTTAATAGACGGTAACTACACAGGCTTTCCGTGGACAGAATTTTTCAGTGTAAATATGAATATTGATGAGTTATAATTAGTGGTGGGTTTATCGGCGTTAACGCAAGGCGTTAACGTGAGACTCTTATCGGGCGATAAAAAAAATATCGCCGTTAATCTATTCTCAAAGTTGGGTTAGGAGCTGGGTCTATACTACGCATGATGAATTTCAGCTTGATATTTTAGCCGGATGTATACCGAATTGCACTGTGATGGGAAACAAAATCGCTACGACGGGAGAGGAAAATATTTAATGAATAGATATCCAACTTTACACACAAATATTAAACTATAAACTGTATATTTTAATTCTGAACTCAACTGTCTCTTTATGCTCTCCTCCTGTTTGCTTTGGTGTGACTGGTTAAGTGAATGACGCAGTCCGTGATGGACAGATTGTTAACGGCTGGTCTATGTGGTAATACACTGGCAGGACAGCCAAACGCCACCTATCATTCATCAACCTCAAATATGGCTTTTCATCTGAAAGATGTATGTAGTAGCAACTTTACATGGCCGCCAATGTGATGTTAACCTAGAAAATGTGCACTATTGAAGTGTTTGTGTGGAAAGTGGAAGCCGCTTGCTGCAGGACAGGCTCCGTGCGCCACTTGCTCTTAAAATCTCCGTCATTTTTGGTCATACAGATAAAAGTAACCACATCTTTCGAATCTGTAAAGACTCTACGCTTATTTGTGTGCACTCAGAATAACAACGAAACGCTATGCTTTTAAGCAAACAGGATGCGCTTTAGGTCTCATGTGAACTTGAGCGAGAAACTTCGAAACTCCGTCTTTGAAAAGTATATCTATAGAGAGTGAAATGTCAAAAAAAAAAAAAAAATACATAGAAGACGTTTGTGTTAGCATGGATGATTTACATGAAATTGAATCTGTGCAACACTCTGCATAAGATGGCTTTCAGTTCAATATAATAACAAAAAACTAAATTTTGGGTTTTTATTCAACTAATAAGGTGGGCACGCTGTGATCTGTACTATATTTTTACTGTAATTGACAGTTATCGGCAAAAAAAAAAAAAAACCAACACGGGAGTGGGAGGGAATGGGAGTCATTCTTCCGGGAGTGGAGCGGGACGGGATTTTCCCCCAGTTTTTCGTGGGATTGGGACGGGAAGAGATTAATTTTTGTGGGAGTGAGACGGGAGAGGTTTGAGAATTCACCCCTGTCACCCTCTGCTTCAACCTGTGTGTATGCCTAACGTTACTGTGAAATTACCACATCAAACGTGACGCTAACATGGATGAAGCTATGAAGCACCGGGTTTGCTTCAGGAAAATTAATTTTAAGAAGCTTCCCAATGGAAACTGTAAACAGTTCATCACGACCTCTTATGTAGGCCTACAGTTCAAAATTCATGTTTAACTGAATAAACAGTTAGTAAACACAAGTACATCTTATTGAACATAATTTATTTTCATCAACAATTATCATAGTAGAACAGCTTTCTCAAGCAGTTTGTGATGCATTTTGGAAACAGGAGATGAGCCCTGGTCTAATCGCGCCACCTGGCTTGAGAAACCCGTTCTCAAAGACTTACTTTAGTCATTATTTGGGTGGCATATTCTGAATGCCTTCGCAGAATTCAAATGAGCCATTTTAATCTAGATTAATCTAGATTAATTCCAAGATTACAGTGAGATTAATCTAGATAAAAAAAAATTATCTATGCCCACCACTAGTTATAATATATATAAACTTCTCACACGGTGTGTCCCGAGTGTAGGGCTGTATGTTTTTCATAATAAAAATGATAACAAGCTGAAAATATGACTTATTGATGCATTGTCCATGGTGCCATTTGAATCAATTAATAAGTTATGAATTAAACGATTTGTAATATTTTAGGTAACATTTTTGTTTAGAGATGCCTGCTCCAGTCGGGGATCGAACCTGCAACCTTTGGGATCCATAGCACCCCATGCAAAGCGTTATTTATAGACATATTTCTCAAACTAATAATGTAATATATGTGTCCTATAGCTTCTGAATGGCAGGATAGTCAATATTAACCTCATTTCACCTCAATTTTAATTTTTCTTTCTTTTCTTCCGTTTTCCTACTTCTCCTTCCAAAGGATGAGATGTGGCCACCTGCTTTCTCCTAGTTTGTGATCGCTATTTTTGTGTCTGAAGATCGATACTGTCCTGTTCTGCCCTCCTGCAGCCAAGGGAGCTGGAGGACCACAGACAAGCATAGTCGTGGCTGAGAGGTTAATGAGATGGACTTGAAATCCATTGGGGTCTACCTGCACAGATTTGAACCCTGCCGATTACGGGTAGAATTTTCCCTTTCACTTTAGTTTTCTGTGCTTTTAATTGTGACTTTCAAGGCCTTTGCTCTATCTACCATAATTTTTTATGAGCTTCTGATCGGCGGTTTGTTTGGAACCTGCTGTTATATAAAACTACATTGTTCGCCTTACTCCCAGCACACAGAGGAGAAGAAGCCGTATCGTTATTTTACAAGTTTTTGTGCACTCCGTCTGCAACGGACAAACACGCCGCTGGACATTTTAGCAGCCGTGGGACAGCGGCACGCCATGATCGTATAGCAAATAGTACTTTGCATTGTGGCCGCAGAAACCCCGGTTCGAATCTGGATCACGGCAGCCTTGTGCAACGGGACGCCGGGCTCCTTTTAACCACCTCGTCCTTCAGATGGATCTTGTGTCTGGAGCTTAGTGCTGTTCTTTTTCTAACCACCTGCAGCCAACAGAGCTGGAGAGCCACTGCCAGGCGAAGTTGTGGCCGAGAGGTAAAGGCGATGGACTCGAAATCTATTGGGGACTCCCACACAGGTTCGAAACCCTGCCGACTACGGGCAGGGTTTGCACTTTGCTTTAGCATCCCGCGGCCGATAATTGTGTCTTCCGACCTTTTGTTTTCGCTCTCTCTGACGTAATTCCTTGTGGACTTCATCCTGTGGCGCGTGTGGCAAATGAGCTTCTGCTGGGTGGCATATAATACATAGTATTGCTGTAGCAGCATGGACACACATACCGAAGCGTTAAGAGAGCGCAAAAATAAAATACAAAATGAATTAAAGAGATCGCTGCAAATTGAGACAGGCTTTTTACAAATATTTTTTTACAAATAACTTTTCAAAAACACGGCGCATTAATAACACGGAGCTGAGCACCAGTTAGGGCTGGTAGCGACCAAATAATTGTGCTCGCTTAATTATATTTTTAGGGTAATCGACAGGAAGTGCAAATAGACAATCATTTAAGTGTGAGTTTATCAGTGCATTTCCTCAAGTTCCCGTAGTCGGGCAGAGTGGTTAAGGCGATGGGCTAAAAGTCCGCTGGGGTCTCCTTGCCTAGTATTGAATCCTGCAGACCAAGGGTGGCTTTGTCCTTTGACTTTAGTTTTCTGTGCCTTTAATTGTGCCTACCAAGGCGTTTGCTCTATCTACAGTATTTTTTTTGAGCCTCTGTTCGGCGGTTTGTGTGGAATCTGCTGTTATGTAAAACTACGTTGTTCGCCAGCCCCCAGCACTACGAGGAGAAGAAAACATGCCTTTTTTTGGTGAATAAAGTGGATAGAGTAAACGGCCTTGGAAGGCACAATTATTGGCACAGAAAACTAAAGTGAAAGGTCAATCACCACACGTAGTCGGCAGGGTTCGAACCTGCGCGGGGAGACCCCAATGGATTTCAAGTCCATCGCCTTAACCACTCGGCCACAACTACAAGCAATTAAGCTTCTCAACGAGGAAAAAGTAGGCTGCCACATCTCATCCTGTAGAGGAGGGTTTTTCAGTGCTGACCCTGGGCCCCCAGAGTACTGCAAGTTTCCTAGGTTTCTCAAATCTATCTCACTCAGTTCTATTTTTGGGCATCAAATAGGTTGCACGTGGGCACTTCCGATGATTTTGCCAAGTCACACAGGAAGTGCCCACGTGCAACTTATTTGACAGGGCCTACACAGGCTTTCCGTGGACAGTGCATTTTTATAACAATTAAGCCATTGTTTGTGCTCCAAAGTACATGAAACTGCTGGGGGGTGTTTCCTGGCCACGGTACTGTAGGTATTGCTCAATAAAATATAATATTTAAGAAATATGACCTATTAATCCATTGTCCATGGATACTCATGGAGGCCTCATTGAATAAGTTGCAGGTGTCCATGCACCAATAGTGGTGTAATTCACCAAAATTCAACTCCAAATTCCAAAATCATTAAGTTACACCTGTAACTTAATAGACGGTAACTACACAGGCTTTCCGTGGACAGAATTTTTAGGTGTAAATATGAATATTGATGAGTTATAAAATATATGAACTTCTCACACAGTGTGTCCCGAGTGTAGGGCTGTATGTTTTTCATAATAAAAATGATAACAAGCTGAAACTATGACTTATTGATGCATTGTCCACGGTGTCATTTGAATAAATTAATAAGTTATGAATTCAACGATTTGTAATATGTCAGGTAACATTTTTGGTTAGAGATGCCTGATCCAGTCGGGGATCGAACCTGCAACCTTTGGGATCCATAGCACCCCATGCAAAGTGTTATTTATAGACATATTTCTCAAACTAATAATGTAATATATTTGTCCTATAGCTTCTGAATGGCAGGATAGTCAATATTAACTCTCATTTCACTTAATTTTATCTCAATTTTTCAATTTTTCTTTCTTTTCTTCCGTTTTCCTCCTTCTCCAAAGGCTGATGAACCACTGCCACCTGTTTCTCCTAGTTGGGATCGCTATTTTTGTGTCTGAAGATCGACATCCTGTTCTGCCTCCTGCAGCCAAGGGAGCTGGAGGACCACAGACAAGCATAGTCGCTGCTGAGAGGTTAATGAGATGGACTTGATGGACATTGGGTCTTGGGGAAATTGAACCCCTGATTATGGGTAGAATTTTCACTTTAGTTTTCTGTGCTTTTAATTGTGACTTTCAAGACCTTTGCTCTATCTACCATAATTTTTATAAACTTCTGTGCGGTTTGTTTGAACCTGCTGTTATATAAAACTACATTGTTCGCCTTTACCCCAGCACGCCAAGGAGAAGAAGCCATATCGTTATTTTACAAGTTTTTTAGCGCCCTGCAACGGACAAACACGCCGCTGGACATTTTAGACGTGTGACAGCGGACAGCGCGTGATCGTAGCTGGAGTACTCTGCATTTTGGCCGCAGAAACCCCGGTTCGAATCTGATCACGGCAGCCTTTTGCAACGGGCTCCTTTTAGCCACCTCGTCCTTCAGATGGATCTTGTGTCTGGAGCTTGGTGCTGTTCTTTTAACCACCTGCAGCCAACAGAGCTGGAGAACCACTGCCAGGCGTAGTTGTGGCCGAGAGGTTAAGGCGATGGACTCGAATCCATTGGGGACTCTCACTTCGAACCCCTGCCGACTACGGGCAGGGTTTGCACTTTTTTAGCATGCCGATAATTGTGTCTTCCAAGACCTTGTTTTCGCCTCTCTGACGAATTCCTTGTGGACTTCATCCTGTGGCGCATGTGGCAAATTAGCTTCTGCTGGATGGCATATAATACATAGTATTGCTGTAGCAGCATGGACAAGCGGAAGCGCTCACTGAAGAGAGCGCAAAAATAAAAATACAAAAATGAATTAAAGAGATCGCTGCAAATTGAGACAGGCTTTTACAACAAATATTTTTTACAACAACTTTTCAAAAACACGGGCGCATTAATAACACGGAGCTGAGCACCAGTTAGGCTGGTAGGCCAAAAATTGTGCTCGCTTAATTATATTTTTTAGGGTAATCGACAGGAAGTGCAAATAGACAATCATTTAAGTGTGAGTTTATCAGTGCATTTCCTCAAGTTCACGTAGTTGTGGCAGAGATGGTTAAGGCGATGGGCTAAAAGTCCATTGGGGTCTCCTCGCCTAGTATTGAATCCTGCAGACCAAGGGTGTGTCCTTTGACTTTAGTTTTCTGTTAATTGTGCCTACCAAGGCGCTTTGCTCTATCTACAGTATTTTTTTTTGAGCCTCTGTTCGGGCGGTTTGAATGTGGAATCTGTTATGTAAAACGTTGTTCGCCAGCCCCCAGCACTACGAGGAGAAGAAAACATTCCTTTTTGGTGAATAAAGTGCATAGAGTAAAATGCCTTGAAGGCACAATTATCAGCACAGAAAACTAAAGTGAAAGGTCAATCATCACATGTAGTTGGCAGGGTTCGAACTTGCGCAGGAAACCCCAATGGATTTCAAGTCCATCGCCTTAACCACTCAGCCAACTACATGGAATCAAGCTTCTTCAACGAGGACAAAGTAGGCTGCCACATCTCATCCTGTAGAGGAGGGTTTTTCAGTGCTGACCCTGGGCCCCCACAGCACTGCAAGTTTCCTAGGTCTCTCAAATCTATCTCACTCAGTTCTATTTTGGGCATGAAATAGGTTGCACGACTTCCAATGATTTTGCCAAGTCACACAGGAAGTGCCCACGCATGGACTTATTTGACAGGGCCTACACAGGCTTTCCGTGACAGTGCATTTTATAACAATTAAGCCATTGTACATGCTCCTTTACATGAAACTGCTGGGGGTGTTTCCTGGCCGGGTACTGTAGGTATTGCTCAATAAAATATAATATTTAAGAAATATGACCTATTAATCCATTGTCCATAGACACCTCATGGAGGCCTCATTGAATAAGTTGCAGGTGTCCATGCACCAATAGTGGTGTAATTCACCAAAATTCAACTCCAAATTTAAAATCATTAAGTTACTGCTGTAACTTAATAGACGGTAACTAACTGCACAGGCTTTCCGTGGACAGAATTTTTCAGTGTAAATAATATTGATATTGATAGTTATAATTTGCATTGTGGCCGCAGAACGTTCGAATCTGATAACGGCAGCCTTTATCGGGCGATAAAAAATATCGCCGTTAATCTATTCTCAAAGTTGGGTTAGATGGTCTATACTACGCAAGCTATGATGAATTTCAGCTTGATATTTTAGCCATGCATACCAACGAATTGCAATGTAGAACCAGTCTTCGAACCAGAGGCTGACATTTTTTCGGAATCCCGCTGGATGGGAAACAAAATCGCTACGATTACGTGATTGGGACTCCCGAAGGAAAATATTTAATCGTGGGACGGACCGAACCGGGATATCCAACTTTACACACAAATATACGCGTTTATATAAATAAACTATAAACTGTATATTTTAATTCTGAACTCAACTGTCTCTTTATGCTCTCCTCCTGTTTGCTTTTGGTGACTGGTTCTGCTGGGTGGCAATGACGCAGTCCGTGATGGACAGATTGTTGGCTGGTCTATGTGGTAATACACTCGGCAGGACAGCCAATAAAATACACCTATCATTCATCAACCTCAAATATGGCTTTTCATCTGAAAGATGTATGTAGTAGCAACTTTTACATGGCCAATGTGATGTTAACCTAGAAAAATGTGCACTATTGAAGTGTTTGTGTGGAAAGTGGAAGCAGCTTGCTGCAGGACAGGCTCCGTGCCACTTGCTCTTAAAATTCCGTCATTTTTGGTCATACAGATAAAAGTAACCACATCTTTCGAATCTGTAAAGACTTTACGCTTATTTGTGTGCACTCAGAATAACAACGAAACGCAGAGTGCGCTTTAAGCAAACAGGATGCGCTTTTAGGTCTCATGTGAACTTGAGCGAGAAATCCTGCAGACCAACTCCGCCTTTGAAAAGTATATCTATAGAGAGTGAAATGTCAAAAAAAAAAAAAATACATAGAAGACGTTTGCTTGTTAGCATGGATGATTTACATGAAATTGAATCTGTGCAACACTGCTGCATAAGATGGCTTTCAGTTCAATATAATAACAAAAACTAAATTTTGGGTTTTTATTCAACTAATAAGGTGCACGCCAGATCTGTACTATATTTTTACTGTAATTGACAGTTATCGGCAAAAAAAAAAAGGAAACGGAGTGAGACAACCTCATCCTGTAGAGTTAACTGAATAAACAGTTAGTAAACACAAGTACATCTTATTGAACATAATTTATTTTCATCAACAATTATCATAGTAGAACAGCTTTCTCAAGCAGTTTGTGATGCATTTTGGAAACAGGAGATGAGCCCTGGTCTAATGCGCCACCTGGCTTGAGAAACCCGCTCTCAAAGACTTACTTTAGTCATTATTTGGGTAGCACACATATTCTGAATGCCTTCGCAGAATTCAAATGAGCATTTAATCTAGATTAATCTAGATTAATTCCAAGATTACAGTGAGATTAATCTAGATTAAAAATATCTATGCCCACCACTAGTTATAATATATATAAACTTCTCACACGGTGTGTCCCGAGTGTAGGGCTGTATGTTTTCATAATAAAAATGATAACAAGCTGAAAATATGACTTATTGATGCATTGTCCATGGTGCCATTTGAATCAATTAATAAGTTATGAATTAAACGATTTGTAATATTTTAGGTAACATTTTTGTTTAGAGATGCCTGCTCCAGTCGGGGATCGAACCTGCAACCTTTGGGATCCATAGCACCCCATGCAAAGCGTTATTTATAGACATATTTCTCAAACTAATAATGTAATATATGTGTCCTATAGCTTCTGAATGGCAGGATAGTCAATATTAACTCTCATTTCACCTCAATTTTTAAATTTTTCTTTCTTTTCTTCCGTTTTCCTCCTTCTCCTTCCAAAGGATGAGATGTGGCCACCTGCTTTCTCCTAGTTTGTGATCGCTATTTTTGTGTCTGAAGATCGACATTGTCCTGTTCTGCCCTCCTGCAGCCAAGGGAGCTGGAGGACCACAGACAAGCATAGTCTTGGCTGAGAGGTTAATGAGATGGACTTGAAATCCATTGGGGTCTACCTGCACAGATTTGAACCCTGCCGACACGGGTAGAATTTTCCCTTTCACTTTAGTTTTCTGTGCTTTTAATTGTGACTTTCAAGGCCTTTGCTCTATCTACCATAATTTTTATGAGCTTCTGATCGGCGGTTTGTTTGGAACCTGCTGTTATATAAAACTACATTGTTCGCCTTACTCCCAGCACACAGAGGAGAAGAAGCCGATCGTTATTTTACAAGTTTTTGTGCACTCCGCCTGCAACGGACAAACACGCCGCTGGACATTTTAGCAGCTGGGACAGCGGCACGCCATGATCGTATAGCAAATAGTACTTTGCATTGTGGCCGCAGAAACCCTGGTTCGAATCTGGATCACGGCAGCCTTGTGCAACGGGACGCCGGGCTCCTTTTAACCACCTCGTCCTTCAGATGGATCTTGTGTCTGGAGCTTAGTGCTGTTCTTTCTTAACCACCTGCAGCCAACAGAGCTGGAGAGCCACTGCCAGGCGTAGTTGTGGCCGAGAGGTAAAGGCGATGGACTCGAAATCTATTGGGGACTCCCCACACAGGTTCGAAACCTGCCGACTACGGGCAGGGTTTGCACTTTTGCTTTAGCATCCCGTGCCGATAATTGTGTCTTCCGACCTTTTGTTTTCGCTCTCTCTGACGTAATTCCTTGTGGACTTCATCCTGTGGCGCGTGTGGCAAATGAGCTTCTGCTGGGTGGCATATAATACATAGTATTGCTGTAGCAGCATGGACACACATACCGGAAGCGTTCACTCTTAAGAGAGCGCAAAAATAAAATACAAAAACGAATTAAAGAGATCGCTGCAAATTGAGACAGGCTTTTTACAAATATTTTTACAAATAACTTTTCAAAAACACGGGCATTAATAACACGGAGCTGAGCACCAGTTAGGCTGGTAGCGACCAAAAATTGTGCTCGCTTAATTATATTTTTAGGGTAATCGACAGGAAGTGCAAATAGACAATCATTTAAGTGTGAGTTTATCAGTGCATTTCCTCAAGTTCCCGTGAGTCGTGGCAGAGTGGTTAAGGCGATGGGCTAAAAGTCCATTGGGGTCTCCTCGCCTAGTATTGAATCCTGCAGACCAAGGGTGGCGTTTGTCCTTTGACTTTAGTTTTCTGTGCCGTTAATTGTGCCTACCAAGGCGTTTGCTCTATCTACAGTATTTTTTTTGAGCCTCTGTTCGGCGGTTTGTGTGGAATCTGCTGTTATGTAAAACCACGCTGTTCGCCAGCCCCCAGCACTACGAGAGAAGAAAACATGCCTTTTGGTGAATAAAGTGGATAGAGTAAACGGCCTTGGAAGGCACAATTATTGGCACAGAAAACTAAAGTGAAAGGTCAATCACCACACGTAGTCGGCAGGGTTCGAACCTGCGCGGGGAGACCCCAATGGATTTCAAGTCCATCGCCTTAACCACTCGGCCACAACTACGCAAACTTAAGCTTCTCAACGAGGAAAAAGTAGGCTGCCACATCTCATCCTGTAGAGGAGGGTTTTTCAGTGCTGACCCTGGGCCCCCAGAGTACTGCAAGTTTCCTAGGTCTCTCAAATCTGTCTCACTCAGTTCACTTTTTGGGCATGAAATAGGTTGCACGTGGGCACTTCCCATGATTTTGCCAAGTCACACAGGAAGTGCCCACGTGCAACTTATTTGACAGGGCCTACACAGGCTTTCCGTGGACAGTGCATTTTTATAACAATTAAGCCATTGTACATGCTCCAAAGTACATGAAACTGCTGGGGGGTGTTTCCTGGCCACGGTACTGTAGGTATTGCTCAATAAAATATAATATTTAAGAAATATGACCTATTAATCCATTGTCCATAGATAGCCTGCGGAGGCCTCATTGAATAAGTTGCAGGTGTCCATGCACCAATAGTGGTTTAATTCACCAAAATTCAACTCCAAATTCCAAAATCATTAAGTTACACCTGTAACTTAATAGACGGTAACTACACAGGCTTTCCGTGGACATAATTTTTCAGTGTAAATATGAATATTGATGAGTTATAATATATAATATATAAACCCTTTCACTTTGGTTTTCTGTGCTTTTAATTGTGACTTTCAAGGCCTTTGCTCTATCTACCATAATTTTTTATGAGCTTCTGATTGGCGGTTTGTTTGGAACCTGCTGTTATATAAAACTACATTGTTCGCCTTACTCCCAGCACGCCGAGGAGAAGAAGCCATATCGTTATTTTACAAGTTTTTGTGCGCTCCATCTGCAACGGACAAACACGCCGCTGGACATTTTAGCAGCCGTGGGACAGCGGCACGCCATGATCGTATAGCGGTTAGTACTCTGCATTGTGGCCGCAGAAACCCCGGTTCGAATCTGGATCACGGCAGCCTTTTGCAACGGGACGCCGGGCTCCTTTTAGCCACCTCGTCCTTCAGATGGATCTTGTGTCTGGATCTTGTGTCTGGAGCTTGGTGCTGTTCTTTCTTAACCACCTGCAGCCAACAGAGCTGGAGAACCACTGCCAGGCGTAGTTGTGGCCGAGAGGTTAAGGCGATGGACTCGAAATCCATTGGGGACTCCCCGCGCAGGTTCGAACCCTGCCGACTACGGGCAGGGTTTGCACTTTTGCTTTAGCATCCCGTGCCGATAATTGTGTCTTCCAAGACCTTTTGTTTTCGCTCTCTCTGACGTAATTCCTTGTGGACTTCATCCTGTGGCGCATGTGGCAAATTAGCTTCTGCTGGATGGCATATAATACATAGTATTGCTGTAGCAGCATGGACACACATACCGGAAGCGTTCACTCTGAAGAGAGCGCAAAAATAAAATACAAAAATGAATTAAAGAGATCGCTGCAAATTGAGACAGGCTTTTTACAAATATTTTTTTACAAATAACTTTTCAAAAACACGGCGCATTAATAACACGGAGCTGAGCACCAGTTAGGGCTGGTAGCGACCAAAAAATTGTGCTCGCCTAATTATATTTTTTAGGGTAATCGACAGGAAGTGCAAATAGACAATCATTTAAGTGTGAGTTTATCAGTGCATTTCCTCAAGTTCCCGTAGTCGTGGCAGAGTGGTTAAGGCGATGGGCTAAAAGTCCATTGGGGTCTCCTTGCCTAGTATTGAATCCTGCAGACCAAGGGTGGCGTTTGTCCTTTGACTTTAGTTTTCTGTGCCTTTAATTGTGCCTACCAAGGCGTTTGCTCTATCTACAGTATTTTTTTTGAGCCTCTGTTCGGCGGTTTGTGTGGAATCTGCTGTTATGTAAAACTACGTTGTTCGCCAGCCCCCAGCACTACGAGGAGAAGAAAACATGCCTTTTTTTGGTGAATAAAGTGCATAGAGTAAAAGGCCTTGGAAGGCACAATTATCGGCACAGAAAACTAAAGTGAAAGGTAAATCATCAAACGTAGTTGGCAGGGTTCGAACCTGCGCGGGGAAACCCCAATGGATTTCAAGTCCATCGCCTTAACCACTCAGCCACAACTACAAGGAATTAAGCTTCTCAACGAGGACGAAGTAGGCTGCCACATCTCATCCTGTAGAGGAGGGTTTTTCAGTGCTGACCCTGGGCCCCCACAGCACTGCAAGTTTCCTAGGTTTCTCAAATCTATCTCACTCAGTTCTATTTTTGGGCATCAAATAGGTTGCACGTGGGCACTTCCATGATTTTGCCAAGTCACACAGGAAGTGCCCACGTGCAACTTATTTGACAGGGCCTACACAGGCTTTCCGTGGACAGTGCATTTTTATAACAATTAAGCCATTGTATGTGCTCCAAAGTACATGAAACTGCTGGGGGGTGTTTCCTGGCCACGGTACTGTAGGTATTGCTCAATAAAATATAATATTTAAGAAATATGACCTATTAATCCATTGTCCATGGATAGCCTGCGGAGGCCTCATTGAATAAGTTGCAGGTGTCCATGCACCAATAGTGGTGTAATTCACCAAAATTCAACTCCAAATTCCAAAATCATTAAGTTACACCTGTAACTTAATAGACGGTAACTACACAGGCTTTCCGTGGACAGAATTTTTAGGTGTAAATATGAATATTGATGAGTTATAAAATATATGAACTTCTCACACAGTGTGTCCCGAGTGTAGGGCTGTATGTTTTTCATAATAAAATGA